>VFFE01005362.1:245116-347141 GCA_008921705.1 Burhinus oedicnemus
CCTCTCCTCTCCTCCCTCTCCTCTCCTCTCCTCTCCTCTCCTCACAACATTTTGAACGTTTGGGAAGACGCTATCTGGGCAGGCTGCTGAACAAGCATTGTGAAAGTAAAAGACGTAGCGGCAGTCGTGAGGATAGCAGAGCGTGCCTCCAGTCTCCTGGTCAGCCCAGGCTGAGCGCAGCGTTCTTGGTTTACCTCCCAGGCAGCAAGATGGATTGCAGGTCTGTTTACACAGGGAATATTGCAATATATTTCCTACAGCCTAACACACTAGCGGATATGATACGGAAAAATCTGAGGGCAGGATTGTTTTTTAGAGTTAGTAGTGGTGTTTCAAATAGCATAAGAAATGGTCTCTTTGGAAATATTTTACATGTGTTTAGGTGAGTACATGCATATTTCTAGTACATCCTAGAAAGGATGCAACAAGCAAAATAACTTTTTTCCTTGGAAATTCATCTTCTTTGTTTAGGATTTAGTCTAATCACTTCTTTTGCATGGTCACACCAAATCTTTAGGTCCTTACAGGGCCCTGTTGGTTTAGGTAGGCTTACATCAGCACGGATCAGATCCTTTGTCTCCACTTTAGAAGGCTCTTCTCTAAAGAGAGAGCTCTTTAGTCCTAAAGGTCGGAGACACTTAAAGCAGTGTTTAAGCCTGTCTGTGTTCAGGAAAGAACTTAAGCACAGCTGTAATTCTAAAGCATTTGCAAAACCCCTGTTTTGATCGAGGACCTTAAGCACATGTGTAATGTTAAGCACACGCGGTGGTGTTTTGTTGCTCTGTGGTTTCTAGATGCAGGCTTGGATGTAGAAGAAAATTCTAACAGAAAGGAGCCCAGACAAATTAGAGTGACACACTTGAGAGGGAAATTAAGGGGGTAAGGGAGTGTTAGGTGGCTTGTGTGGATTTTTAATACTTTGTGTTTTCGTTCTGTTTGTTGACCAAGCCACATTTTCTCAAATTCACACAGCATTATTTCAGACAATAGCAAATAATTGCCTAACATAACAAAAAGAGAAAAATAGTAGACGTGTTTGTACTATTTTTCTTTTGCAACTGGATGATGGTGATTTGATAACCCAATATTTTCCTTTCCTTACAATACCAAGGCTCTGTCTTGCAATTGGATTGACACAAGCGTAAGCACTCAGAAATCTGCCTGTGGGTATTAGCTTGAAAGTCAAATAAACTTCATTGAATTCTTTGGCAGAGAATGTGTGCCAGTTTAAAATGGCAAAATCCTTACCAGGCCGTGCACTCTGTAAAACTTATATAATAATAATAGAGCTCAGCAGACTCTGATATTGCCTGCCTTATGCTTCCAAAAGCCCTATGTAAATCAAGAGGAGGCTGTCTATATGGAGGTAGGCTGGAGAGGAATCATAACTAAAACCTGCTTGTGAATGAATTTGTCAGATCCCATCCACTGGAGAGTTGGAACTGATACTTCAAGCCTCTCAATATATTTGAGAAAGAAACAGAATATCATGGGCTTAACTGGAGTGGAAGTCACCCAACTGAAACATTATACAATGCTTTGAAATTTCAAGAAAAAGGTTCTAATCTTTTGGCTGTCTTGCTCATTGTTTGGAGATGAAAAGGGAGGAAATCAACATCCCCATGAAATACAATTACTGTAAATTGCTTTCTTTTCATACTGTTCATAATGAAAATAGGAAAGTTACCAGAAGTTACCTACTCTGCAGAAGCACAGTAATTCGGTGGATGTAGACTGCAGGAAGACATTCAGCAGTGCAACACTGGATTTCTATACGAACCAACTAATGGAGAGTATAAACTTGCACGACAGTGCCGACTCTGGGTTGCTCGGAAGTGACCAGGAGTCATCTTGGCAGTGGAAGAAACCAGAGCTCCTTAAAGTGAACTGTAAAAACAAGTGATACTTGTATAGGGAACTGATCCTGTGGCACCTCAGGATCCAGAGCGGGGAGGAAAAGCAGGGTGTCTGCTCTCCTCTTCGCAGTCTCTCCATCTGGATCTGGACTCACCTGGAAGCTTGCTCAGCCCCTTGGGCTGGCTGAGGACATCCTGAGGCTTGTGAGGCAGCTGGAGATGATTTGGGATACAGGCCCAACTGGGAGACGCACTGCTAAGCTTGGAACAGGGACTCCCTGGGGGCAGGTCTGCCGGATCCCGGTTGCACTGGTCCTGCGTCACTCTGTTGTGTTCAGGGATTTCCAGCTCTGCGGTCCTCATGGGCCACTTGGAAATGAGGATTTCCCAGGACCTGGTGGGTGGCAGAGCCATTCTCCTTAGCAGGGGCTGGTAGAGAAGCCTTTCCTCTGCCCAGCCTTGCATTAGGTGGAGCAGCACCTGCAGGACGAATGCCCAAGGGCCAAGGAGGCAGTGCTTCATGTCCTCTGGGTGCATCTCTGAAGTGCATGACCATGTGTCACCTTCAGGTCAGGATGGGAGGGGAAGAGTGAACTGGCACTTACCGCTATTGTTTTGTACCATTTGGAAAAAATGGATACCAAATGCCAGCAGTCATCACCAGTTACAGGGAAATGCTCTGATTTCCTTTTCTTTTCCTAAGCAGTAGGAGAAGGTGTTGGGAGAGGGTGGGGTCATCTGAGTCCACTAAAAAATGCTATGCTGAGCCATCACTATTTCTTGTTCTTTTTTATCATACCAGGGTCCCTGGTCAGAGGGCAGGACATTGTTACAGTGGGAATTATCTACCCAGCGCTGCAATGCTTTCAAGCAACATGTCCATTGTTTTATGTTGTTATAGGAAGCATCGAGAAATTGTAAACCAGTTATAGTAAGACTTTTAAAAAGGACAAGGTTATTAAAAAGTTAATACATTCTGACCTCTTTTAACTTTTCCTTCAATTTTTGAGGGTCTTATTTTCAAGCTTTTCTCTTCTAGCTGAAAGCTCAGAATCTCTTGACACCAGGAACTCTGTCTTTTACAAAACCACAAAATGTTGCGAGAATCGTAAGAGCAAGAGGGTTGTGTCAGCACTGGATCCTGAGTGGTTCTTTATATGTGGATTTTTACACTGGCTGGTACTGTGGAAACACTTTGCCTTTCTAATTTTTTTAGTTCAGCACTCCTAAGCAAGGGTCTGAGACAGGGACGGTATTTTGTTTGCACAGCTGGTAGTTTTGGATGCCCTGCGACTGCCAAGTGCTACAAAAGGACAAATAAAAATATAACACCGAATAAAAAATGACTATCACACTGCAACTGGAAAGGGAATCACCAGTGAAACCATCTCATTTTCATGCATGGATAGAGCTGTGAAGTAAAGGAAGAGAGTGGAAAATTTAAGACTGTTTATGGCATTCAGGCACTTGCTTTTGAAATGTCTTTTTGTGACTTCCTTTCCTCAGTAAGAAAGAGGCATCAAAAAGAAATTATTGTCTTCAGTCTACTTGCTTCTTCTCTAAGGAAAAAAAAAAAGTGCTAAATCAGATAGGCTAGAAAGTGTCAATAGCTCAAGACTCCAGGAATGAGGTTAATGGACAAATATAGATGTGGTATAAGCGGGGCTAGACTTCATTAACATATTTGGAGTTACACCCGCTTATACCAAGTCTGGCTTTGGTCCTGAATCAGCAATTCCCCAGTGAGTAGACTGCATGAAACTAGTGCCGAATTTGGCCCATTTCATCTGACATCTGCATCCTGCCGCAAAGTGGCATGTCACACTTACTGCACATCAGATCACACCTGCCCAGGCAGTCACAGGCAATTGACTTTTTTGTTAAAAAAAAAATAAAAAAATAAAAAAATTTAGTCATATATCATCAAGAAAAACAACATTGTTTTAGGACTCTTATCTCTTCACTCCCAAATATCCTGTTTCTTCGAGCAGCAGTGGCCAGGACCAATAGAAACCTCTTCCTGCCATTGGCTGACTTCATTTCCCAGAGTTAGCACAATCTCATCCGCTCTAAACAACCTCATCAAAACTTCTTTCTGGTCAGAGCGAAGCAATAATTATTATTAGCAATTATTAGCGATCAATAATCTTGATCACATTATGGCAAGCACTATTAAGGTAAGAAAGGGGTACCTTTTTTGTTGGAATTTTTTTCAGTGGTGTGTTCTTTGGTTTCCTTTATCAACCTAGATAAGTTAGAATTGGGCAACACCCCCACTGCCACAATAGAGGACAACAAGATTTCCTTTGTACTGCCTAGTAAATTTCCTTTTTCCTACTCCAACCATCCGCAAGGCTTAAAAACTTCAAACTCGGAAAAAAAATTGGGTTTTTTAAATTCACTGTTCAGTGCTGTGGATTGCATATGCGAAGCCCTTTTATGAGAGCTTCTGAAATTTCTTGTAGGTATCATTCTGACAACTTGGATGTGTTTGCGGACTGCCATAAGGGGAGAGGGTGTGCACTGGAAGGAAATAAAAGGGTTCCTAAGAGCACTAACCTTTTGGATACTTTTAAATGTTTCTCTTGTTGATCGGGCACAAATACCAGCAAGCAGGAATGAGAGGCACCAGCTCTTGTTTCTCTCTCATGCAGGTGTTAATTATGTGCTTTTCTAGAAATGCTAGCCTGATACTTGGGACCTTTCTGAATGTTATTTTAATGGTGGTGGCAAGATCTCATGGGTGTGTTCTTTTTGTTTTAACTTTTTGGACAATAAAATCCTCTTATTGGCTTATAAATTGATCTCGGTGCATGGTTTGTTTCTTTTTTAAGAACGGCTTTGATGAGTTTTTCAGGTTGTGTCACTTCGAAAGCTGAATAAATCTATATGGCTATCTGTCTAGTTTTTGCTTCTCTGTATGTTGCAATAGATAACAGTTACAGATATAGCAATAGCTGTGATTAATTGCAGAAGTATAACTGTAACTAAATGCTTTGTGATAGTGAAACTAATTTTACGTAAAGAGCAAAACAGCATGTACAGTGAGGACTCTGTGGTGTTGTATTATCAGATTTGGGATCAAGGTATTTGTTTTCTTCGTGGTATTGTGTATTTCTGTACTTTTCTAATTATGCCAGAGATTTAGTGAGAGATACAAAATAGCAGCAGTGCCTGGCCATTAGCTAAGTGGAGCTGCAGTTTGATTTCTCAGTAACTTCTGCTTAGATGTTTACATTTTAAGGATAATTTGATGCTTTTTGTTATAGTTTTTGAAATCTGAAAGTCTTGCCTGAAGACAATGTGATTAAAAAAACTAACGAACCTTCTCTTTTTCCAACCACTGATGCTTTTAAGGGGCTATTTATGGAGACAAAGATCTGAATCTCCTCTGCATTGCTGGCCAGTATCTATTATATGCTAAGTAGCTCCTGAAACAGCTGAATTCTCTTTGCTTTTGCCGCGCACTTCAGCGCGCACAGGACATGACAGGCGCTGTCTGAAAATCTTGAGGTTCAGGGAGTCAAGTTTTGCATTGCTAAAAGAAGGGCTATGTGCTGAGCTAGTAACGCTGATTTTTGCATCTATTAATCAGAATGCACTATTGATGTTGATGGGAAATTTTTTTTCAGAAATGATGGTACAATGAGATTAGATGTTGTATGCATTTTGGGGTGCTCTTAGTATTTATTTTTTGCCATTTTGTGTTGACTGAATTATAATAGGGTAAATGATTGTAAACAATATCTCCTCGTTATTATTTTAGCTCCACCTTACACTTACAGAGGTGAGCAGAGACTGTGTGCAGCTGTGTATTACGCAGCCTGTTAACACAATGCAGACAGCTCCTGAGTGGAAAAATGTACATTTTTTTCTCCTTCTCTGGGAGTGTGAAACTTGCAGGGGGAAATAGGCACCCCAAAACGTTGAGGATTTTGGTGGCCAGGGTGCTGGGAAGGCCTTATATGTTGGAGCAAGGATTTTATTTATTCAAGTGCAAAATGTAAAATGACTGAAAAGAAATGACAGGTGCTTTGTACTGTAGATGCAGGAAATGTACTGTGACATGAAGCTAAGTCACTCCAAAGAGATTCAATTCCTCTTCTATACTTAGTATATAAAGAACTCATTGAACTGAGAGGTTTCTGAAATAAGTAAATTCCATTTGAACACCAAATGGGTGTTTGTGCTTTTGCTAAACAGTTATGTTTAGCAAATGTTTTTTGCAATTTCAATATAATGACCTGTGTTGTCTGCTGGCAGCAGGTAGCCCAGCTATCCCAGTGTAGGCGACAAGAGGCTGTGGCCAGGGAAGGTGGAAGGCTTTATCTGGGAGCTCTGCACCAGGAATTCACTCTCTTCCTTAGGGAAGCCATGGAGTCATTTAATTTCAAAATTGGGTTGCGAATGGCTATGTATTTGTTCATAACTGGATAGAAATTGCTCTAAATGTACACACACCTGCAAAGGTGGCCTTCCAGTAAGGCTGTTTGATTCATCCTTTTCCTATCAGAAACCTGCAGGCAGACCCATGGGACACTCGGGGCTCATGAGAAAACAAGCTGGCTTAACAGAGACTAATCGGTATCTATGAAGGCAAGCATTTGTGTACTTTTTCTGGCACTGGGGTTGACGTCACAAGCGTGGTTTTACCGGGATATATGTCTCTTCTTGTCCCCTGCCTTCCTCCTGCTGCCCCCTTCCCCTGTTCCCCTATGATGGGGAAAGCACTGTGGTGGATGGTTTCTCCTGAGAAGGAGGACGTAACAGTGCCTTCTTCATAGGCTATGGCATGGATGGCTTACTTTAATTCTGACCTTTATGCTGTAAGAGCAGCCACCCTCGCTCAGGTTGAGGACCCCTCCCTCAGACTGGGAGCAGGGCCGGCTCCCATGGAGGGTGGCATAAGAAACTGCGAAGAGGAGAGTGGTAGGAGAAGGTGTGCGCCTCCACAGCCAGGATTTTGGTTTCAGTGCGCAGTCAGGGGGCTGATATTTCTAATGCGTTCGCTTCCCTATACCTGGTGCGCACACGGCTAACCTCACTATTATATTTTTTGGCATTTGAAGGATAAAACGTTTTTTTTCAAGTTTTTCAAGTTTTTTTCAACAGTCAGGGTTTCAGCAATAAGGTGACATGTTTCCTCCTGGCACAAGTAGTACCTGACAGATATGTGCAGTAGCTCAACGGTGCAGAGCACTGAAGCTGAAGACTATCAAATCAATACAACACTGCTAATTATAGGCGTCCCACTAGTTACTGTAAATACAACTTGAGAAAATATCAAAGGCTTCTGAATTAGGCATCTGTCTTTTTTGGTGGGTTTTTTTTTTAATAGAATGGAGCAAAAATTACGTAAGTGTTACCTTGGGATGAAGTAAAAATACTTATCCTGAAGGTCATTTTGTTTTTTTTCCCATTATCGTATAGTGGAGGAAAGAACATTAATTAGAAAATTACAACTAGAATTCTACTTCCTTGCCATGTAGCAAGCCTTGTTATATTTCTCTCCCTGCCTGCCAATGCAATTCTATTCTTAGAAAAGCTCTTCAGTAAGTTTTCTTGATTTCACAGTGACTTATTGATTACACTTGTGGATATTTCTTTTACTCTAATTTACTTCTAAATATGCACATATCCACTTTTTATTATTGACTTCTAATGCGCTGTTCACATGCAAGCTACTATTTCTGGGACAAAAAGTCTGTGTATTTGATAAAGGACAGGAGAATCTTTGTGGTTTCTAAGCCTTGAAAGAGTATGGATATACTGATTAAAGCCGTATATAGTAGCAAGGTTTTTTTGGTGAGGAATCTTAGTCTGTGCTTCTCTCTATGGTATTACTTTTCTCTCACGTTCTTTTAGAAAATCTAAGTACTCACTCAAATATTTCTAAATCCAAGAAAAGCTGGAGACAGTTAAAAAAATCTGTTCTTGGCGTATGGAAATGTTTAAGTCTTTGTTTAGAGGACTGCATCTGCACTGAATCTAACAGAACTAATACAGTAATTTGTATTTCTGTTCCTTGCATTAAAAAAAATTATAAAGATTATTCTCTTTTTGTTCTCATCTCAATCAGCAAATGATCCAATGGTATGTTTAACTCTAAGCCTGTAAATACTTCCATTGGCTCTGGTGATGTGACACAACCCTCTTAAAGCTAAGCACACACCTGAATGCTCTGGTGAATCAGAAGCAAGAACAGCAAGAGTGCCTTAAACCACTTAGCCTGATCTTGCACCCCTTAATTCAAAGTTTCCACCAATTTCATGAAGATTTTGTTCCAATAAAGGCGGTCGAATCAGACCTATAATTATTTCCAGGTAAAATAGTGTTTCTGACTCAAATACAAGTGTACAATTTCCAGGAAGAAATAGTCATATAAGAACAGAAGAAGATATTTTGGGGATTTTTGTATTGTTTTCTTTTGCTTTTAATCAGCAGTCTTTTAACTCAATCAGGTTTGTGGCTACATACACCAAAACTAAGTCAAATATAAGGATTTTTCTTCACAGAATTAAGTCCCCAGGCAAGGAACAACAGCTGGAAAATGAGTATGTTTGACTGTCTGAGTTGGTTTGTTTGTTTGTTTTTTCTTAACAAGAACTATTTTATCTCTTAACAAAATGTTTTTCAGCAAGTTCTGTGAGTTACAAAAGGCCTTTCAGAAATAATGTTAAAAGAATCAAGTGCTCTTGGAGAATGACTTGCTGAAAGATAAATACAGAAGTAGTTTTGAGAAATGTGAATGCCAAAAGAAGATATTTATTTTCCAAGTGACAGTTTATAATACAGTAAAAATATCTAATGCTGTTCACTCAAAAAGAAGTAGGCTTCATAATTTAAGTTTCTAAATCGAGCCAACAATTATTTTGAAAATCAGAAGAGTGGAGAAAAGAAAAAGAAAAATTGAGTTTATATCACTGGTATTATCAATTTTAACAAAGTCAAAGTGATACAGTAGAAAATATCACATGCAGTGCCAAACCTTGTCAAGTTAACAAAAGTCTTTTCATTGACTGCAATGTGGTTTCTATCGGATTTATTGTTAATTATTTAAAAATTAATTTCTTTTGATAGATAATTATATAGTAGAGAAATACTAGCAGCTTTTCACATTGTCAGTAATGAAAAGCCAATGGTCTGACACAATGGCTTGAGTTCTGCTAGTCATCCTGCTGTCCTTAATACATATTTGTGTATTATAGAAGAAATGTTGACTGTGTTCAAAACACCGACGTTGATAAAGAAACTTTGAAATGCTTATATGAAAAAGGTGTCAATCCTTTCCTTAAAGGAAGAATGTGTCTTTATGGTTGAAGGGGTTATTTTAAATGTTGTAACCAAGCCTGCCTGGGGTTGGGTGGTGCTGTGTCCTTCAATTTATTTCGTCACACTGCCCCCCTTAAAAGAAGGACTGTATAATCCTGTAAACAATTCATCACAGTGAACAGAGGGAGAAGTTGTTTCAGGAAATCTGGTGAGATTCAGGTTGCAAACCTGTATCACAAGGAAGTTCTCTCTCTCCTTGGCATGCATCCTTAGGCACTGGGTTGCTGATTTTTACTATGCACATAGTCATCCTATTAGAAAGAGTAGACATTGCTTTCAGGAAAGGGATATTAATGAGTAATAAACAAGTAAAACATAAAAAAGAACCATGAGTAATAGCAATTTTTAAGGCTAGGCTGAAGGACACACCAAGCAATCATCCACATACAGTGGACCCGACAAATGGTCTTTTGTAATGGTGGATTTTGGAAATCAATGACTGGAAGGAATGCATATGATATGATTTCTCCCTTCACTTGCAGAGTATGCTTATTTGGAGTGTATATCTCAACTGATGGTGTCACTAGGCTGGTGTAACATTTTCACGCTACAAAAGATCTGACTCGCTTAGGTAAATGCATGTGTTGCCAGGTTACACAGTGCCTGATAGATGGGAAGGAAATAGAACAACAAATTACAAGGACTGGCTATATGCAAATACCTGCAGGAAAGGGTGGTGAATAACTATTTATGGAAAGCAGCAGAACTTTTTAAAACAACCTACCTGACTTAAGAGAGATGAGAGAGCGAGATACAGAGAAACGGTGCTATAACAGGGAAAAAAAACACAGGAGACTGGAAATGTTTCATTTGACAAATCCCTAATTACAGTTGTGCTGAGAGAAATGAGTAGCAGCATATTAATTCTACATGGAAGATTTTGCATAACTGCAATGCTAGCCTGTAAGATTTTTTTAAAACCTCATTCTTTAGAGTTGAAAAACATCTTTTTTTAGACGGTATGTTTATTACCTTGATAAACAGTAAAATGCTGCCACAGCAATTACCTTGATGATAAAGAGTCTGTAGACAGATACTTCCTGCATTCATTTCCTACCCAGATAAGTCGCCAAAATCAGGGACTACCAATACAGGAAATGCTTTCAATAGGAACTTCCTATCTGTAATATCTAATTCACTGAAAAGATCTAAGCCCTTCTTGTATGATACAAAGGCAATGTTCTACCTGTTGCTATTTAAACATTTAAGCTACAGTACAACACATCTCCTTGTGTAAAAATTTAAGACCAATGCTGTTACGCTGGACTATGAAATATCAGGGGTTTTCTCTTCAGCGGTAGGAAGAGTGACCCTGGATTTTACAATACTGAAAATCAGGATGCTTCAAAATACATTGTCATTCTGTCAGATGAAGAGCAAGCAACCTCCCTCCAATTCCTTGTTGCCTGCATCCTTTACTTATTTGTATGCACCACCAAATAAAATATATGTTTCACTTGGCCTTGAGGTGGACTTCTCCAACAACTAGTTCAGGGCATGTTCTGGATATACTAAAGAATCATGGCTATCTCCTGCAATCCACAGTGACATATATATTCAACCAAAATGACTGAAACAGAAAATTTGCCTCACTGTACAGAGAAATAAAACCATGACTAACCTGCATGTTTGAACTTCTGCTAAGAAAAAGAGAAACCTAGGGCAAAAGAAAAGTAAACAAAGACAGAAAACCTTCATTGCTAATCATAACTTTGGGGTAGTTTCAGGCAGATAAATAAAATGAATGAGGATTTACGAAACCTGAAGTGAAAATGGCCAAAATGAAGTCAAAAGTATTTGGCCAATGGCTTGACTGAGGCCAGGCTTTCACCCAAGTTATTCAGGAGCTCAGCACAAGTTTTGTGCAATGTCTTGCCAATGATTCCCCTGGCGTCATTTCAGGTTTCTGTCACTGTGACTGAGATCGGTATCTTGGCCTGTCCCCATAGAGCTGAGTAGTCCTTTGCTATTGTGGCTTCATATGTATCATGCCTTTTCATCTTTGAAGAACAGACCTACCTTCAGTTATCTCCTCAGACTACTGTGGGAAAGGCAGTTGTTTAAGTTGTTTATGTTCATGTACCTAACAGCCTGGAAATCTGAGGTTGGATTCGCAGACGCCTCCAGAGACTGCAATGAATGCATTGCTTGGAGCACCGGCTGTTGGACAGGAGAGACAGTCCTGTGGAGACCTGACCCAAAAGCCCAGTTACTGCAGACGGGTTCTGCAAGTAAAAGTTAGTTTTGACAAGTAATTTTCACAAGGCCATGGGTGAAGAAGCGCTAGGAAGTTCCCCTTGGCTTTGGGTTCACAGGGATGTTGGGGAAATACACGCTCTGTCCTGAAAGCAATGTTCCTGGGACGTGGTTAGCCAGCTCTTATCTACTTGCATACATTTTTATTATTGTTAGTCTTTGGTGTATTCACATCAGCTTCCCTCATGCGTAAGGTATTCCCTTGGAAGTGCTCAAAATTGTTGCTTTTTACTAATCAGATCAACTCACTAAAGTGGTGGCCAGAGACATTTTTCACGTTATTTCCATACAGCCATTACCTTTTAAAAAATTTTCCTGCGATTTGTCATCAAGGCACCATTACATGTACCGTTTTCATGGAATTCAGAATCTGATTGTTTAGTCTACGTAAAGGGGGAAAAAAGAGAGGGATCCTGTGCCTTTAATGTTGTTTATAACGGTTGGACAGAGCTTGTCAGGTGAAGGTTAATTGCTCTCCAGTTAAAGCAGTTCTCTGCACAGATGGGTTATCAGGGCTGAACACTCGTTACAAGATTAATCTCATTTCCGACAAGACTTCCCTTTCCTTCAACTGATTTTTGCTCAGCCATTGGACCTGTCACCAGCCGTTAAAAGAAGGGTGGGTTACCTCTGGGATATTAATGCTTGTGTGCAGTGAAACAATGCAAAGTGTGTGTCATATCGGTAGGGAACATCTTTAGGAGACAGCACATTTCAGTGCTGTTCTGAAGGTCGAGATTCATAAACAGAAACAATCAGAAACATTTCTATTAACCCTCTTAATGAATACAAACTCCAGCTGAATCATCTATAGGCTCCTTTTTCAGGTCTGTTCTCTTCTAAATGTGGTGGGGTTTTAGTTCCAAAGATGTATTTTTGTTGAAATTTTTAGTCAACAAAATAGCCACTTGTGAAATGTGGAGCCCAGGACCCACTTCTGTCCAGTCGATTAACTGATGGAACTGGCCACTTAATACTTGTTTCAGCAAGAGGAAGAAATTTAAACTTTGGGAGTTTTGTCTTGGGCTCTGCGGTAAACTTGTTGAATTTTCCTCTTTCTCTAAGGTGGAGTATATCAGAACTGGATTCACTATATCCAATGGGCTACAGAGTTATAAGATGGATGTGAAGCGAGAGGAGAACATCATGTTCTTAGCATAATAATAGCCTGCTAGCCAAGACTGCAGCAGATCTGCCAGTCCAGGTTAATCCTGAACTGAGTATAGATAGAGTGAGTTGAAGGAGGCTATGGCATGAACAGAAAAGTCTCGCTGGCGTTTTGGGTTTATTTCAGGAGTTCTGATACAACCAAAATAACACAACTTGGAAAAGTCTCTGGCTGCCAAGTTTCTTCCATGCAGCTTTAGTCAGTAAATTCCAAAACACTAAACAAATATTCAAGGCAACAAACAGGGTAGCTCTTACGTTTCCTCAGAGTTTCCTGTCCTGGCTTCGCATCAGCACGATCCTGTCGATGGTGCTGAGTCTCTCTATTGACTGCAGTGAACTTTGAATCAGGCTAGGTTGCCTCAGCTAAAAAAGCCAGCTCTATGGAGGGTCACCGGCAGCACAGTATTCATTGAATGGTCACTGTAGGTGTGATCCATCAAACCGTACAGATCCATGCTGAACTGAAAGTGTCTGAGCTGTTCCAGTGATATTTTAGGTTAAGAGTATGCAAACATACCTCATCATGCTGGGCTCTGCAATGGCAAGGTGACAGCTCTCATTTTTTTTTATTGAACTAGTAAGACAAATCCAGCACATTTGATACACCTGTAAGGACAGAGGTGTCTTCACATGTACAGCATTAGACAGGTTGAGCAGTGAGGACACTTACGTCCAGGAAGACATCAGAAAATCATGTTATTTATTCTGATTTGGAGTGAAAATATATGAAAAGGATACAGAGAGACAAATCATCATCCTTGCCCAATAGATACGCAGCACAAAAGTTGTCCTTGTTCCTATGCGTGCAGCTCCTACATTGTGAGAAGAATAAATTTGTATGCATTGATAGTAATATTGGTCAAGAAAGATATTCTCCTGAAGTTGTTTCAGTGAAGGTCTTTACTGAAAGTGTTTATTTTTAATACAATTTTTATAAACATTTAACAAAACTAACAAATTATCTGAAAAATAGGGTTTTTAGAAAACTTCTATCTACAAGCTACTGACAATTTCTTAATTTTCTTTTGTTTTCTTATAATCATGAAAGTAGTCTAATAACTTTACTGCTGAATTCTTAGGGTTTTTTCACTTTCTGGTGAGATTCAAAATAAATTTTCCTTTGATTTAGAATCCACAGGTTTTAAAGAAATGTACTCACTGCAGTTATAAAGCTGAAATGAAACGCAGGCAGTAATTTAACCTCTGGATGTCATACTCTTCAGCAGTATGCATTCGGAGCCAAAGAAGTTCAAGTAAGTGGATTCCATTACTGGTTCTAATAAGATAGGAAAAGTGCACAGTAAATCTTTACAATCCCAACTAAGTCATTGTTGCTTTATGCCAAAGGAGGCAAGTTTAGTAAATGGACCAGGCTGAAATTTTCAAAAATAAGGGTCCCTAAGGTTAGGTTGTTAAATCTCTGCTTAGAGTCCTGAATAAGGATCTTGATTTTTTGATTCACTTGAGACTTCCCACTGTGTCTGCTCAGTGAGGCTTCAGATGGATTTTGAAGATGGACTGCTTACTCACAATTGGAAAGTTCTGTTATGCCACTTACCTGCTTTCATTGATGTGAAAAAAACCCCACTGCTTAGTCAATGCTACCTTTCTAGAAAGTAAGGAAAATTGAAAGTGGTTATATCTTTTTTTCCTTGGGAAAGTCCTTGGTTAGTAAAATAACGTGATTGAAAATTGAAGACAGTCACACAGGAGACTAATTTGGGCAAAGTGGCTTTGCTGTACTTTTCTTTCTTGTACCTTTAACCAGCTGAAATGCTAGAAAACGGCAGTTTTGCAAAACTGCTCCTATATTTTCCCTTCCACCTTTAATATACCAAAACAGAGGCTGTTTTTGTTTTGCAAAGTAGTAACCATTCCCTTTTAAACTCTTCAGACCTTTTGTTTGATGGTGTTGTGTTAGGCTTTCATTCGCATGGGTATCAATAACATGCTTTCGGACAAAAAGTTGCCACTAACCTTTGCTACTCATGCAATGCTTTTGCATTTTGTTTTCTCACTTAGGTTGGGAAGCTTTAGCTCCAAGCATTCAAAATGAGATAGCAATGAACTATGAATTGCAAAGCTGCTTGGTGGGCAAATGTATTGCAGATTTGACAACTACGACACCTTTTTAAAAAATGCATTTGAATAGGTGTTAAATTTTGAAGTATAGCACATCTATAAAATGTATGTATAAATTATTGACTTTTAACTCATTCTGCATGAATTTTTTCCTGTAATGGTGCCCAGATACTTTCCAATCAGCATGAATGTTAGCTGTCTTCAGGTTTGCTTTTTTTCCCCACATCTTCATCACATACTTAATCTAACCTTTTAGAACCCAGGCCAGACCAAATTCAGTTCCAAGTATGTTTCTCTTCTGAGCCTGGGCCTTCCTAGTGCTATTTTCCTCTTTCATAGAGGTTTTGTTTGGCCTCAACCTCTGTCACTCTCAGCTGCTTCTTGGAGGATGCAATTCTTGCCAACTCTCATAATTTTTATCAGGACTCTTGTGATATTTAACAGTTTTCTTAAAGGACAGTTTCTTAAATTATATGAACACTTGAAGTCTTCAGTTTTCATTGACAAAAGACTCTAGTATTAGAGAATCTATGCTAAAAGCTTAAAAGCCAGGAGGCAGACCCAACGTGCGTTGCTTTTAAGTACTCTCTATTTCTGAGACCTGACTTAAAAACTTCGAATACTTCATGTAACAAGGCTGAACTCAGTACAGGGCAGAGACCCTTCCTAAGAAGTACGCACACCACCTAGACTTTGCTTACCCGCTTCTTAAGGGACTTCACGTGGTGTTAGTACCACATAGGTCTTGACCTAGTCTTATGTGCAGAGCTAGATCTCACACAAAATGAGTACCTTGTCTAAGGGTCTGATGCAGATGAACACTCAGTAACCTCGAATTTTAGGGTGTGTTTTTTAATTAATAAAAATAATGAGTCAAACACATTTCTGACCATGTTTCTAGTCTGTAAGCTGGGATTCGGATGGATTCTTGCCATCAGATGTCTGATACTAAGTCTTACTCCTGAAGCTGTAAAGAAGTAAAGCTGGCAGTCGGACCTGCTGGAGAAATGTATTTTCTGTATAGTAACTGACAAAAGCTTCATCTCATTTTTTGAAGTCTGGAAACATCCAATGTTTGTAATGTCACAGATAAAGATAACGCACCTCTATATATCTTAGTAGCAATTTTCTCTCCAAATATTGCAATTTAAGGGGCTTGAAGGCTTCTATGACACTGGAGAGGATCAGTTAAGAGGGCTGGTAGGTTGCTTGAGAAAGGTCAGTATCAAGTGGGGTGTCTGTGAGCCACAAGGCATTGTTTGTCTTTCTTTTTTCTGGCTGCTCTTCTGTTCCTTTCTTTAGTGAAGAACTCCAAGAAATTCAGAAAATTCAATCTGAAGATGAGAAAAAACGTTGAAAAAAGTTCTATATGAAAGTTTCAGGGTGGAGGTAGAGAGCAATGGGACACAATATTGAAATAGAGGTGACAGTAAGGAATTTTATCATTTTTGTCAGTAAAAAATATTCCGAATTCATGAGATGATGACATCAGCTTAAAAATCATGGAATTTCAGGGAAAAATATATGATAAGTTGTTCACTTTCTTATCTGCTTTTTAAACCTTGAAATTCACTTTTTTTTTTGCTGAAATGAAAACTAACAGTCTTAGGTTTTCAGCTGACTAGAATTTAGGTTCAAGGAACCTAAGGTTCAGTAAGATCATGAAAGATGGCAACTACAGTTGTTAAAAAGGAAGCTTGATAAATCCTCAGAATTAACTCTTTTTAAAATCTTAGATAAGATAAAGCAAATAGGATTGGGATGATGCTGAAAATGAAACTTCTAAGTTTGATAACAACACTAAAACGAGATGCTGAGCAGAAGCAGGACCAATGCTATTTGCTCCAAAATAATTTACAAACTACTGCATAAGCAACTGAAGCAATAATAATCAGTGCTGAAATCGAAAGGTGGGAAAACAAAAACTGTCTAGGAAGTACTTTGAGTCATGAAGTATCCTAAGGAGGACAAAGTTTTAGACTTTTTGAAACTATCAGCTTAATATACAAGGGACACCAGGAGAAAAGAAAAACAAAGTCACTATACTCTGAATTTTCATGACAGTGAGTATAAACTGTAATCTCCAGTACTTCAGAGACCATTTACAATCACCAGACTTGTGTAAATAAATGAGAATGTGGCCAAGCAAAGGAGAACAGAGGCCCAAACTTCAAAAAAAGTCTAGCTTTGCAAGTAGGGAAGACCTATACAAAACACCATCAAAATTTCCTGATTTTTCCTTCACAGAGAATCCAAAGCCCAGAGTACAAGCTAAAAATTTGCATTTGCTTTTACAGAACAGTGGGCAGTTGTAGAAGACACTTGTTTGTGCAAAGACCCTGAGCTTCTTTTATTAAATATGACTGGGCTCAAGCAGAGGGCTCTATTGCACCCTTCAGCCGCAGCCTGGCAGAGATGCTGTGCAAAGGCCACTGCCATCCTCTGGGAGATCCCCACTGCCAGAATGGATGTGCTGCCCTCTGCAATGTGGAGATGCCTTATGTTCCAAGGAGGTTGTGTCAGGGCAGAGACAAGCACTTGCCTACCTGCCTTGTACTTAGCGAATGACAGTGTGAGTTGTCTCTGTGTTCTAGGGGATGTGGTGCCTGTGGTGGTCCCAGCACAACTGTGGAAACAATACACAAGGAGGAGTCCTCAGTTCGTGCATGTGAATGCATTCTCCTTGCCACACGTATCAGTTGCGGGGCAGGTCATTTAGCAAAAGGCTTAGCATAACGTGCCAGAGGTTCAGGTAAGACTATTTGTAAACTCAGCTGGCTCAGAAAGAAACTGCACTGTGATTCCCTAGTTTGTCCTACTGCTAAAACACCCCAACAGAGCTGGCATGAAAAATGTGTTCAACCAGCCACTGTGTTTTTCTAAGCTATTTCTTCTGTATTTGCAGTACTAGGAACATGTTATTATCTATCCATTCTATTTCAGTCTGTTACCCAACGTGTCTGCTAAGTACCAAATGCTGATTCTATCTTCTTTCAGGTGACAGAGGAAATTTAATGCAGAAGCTTGCAATAGAAGTGTTCAATTCCTTGTCCTTCAATATCTTTTTTTTTCCCCTTTGTCTTTTAGTATCCCTTTCAGATTTACTTTCTAAGCTCCCTAGAGCCTGTGGGTTTGCTGATCAAATGTCAAAACATATCTCTAAACTAAAATGAATATGTTTTTAAAGTTAGTTTTGTACACTGCTCCAAAAAACCTCCCACCTCATTTGTCTCCATATATTGAAGTCTTACAACACTAAGTGATGGATAATCTCTCATACAAGTTGTAACCACTGTGGATATCTTCAGCACACCAAAGTCCTCTTGAACATTAGCTCGATTGCCTCTGATTTTCTCAGTTTCTCTGGTTGATTTTCATGAACTCAGTGCCATCCCATTGCTCCAGCCGCCAGCAAAATCCCCCAGTCTCAAAGACTTCAGCCCGTTTCTGAATCATACATATTCTTTCCTTCTCTAGATTTCTTTGATCTCCTTTAGGACTACTTCAGCTCTTCCTCTGTTTTCTTTTTCACTCAGGTTGCCTTTTCTCTGCTTTATGTAATCCTCAGTTGCTCTCAACTTCTGAACGCATTTCTGAAGGACACAGCTGGTTTCACACTGTGTCTCCTGTATCTTCACACAAACATCTTACACCCCTTTCCACCAGAAACACAGTTCACTTTACTCTGCAAATTTCAGTACCTTGCTTGCATGGGAAAATATTTCCCTCCGAATAATGAAAATACAGGAGGAAAAAAAGTCTAAAACCCTCCTATTTGTATAATCAGTAGCCTGCTGATTACTCCTGTTGTTGCTGGCAGAGTACAAGACATGTTGCCTTTTTAATTCCCGTGTTGTAAGCCCAGTGGGAACAAAGAGTTATGTAGCACCAATGAGTCACAGCAGGTTCTCTGTATGCATGATCTGATGGCTAATGACTCGGGCAGAGGACTGCAGGGGAGGCCTTTCAGTTATATCCACAGATCCACAGTGTGACTTGAAAAAATCACTATGCATTTCCAAAACCGGCTGCTTTTTTCAGGTTCCCATCCTGAGACACTTTCACTGTGATTTTCAGAGCTTTTCTGTTTCCCATGGAACTGGTGTCGTTACTAACCTCTCTGCATTTCTAATCTGGCATGAAATGGGACATTATACTATTCAGCTGCTAAAATTTCATAGGCTCAGTTAATGCTGAAGTGCTTTGAGAAATATCTATGAATTAAAGGCTGTTATCACTTATTTACAAATTGTTCTATTTATGTCTATAGAAGTGCTCAATAAAAATCAGTGTAGAATGCAACATTTTTACCCATCAAGTTTTAAAATGAGTACTTTTCTTTGCAAGAATTGATGATTTCACTGACACTTAAAAAATATTGTAAGTGTTAAAAAAATATCCTCAAGGATTGTACTAGAAATACAGGATCAGGAGCTCCAGACTTTGAAAACTGCGTAAATAAGAAATGAATTTTCAAATAACTGATTTAAAAAAAAAGATTTGTGCATGTCACAAAAGTAGTATTTAGTGCACTCAACATACAGAGCCTATTTGTAGAAAAAATAGAATACAAGGAGATGTGATAGGAATTTTAAATGTTTCTAGGAAACATTTTCTCCACAGTCATGACTGAAGTCTGAAGCTTCAGAGGGTAATAAACAGCTTTAAGACATGCCTGGTCAGTGACGAAATACTCAACATGAGGAAGCAAAAATCCTCCTGAAGCCTTAGATCTGTTTTCTGTATTCCTAGAGAAGAGTTGGTTTCTAAAGATCTGTTTTCGATTTCAGTGTTACTGGAAGTATCTTATAAGAAAAGAGTTCAGAAACCTTTTATATATTTAAAAGACGTTCAGAAAGGTCAGTGTTCTCGTAGTAAAACCAAGTATGTGTTTCTGTTAACTCTGATGAATCAAAATTAGTCCACACTGAACAATTTAAAATAATTTTGTTGTGGTAAAATAGTGTTTGAAATCCTCAGCAATCAGTTTGTATTTTCCTGGCTGCAGAATTACAGTCTTGAGAAGTTCGTGCTTTGAACAGATGCCTAGTTTAAACATGGATACCTGAGGCTGGGCACCTACATGTACATGTGCATCCGAATTATTTGCTTGACTTGCAAATATATTGAACACGCACAACCACAAAAGCCTTATTAACTGGGTGTGTTCCAGGTGAATTGAATGATATATTCAGAAAACTCTAAGACTTTCCTTGGTCAAATTCCAGTCGTCAGTCTGTCAAGCTCTCAGAGGGAAAATAAAACATA
Organism: Burhinus oedicnemus; assembly: GCA_008921705.1. Lineage (NCBI taxonomy): Eukaryota > Metazoa > Chordata > Aves > Charadriiformes > Burhinidae > Burhinus > Burhinus oedicnemus. The sequence continues at coordinate 265,081 of VFFE01005362.1, forward strand.
AAAAGCCCACCTTCCTGCTCTCATGTCAAGTGCTGTTATCGACTTACTGTTGCCTTTGGCTTACCTCAGCTGTTGGCAGCTCCTGATAGCATCAAAAGCCAAGCCCCAACATTGCAGTAGGGCAGGAGGTTTCTGCACACGAGGGGTGAGAGCCATCTTCCCTTTTGGTGGGATGTGCTGCGTTAGGGAATTTGCCCCCCCAGGAGCCTGCAGGGATATTCCCTCCCACCCAGCACAGGCATCTAAGAATGAATCATAGAATGGCTAGAGTTGGAAGGGACCTTAACAATCATCTAGTTCCAACTCCCCTGGCATGGGCAGGGACATCTTCCACTAGACCAGGTTGCTCAAAGCCCAGGAGGGTTTATCTATAGCAGGGAGGGTTCAGGGCTGAAGGGGGAGCGCAGAGGGGCACTGTCAGTAACACACACTGGATTTACTCCTGCATGTTCTCCCCACTGTGAGGTCCAGGGATGGTCCTGGGCAGTCAAAGGGTATCTAAAAGTGGAGAGAACCCTCCAGTTTCCATCTTGCCAGCATGATGTTGACACAGGAAGGGAGATCAGCTAGAGCAGAGCCACAGAAAGCTGCTGCAGAAGGAGCCCGGACAGGGATGAGTCGTTTGTATGGTTTTAGCTGGGTTTGCTCCAGACTGTGCTGAATAGCTCTCTGCTTTTCCTTCCCCCTTCCTCAGTCTTTTCACCTCCACTCCATTTCTTGCCTGCCATGCGTATTAGCTTTTCATTTTTTATTATCTTCTGTGTAGTTCATTCAAATTGAAAAATAACTTCTGGCACAACTATGACAGTCACACTGGTCACGATATGCACTTAACTTGTGCTTTGTATCTGTTTCCCTCAGCTTGTGTCCCTTCTGCGTTAGCTGCAAGCATTTTGTGACAAGGTCTATCTACTGCTTTGCCTCAGTTCAGTGCCCAAGATAGCAGAGTCCATTTCTCTCTTGCATCTAACACTGCATAACATTCATGGTTAGTAAATACTATTAAGGCATTTGAAAGGTCCTTTTTGCTGTAGTACCATGGCAGAAGTCCAACAGTAGGAAGTCAGCACATCGTAACATGAGTGTTGCCCCATATCTCCTTCTCTGTAGAGTACACCTTTCATGGTAATTACGGGTCTTGCTGATGCATGGTAGTGTTTTGGACTGTGAGTTTTAATTGCAATTGACTGCAAAGTCTGTGTTTTTGCATCTTTTATCAACAGAAAAAAGAAATGAACCACATTTTTTCACTGAAAAAGTGAAAAAGCCTCCCTACCCAAGGATTTCAAAGCTGGTCAGATTCTTGATTTGGGGAAAAGCTTTCCAGTTGTTCTGTTGATTCTACAAATGTTTCTTTCTTACTTGCATAATTGTCAAGGACAGCAAGGCTGAAATAATTTGTTCCTTACTTACTTTTATTCCTTCTTTCTGCTTTTATATACTTGACAGAAGCAGGATTTTACAATGGCATGGTGACATTTATCATTGACTTTTATCCCGTGTCTCAATGAGTGGTATGCATTATACCTATGGGAGTTTAGTGTATGGGTTTTTTTGGTTTACTGAATACTGGGAGCTTTGGAGGTTGCTCAGGTCAGCCAGGAACTTAATCAACGTAATCTTCTGGTTTTCCCTTCTTACAGAACGACATGTATCATTTTGCTCTATTTAGTCCATGCTTTGTTTTATGAGATTGCAGAGAAGCATAAATGGTGTCTGTTTACATTCCTTACTGATTCAACTTGAAATTATGACCAAGTATGGCTTGAGTAGTCTATAAAAAGAGATGGTAGTTTCTGGGTCTCAGACATATAAAGGTGTTCCTGGAGGCTCAAAACCCCGAGTGCAAATCAGTTAGCCTTCTCGATGATTTTGAAACCTCAAATCCTTTGAAATAGTTGGCAACTTGCCTGTTGCATATGTATAGTTACACAACTCTTCCTCTCTGTGACTTTTAAAAGTTCCTCCTTCCTTTTTTCTTTAAGTCTCTTGGCAGCATCAAAACAGCTTCTCTCTCTCTTGCTCCCCTTTCCCCAGCCCTCCCCCCTCTATCTCTCTCTCTCCTTGGTATGGCACATTGTTCTGTGGAAATGGGTTGTTTTGAGTTCACACTTTGTTTTCCTGCTGTTTTTCTGGGAAGCTGGACGTGGCACAAAAGATATGGGAACAGCTTGTAGGAAATGGGTTTGTTTGGGGAAACAATAAAAGAGAAACAGTCCGCATACCTCTCCTGTGTGTTTGAAGGCATAGCATACAGTATATAAAGACATTTTGGCAGTCATTTGTCAATACAGTCCAAAGAAAACTAAATCAAAATCTTTTCTTTTAGCATATCTTACTTTGCATCCACACAGCTTCATTTCATATAGTAATGCTTATTAGATGCTTGGTCTTATCAGGGAGGTATGGAGAAAAGCATCTTAATGGTTTCTGTTGCTGTAGTAAGTGCATATCTTGGGGTTCTGGACTTGATGTTGTCTTCATTTGCATTGACTTTCTCAGTTCACTTTTCATCAATGGCAGCAGGTGCTCTTTTTTGTCCTTCTGGAGCTAATGCTGGTAGCATTGAAAAATACAGTCAATATCAGAGCTGTAGGACATGGTTGTAGTAAGAGTGATGATGTTGGTAATCACTAGTTCAGAAGAGATACTGCTACAGGGAAAAGCTGCAGAATTTTTCTTGTTGCCACATCAACGATATCGCCACATGCATTTTCCTTTTCTTCTTCACATGTACAATTAAAAATGGGCCACGACCTGTTCCTGCTGCAGACGAGATTCAGCGGAAAGCATGGTGGCAGAGCCACAGGTTGCACAATGAAGATAAAAGTTGAATTTGTGAGGTAGTTTTAAAAAAAAAAAAGGAAAAAGAATGAAAAAAGTTGAACATTTTCTGAATTAATTGTTTATATTTTGTGATTTTGGATTGGCATTTTTGCTTAGAAAGACATTGTTTAAATAAAGTAATAAGAACTCAGTTTAAGAGCAAAACCACAGTTGTAATTGGGATTAAATTTTTTTTTGACTATCACAAAGCAAATTTCTTTGGTGTATGTGAGGGTTTCTTGTTGTGGTTGTTCTGTTTTGTTTTGTTTGGGGACAAACAAAGAACATTCACTCCAACTTCTGTCTGTCATAGGTATGAAACAACAGTTTTGTGTTCTGTTCCATTGGTTTGGCTACCTCTCTAACTGCAATATATCAAAAACCATACCTGTCTCTTTGACTGATCTCGTAGTTAAAGTCTGAGCTAAACCAACAATATCCTTACTTTATACTGGTTCAGCAGAGCAGGTTAAATATGCTTAAACATAAGCACGTGCTTAACTTTATTGCTATTTTACTAAGCACTCCCCTGTGTTAATCTTTGCACACACAGAAATTACTTAATACTGTGACATTCAACCCTGTATTAATTTCATTAGTCATGTTTTGTGGCAAATGACTAAAATAACATGTGCTGAAGTATGAATCAAGATATTCATTACAAACAATTATAGGAAAGTATGTTAGGCTATACACTGTAAAGGTTATCATGACAGGAAGTCATATTTTACATACACAGTGGGCATACTTGGAAAGTGCATTCTGAATTTAGAAAGATTACCCATCTGAGCAATATTCCATATGCTCGTAAAATGGGGAATACCATGAGAAGCATATAATATATATAATACTATGTATACAATGTATACATGGAAGATCCAGAATAAAAAGTGGTTGAGGAAAAGGAAGGGAGAATAATGTAAACAAAAGACTTTCTGTTACAATGTTGTGCAAAAATGGAGAGCAGGCTTAAGGCAGTGAATTTTTAAAAAGCGATAGCAATTTGTGTTTTAACTCCAATTATCCAGTGCAAACAAGTCAGTCAAAAATATCAAGACAAACACATTTGGAAGTAAATAAAAACATCCATACAAATAAAGATGGCTTTTGCTGTGTTTGCAAAAGCTATCAAGCAAGGAAATTAATAAGTATGGGATGTGATGAGTGTTCTCTAAATAGGAAGGTGAGAATTTTGAATGTGTATGAAGGTGAATGTAGGGGAGCTTCTGAGACCTTGTCAGCCTGATGCAGCAGGCAAGAGGATCTCCAGCTCCAGGGGGTCCCTGAGGAAGAAGCTGACCTGCAGAAAGCAGCTCTGCATATGCCCGAGAACGGTTCCCCCTCCCTCTCTTTCGGCTGACTGCTGTGCCAGGCTGCTGGTTTGAGAGGACCAGCCAGATTTAACGGGTGACACACCCGGTGGACACCCTTTTTTTTTCCCACAGTTTCTCTGGGGTAACTAATATTATATTTGGAGCTAAGATCCCCCACCATAACTGGTGTCTTTCCAACCAGAAAGTGAGTGACCTGTTATCACACCCACAGGGACACACAGGCACACACGTGTGCGCACGTGCACAAACACCACACGCAGAGGCGCTACAGGGAAGTCATGGGTCACCCAGAAGTTCAGTTCATGGCCGTCGTCCAAGTGTTATTTCCCTAATGCTGTTATGCATTCATAAAAACCAAAGGTTCATTGGAAAGGAAATTAATTTGGATGCTCTTTTCAGTTTTACCCCTAATCTTTAATTCTTTCGTCAGTGCAATGACTGTAAAGGTCTCTTCATTCCTTCCTATACATTTCTCATCACTTTGCTGATGAGTTTGTCTTTGGTACATAGTATGCCTTAGAGAAAAGTATTTTAATGCCTGAATTATTTTTACTTTAAAATTTATTCAGAGATTGAGGATGGGATTATCTAAAAATGTGTGTGTACATATACTTATGTGTATATTTATAATAAGCATCTATAATTATATATATAAATATATATGTGGTGGGTCAACCCACTACAGTTGACAAATAGTAAAGTTAGTATAACAGTAATGTATAATCTTGTAGTTTTGGCTAAACGGTAGGAAAAAAAGCTGCAAATGTTACCCTGTTGTGATAACACTGGGCAAATCTTTTGAATAAGGCATAAAAAAATCGTGTGATATCTTTATGTTAAAAATTTTCTCAATAAAGTTACCAAATCCAGAGTACCAGGGCAGTTACCGTGTTCAAGCAAAGCCTTTAGTTCTGGATAGATGAGTAAATCCAATAAACATGCAGCAGTTCTTGAAGACATCCCATTCAAACTGCTGGGCTACCCTTGGTGCCAAAGATTTTAAGAGGGAACACGGAAAGGATAGGATTGCATGCCTAGAATGGGACTAGTGTCTTGTTTTGGGCAGCTGTTTTGGTCCCAAGACTCTCTCCCAATATTGTTTTGATCTATTAGCAGACGTTCATAGCAGGTGTGGCAGGCAGCCTCAGTTCACCTCCCATTCGGCTGTGTGCCACTTTACAAACCTGCCACCTGTTTTGCCAACCAAATCTTTGCTTGAAAGATTGCTGAAAAAAACCCCAGGTGTTTATATTTTTTAACAAAGTGGAAGGTTGGCTGCTTCTTCAGATAAAGTCCTATACTAGAAAAGCAAGGTAGAAGCAACATGCTCGTCCTGGACTGGGGAAGAAATCAAAAGGAGTTTTATATCCAAGTTTTCCCAGTTTTCTAGGCATTTTGAAGCCCTAGAAGTTAACAGCCAAGCACGAAGGAAGAAAAAACTTCAAGCTTTCAAAGTTCATAATTGACAATACTATCAAGATGAAAAGGAAGAAAAGTCTATTGTATTGACTGAAAAAATAGTCATTCAAACTTCAGCGTTACTGCTCTTTATATGGATGGAAGTGCTAAAATAAGCATGCAAAGCTACAGTTTCTTTAAAAATGCATATACAATATACAATCTGCAGGATATAACTGTATTGTTTTTAGCACTGGTGAATCAAGGTTGACATAATCATTCAGGAATACGTATTCTGAAGCCAGCTGATCATTGTGCTGCTCAAGCCCTGCAGCCACCTAACCCCGTTCATTCAGCTACTGGTGCAGTAAATAAAACCTGGTGTTGCCTCAGCCTGTAAGTAGTTTACCCAGCACTCTGCTCATGCAGAAGGAAAAGTGGAACCAGACTCATCGCTGTATAGCACCAGATTGTCTGCTTTATTCCCTAGGCTTTTTGATACAATCTTGTGAATTTTGAGCTCCACTTTCATTCAGAAGCCTGGTGCAGTTCTTCGGTGGTTGTGCATGGGCAGAGCTGCTTCCAGGCATCCCTCAGGTGCTGAACGTGTGCTGAAACAGATCCAGGAGGGAAGCTTTCGTCATTGCATTTGAACAAGTTTGCTGCATTGCTTTGATGGTGTCCAGGGCACGTGACATGTATGAAGAAGTTTCCTATTTCCATTTATTAACCCTTGGTTTGGGGTTAAACTATTCATTTGCACTTTACCATCAGGTAAAGACTGCAGGTAAAAGAATTGGTTGCGAAATAGAAGCTCTTTAAATCTCGTGGACACTTCCTGATCTCTGGAGGTTAGTGGTTCCTCAACTCTACTCAGTGTGATAATTTTAGTGTGTGAGATGCAGGGTAGTCCCAGATATAGCACTGACCCTGGCATGAGGGAGATATGTTTTCTAAGCCAAGACACAGTTCTAGTCATTCTTACCGGAGTTACCCAATCTGCAGTAGTACAATGGTGATTTTTTCCTATTTTATGAAGCACTTGGAGACCTGGAGGTGAATTCCTGGTGATATAAATATTACCCTATGATGAAAGGAGGTGAAGAAAATAGCTTGGGCAAAAATAGGGTTTGCTAACATTTCAGGAATGACAGTCTGTGTATCAGAAATGATGGTAAAGCACCACAGTCTACCTTTGAATTTATGATGTCTCAGAATTTGTTCGTTAGGACACAAAAAGATAAAGCTTTGGGCTTAGCTGTGAGGCCTCTGTTCACGTTACTAGCCCTAGTGAAGCCAGGAGAATGACTTACACAAAGAGGGCTGCAGGATCAGTCCTTAAACATCTGCTATTGTTTCCCAGAAATAAGTGGAGCCTGCAATTTCATAACAGCATTTTGATGGATGCCTGATTATTCCTTTTTTCAAGTGGGACTGCTGCAGTGGCTCTCGTTTGCTTCCAAACATCCTTTGTATTTTTCTCAGCAAGAGGTGAAGATATCAGATAAGTGGCAGCACCGGGCCTGTGTTTGGATTACCACAGACTATCCAAGCGCTCTTTGCAAATAGGTGGAGGATGTTAGCTGAGCTGGCAATAAGATTCTCATGGGTGGAGGTGAGGACAACATCTGTCTTTCCTATCTTGTACTTGCCAAGGCTTTTTGTTGTTCGTGAACTCTCTCATGAATATAATATGTGGATTTTTGTCTGATCTAATGAATCCAAGACTCAGAGATTTAGAAGGAAAACGTATTCCAGATGCGTGCTGCAATTCCTGACTCAGGTGACTGCATTTTAAATAGTAACCTTTTCCAGTATGTTCCACACACCATATTGAGTATCTTGCAAAACCACTTCTTTTGCGAATGGTCAGAATAAAGTTGTAAGAGCATCACAATTAATAAGCTATAGCAAGGCTAAAACATCAATCATTTGTCTTCTGTTTCACCGATTATTGCTGCATGCGATGAATCCAAAGCTCAAAGACTTGGCTTTAAAGCGGGACTGCAAATTTAGGCTAGAAGCCCTTTAGCAGTTCAACCACAGCTTGCTTTACCGTGCAGTGATGCCTGTTGCAGACGTGAGCGGAGCGTCAGACTGGAAAACTGCCCGCTGCTCTGCGAGGTTCTGGTGTCCAGCCTCGCGTGTGCTCTCTGTTCCAGCGTGGAAATGACATTCCTGGCCTGTTTGAAATTAGGCTTTCACTCCAGATAAACAGCTTCCTAGAGCATCCAAAGATGCAGTCTGAGGAAGGAGAGAAAGAAAAGTAGCAAGGGAGAAGAGTGACTTGGTAAAGTCTGGAGCGGCTGTACCAAGCCACATACTGTGTGCTGTCTTGCACACTTTCACCTGTTCTTCCTTTCAGTTACAACTGTGCGTAATTCGATTGCACACAAATTCAATAACAAATGTTATCAAGTATACAAGGGATACTGAGTGCAAAAAAGCATGGAAACGCTTAGAGCTAATTGCATGGTCTTAATCAGAACAATCTTTCCTCAGAAAATGCAGGTCCTCTCCAAATGTAACTGTTTATTAGAATGTTTTAACATCTGCAAAACACACGCCAGTGCGTTACAATTCATCCTTTCAATAAACGTTTGGTGAAATTTTTCATATAACAGCTTTTTGTCTAATTTGAGATGAAAATAAGTCCCAGTATGTCAGAATACTTCATGGAACAGAGAATTAATTTTTGTGACCAACTGTAGGCATCCGACGAGTGATAGGAAACAGCCTGTGTCTGAATGCATTGTGGCTGTGTGGAGGTCTAAGCTTGTGCTTACATAAGGATTATCATGGAATCAAATTAAAGAAGTAAAAGTTGTTTACCTTAACAAGGAGAAATATCATAGAACTGTTGTCAAAAAATAGATTATATAAATTCAGTGACATATGGCAAAGCTAATTAAAAGTTCTCAATTGCAGTGTTATTGCAGGTCCCTCATAGTCAAGAGTAACAGGTCCGTTTTGGACTGTGGGAGTGCTGACTCCACAAGCAATAAATAAATTTTACTGCCTGCAGCATCTCTCAACACACAATAAGGGTTGTTGCTGTATTTGTGTCTCCTCGTGCATCCTTCTCTTTATGTCTAGTTCTTGCCCAGTGTCCTACTGGTTTGTGGCCAAGGTTTTTCACCATACTGGTGTGCTATTGCCTGCTAGGATTTTGACAGTGCTGGCCAGTAAGTTCTTGACTTTCAAAGTTATTGAAGTATTTTTTTGAGCAGCAAATCACTTGATAGATTTTGATTAGCCAATGGGGATAAGAAAGATGTGCTAAACCTTTTCTGTTACAGGAATTAAGCAATAAACCATGGACATATTTGAAGAAATGAAAAAAACAGAGCTGAAGATTTTGAGATACGCATATATACACACACACATACAATAAGTGTACTACCTGGAGACATGATTCAATTTGATTGCTGTACAAATGAATGGAAATGGTGTCATATCTAAAGTGGAAGCTGGGTTAATGACGTGGAGGGACTGTGCAGAAATTTATTTGACGCACAAGCCGGCATGTTCCCTAATTAGAATTAACTTGAGAAAAAGTATTGCCAGGTTAGAATGACCTGCAAAGTCTTTTAAAATCTTGCTGCAGTACTTTTTCCCCAATAACCCTCAGCCCAAGCAAATTATGCTAGAGGACTGCACACCACATCGTCTTCTTTAGCCATTTCTTAAGTTTGATCGAACTTTAGGAAAAAAGTCTTTGTCCTTAGTTCCTGACATTGCATATAAAGGACAGGTCAGCTTGCATATACTTCTCATGATGGGAACTACTTCAATCACATTTCCTGTAACTTCATGTTTCTAGGCCAAGTAATCTTGCATTTGATTAAGTAAACACCTTTGTCCTAATGACTTTATGCCTACTTTAAAGGCGTTGCTGTACCTATTGTTCTACAGATTTGTCAGTCTGTTATTCTTTTTTTTTTTTTGAAACTTATCAGTGAAGTGTAGGTCAAAACCAAATAGAGAAGACATTTTGTTCTTTTATCATTAGTATGGAAAGTCCAAGCGAGAAGCCAGGTTTTGCATAGTACAAGTGATTAAAAAATAAAAAGATCTTAACGAAGGAACAGATTTTTATGTTTTGCTGGTGATGCTATAAGAGGAAGTATGTGGAGAAAGGAAGATGAAATAAAGAAAATCCGGGTCTAATATTGACCTCAGATACTATTACCAGCAGCTCTGCTTCACAGACTTGCATGAAAGACCTTTCCCATCTGCCACTGTAAGCAGTATGTGTTGCTTTCTTCATATTACATTACCCTAGACACTGGTTACTAGAAATGAAAGGCTTCATTTCTGAGATGTCAGGAGAATATGGTATTGTCATGCGAAATCCAGGAAGATGACCCGTCCAGTACTAAAATTATTACCATAAAGGTACAAAACTTGGCAAGATTGAAAGGAGCCTTATAATGCATCTGTTTTATAATATTTATTAATGTTTACCTTGCTTTATCCCACTTACTGCGTGAAGTTGCCAAACTGCTCCAGTAACAGCATTAATATGATGAGAAAAAAAGATTAACATGTATATGAGTAATGAAAAGTATTTACTAGAAATAGAACTGGCATCCACATGTAAAAAAACCTTGCCAAACATTGTCAGTATTAATAGTTTTGTTTGTGCTTATATGTGGCCAGACCATGCAGCTATTCTTCATGATGGCGAATGCTGACAATTTTTATATTACGTTTGGTCCGGGAGCTTGCAGTTAGAATTATAGCAGAAAGCACATTTTTCAGTCCCTGTATTTAAGAAAGAAATACCCTTACTGCTTTCTGTCAGCTATTCAGTACAGTAGTTTGCTGTTAGAGCCTTCCTTTCACAACTTACGTAGGGTTAACACTTGAAGGCTTTAATTAATAAAGAGAAATCAAGGATAGACGAAATGAAATGATGCGTGCAAGGAACAGCTGACGGACATTTTCTATCTGGTTTTGGGGATACCAAATTATGCCAGTTATCAGACATTCTTGTATAGCTGAGAAATGCTTCGTGTTTCTTGATGCTATTTCTATGCTTTCCCACAGTATAAGTTTCATGTGAGGTTATATCAGGTTGTATTAGCTCTGATTGTTCAGCATCACTGTGTCTTGCAAGGTCAGGGGATTCAGAAATGGCTGGGCCAGAAATCCTCATTTTTGAAGATCACTGGGAGGAAGAAAGGCAGCAGTGTCCAACCCTGGACACACAACTCCCACCCGTGTGTTGCAGAAAACTGCTCCCTGTGCGTGAGGATATGCAAGGACCATGTATTTCACCTGTAGCAGTTGCTGGTAAATTGGCATCGCTGGGCCTGGCTGCATTTGAAAGAGAGGACAGTCGGTATGACTGCCTGAGTCCCGGCTGACAGGTGGAGTAGCAGAGCAGATGCCAAACATAATTTCCACGTTTCCCACACTGAAGCCTCAATCTCACTTATGTGCAAGAAGAGAAAAGGTAGTTAAGGAGTTAAGAAGGAAGTAAGGCTAATTCTAGTCTAGACCGTCTTTGCTAGTTATGCTGATTCCTCAAAATTATGCAAAAGCTTAGGTGGCCAGTTCAGCTTTTGTAATTTGCTCAAGGGAGGGATGAGACATGTCCTACTATCCTCCAAGACAGGCCAGCAAAGATTAGTGAGGACTCAGAGTAAACTGTCAGAGATACTCGCTATTGTAGAGTGCACATTAATAAGTCTTCCACATAAGGACCGACCCAACAGCGTGCAAAGTTGGCAGAAACTCAGTTATTCCTACAGAGCCTTTACAGACCTGTCAGCGTGCACTGATAACTAGCAGGATGGAGTGCAGATGAGTGTTTGCTATTAAATCAGAACAAAACTCTAGCTAGCAAATTGAGGGGGGTTTGTCCATGAATAGCTAGGCATTTTTTCCTGAAATGTGAAGTCTGAGTCTGTCTCTTAGGTTCGTTTATGTTTGTCTTGGTTTTGCCATAGTCTTTTAGATATTCAGACAACCCTTATTAATTTGGCTCATACTTCCAGCATTTGCTGTCCTTCTCAGGAAGTTAAAATGTGTGTGCTTTCCCTCTTTGTGCAACATAATAGACACTCATAGCACAAGCAATATCTACTGTCATTAGTAATGCCAATAAATAGAAAACCCGTATTTTTTTTGTTTACATTTATACTTACTCTAAGTATTCCTAAATTCAGTTATGCTAGGTGGAGTCAGGTTTAATTGGAATCAGAATAAATTTGCTTTCTTTCAATTGTGTGGGGGAGGATGAGGAATATATCCACTATATAATGTTTGATGCCTATTTTGAACAGGTCTATTAGTAAATGGTTTACAGAGTAAAATAATAGTCTGGCTGTTGTATTTGCAATCTTATATCTGCTTTCTCCTGTATAATTCATACTTTCATATGTTTACTGGGGCTAGCTCTTTCAAAATTAACATTTCATTACATGTTTTTTAGTTCATGTATTAGCTCTACAGTGGGACAAAAAAGAGGGAACTGTGCAGTAGTCTCAGGCGTTGAATGCATTGTGATTGCTTGGCCAGGCTGTGTATGTCTGTCTGTCTGTCTGTCTATCTACCTATCTTTTCATGAAGAACTCTAACAGACTGTTGAGAAAGAACTTTTTATTTCATTCCAGTGTAACGTTTTCTTTCTTTAGTTCATGTGATACAATCCCTGCTACTTTACCATCCAAGCACATCAAGTCCCCCTGCTGTCTCTCAGCACAGTGTAGCCAGGGAACAACTTTTGGGGAGCACAGGACCAGCAGCCATCTCCCCCCACACCTCCTTGAAGAGCAGGAGCTGTCTTCAGGCTTTCCCAGAAATGGCTCATCAGAAAAGCTTCAGATCAGCAGCAGCAGCAGTTTTTAGCATGACCAGGCAGGCCAGAGAGCCACAGGAGTCTGAGAGGCATGGCAAAAAGGAGAGGTGTTATTCTGGCATCCTTTCTCCCTTGCAGAAGCACGCTCACATCCCCCAGAGACCCAAGAGGCAGCAGTTCGGTAGCTGGGTGCAGTGTGGGGGAAGAGCGTGCAAAGCAGGGGTGCAAACTGGGGAGTGAATATTAATGGTGATAGCCTGGTGGGTGGTGACCTTTGCACTCAGACAACACCTGAATGGAAGTAATGCAATGGTGCAGATCACTGTCTGAATTTTGCATCCTGGCCTATGGCAGGAAGTGTTAGCGTTGGTGATTCAGTCACGAGTCTCGTGGCATTTGGAGGACTGCTTGAGATCCCATTCCCCAAGTCCAGAGATGAAGGGGTGATCTCAATTTTCATGAGAAGTAGTAAGAAGAAAGTGATGCTCCAGCCCTTGCGGTTGCAGAGAAAACTATCAATATTAACAGAGTGCACACTGAGGGCTCACAAACCAGGCGAATAAAAAGAATGATAAACGTATACCCCCTTAAAATGAACAAATATGGCTACTGATTTTTAGGGCAGCGTGCAACTGCCGGAGCTTGTGCAAAGCCTTCTTCCAGCAGCCAGGGAAGGTAGGAGCCTGCAGGCAGTCGCCTGGCTTCTCGGAGCCGACGGACTCCCATTGCTCTGGCTCTTTTCCCCTCTCCCTTCTCCGCTGCATCCTCCTCTGCTGACAGGGCCACGCGGTTTTATTGTCCTCCCCGTTGGCTGCCAGTGGCAGGCCCACACACGCTGCCTCCCCAGGGTGCGGTCGCACGCTGAACACCCTGCCCCAAATCTGGCTCGGGCTCCCCCCCCCAGCCCAGCATCCCCATCCTTGGCCCCTTCGCTTCCAGCCATTGCCAGCTGGCCGCCACCACAGCTGCTGTCATCTGGCCCGCTGCATGTTGAGCCTCCTCTGCCGGCCCGGTGCTGGGGCTTGCTCCCCGGCCACCCAGCAGGGGGGACACAGGAGGGAGGGAGGTGCCGGGCTGCCCCCCCGCCCCATTTCGTCTCAGGGCAGAGCCATAGTGCCAGGGTGGGAGGAGGGAGTCCTGCCTTGGGTTACTGTCCATTTGCACCCTTATGCCCCGTGTTCACCTTAAGTAGCTCATGGAGAGGGGGCTTTCCTTGGAAGGCTGCTTTTGGAGGGGTGGCCCCCTAAGCCTGCACTGTGCTTGGGGGCCAGAGGAGAGGGCAGGAGCCCAAACTGGCTCCAGTGGCCAGGAAGCCTTGGCTCAGGCAGGATGGGTCCCTCTGGCAGCATCAGCCCTTCCCACAGCTTCCCGATGGGCCCAGCAGGCACACTGCCTGCCCGAGCCCAACCCGGCCGCCACCTCGCTCCCATGACTTGGCTCCAGATAACGTGGGGAAGGAGTTGGTGCCAGCATGTGGCGGTGGGGAGAGAGGGTGGCCTTCGCTCCCTCTGGCATCTGTCTGGTCTCCAGCCAGCCTCCACAGCAGCCACCCCACCACCGAGGGGCCCGGTGAACCTTGCCACCCTCGGGGGCCATACCAACAGTGCTGCCACCATGAGGGAAGGTGGCCAGGGAAGCCCTTCCCACAGTACCGGAGCCAGATGCCCAGCTGGCCAGCCCACCAGGAAGCGTTGCCATGAGAGGGAGAGAGGCGGCTGGTGGGCATGGTGTTCTCTTGGGGCTGGTGGCGGGCACCTCCACTGAAGCCAGTGGCGGATTCTGGCATAAAAAGCAGGGTCCCTGGATCGGAGGTTGCATCCAGCTGTGTCTCGACTCCCTGTCCAGAAGGGACTTGGCTTCTGTCCCAGAGGAAGGAAGAGGAGCTCCCAGTGAGTCAGCAAGGCACAGCTTTCAGTTGCTTCTTGCAGGGTCAGTTAAAGCAGCGATGGCAGCTTGCTTATGCCCCTGGCAGATGTGGTCCTCCACGTCCCTACCTGGGACACCAGGCCTGAGCTTCACTGCCCGTCCTCCCTCCCAGCTCCCAGCCACTATTCCTAAGTTTGGTGGCGTGCGTCTGTCCATCTTCTCAGCCGCTGGTAGGAAGCATCTCCCCAGGGGAGAGGTTGTCCTCCTGCCATATGCTGATGGTGTGTCTGACACCATGAGTCCTCACCTCCACCAACAGCACTGGTGTGCCTAAAAAGTAATGAGCATTTAAGCAAGTGACCGGCTCTTCATCTTCTTGTGAGATGGACAGGCCCTATTTTCCTTGGGGGATATTTAATGTCTGCTATGAAACATGGTCACGCTGACTTCTCTGGTTTGCAGGAAGCATTATCAGTGGTGAGTGAAGACCAGTCCTTGTTCGAGTGCGCCTACGGATCGCCCCACCTTGCGAAGACAGAGATGACGGCCTCTTCCTCCAGTGAATATGGGCAGACGTCAAAGATGAGTCCACGTGTTCCCCAGCAAGACTGGTTATCTCAGCCCCCAGCCAGAGTCACCATCAAGATGGAGTGTAACCCAAACCACGTTAACGGGTCAAGGTAATAAGGCCAGTGTTACCATGGTTCAAGTACACTTTTCCTTGTGATGGGTATAGCTCAGTTGTCCAAATCTGTGAATCTAGCACCGTTTTAGATGCCCCAAGGTATTCCACCTGGCCACCACCGGCTGCTGTCCCAGAAGCCTACAGGTCTCCTGCACATTGTGGGTCACACCTGCCAGCCCCATTCAGGCGTTATGGAGGGTCTCAAATGGTGCTGGAGACACAATCTTCGCATGAGCTTGTGCAGTACCTTTCTGTGTTTCCTCTGACTGTGAATCATTTTGGATGTGAACTTGCATTGCATGCTAGGTGAAAGAGCACATATTGAAGTTAGCAAAGTCTGAGTTTGCTGTAGTCTGAGGCAGCACCATTGATCCATTTAAGGGTGTGGCGTATGTGATCTAACACTCAATGGAAGTTGTCAAAATACAGTAATTTGGGCAGTTGCCTTTGCTCTAAATGTAAGCAGAGAAGCATAGGACGTAAATTTTTGTAATGGCGGAGGGAGTGAACTATTGTTCTTTACTTTTATATTTACTGTAAACATAGTGCCAAAAAGCATAACCATGGAGTTGGATTTAAAAAGAGCTCATGCTGAAGAAACAGCGTATGTAGGGAGGCAAGCAGGGGAGTAGAAAGGAAAAGGAAAAGAAATTACTCAGCTCAACAGGTAGTAGCCACAGCATGTCAGTGCATTAATTGTTGTTTCGGGACTTTTTTTATGAATGTCGCTATGAAGGAGAATTGTATCGATTAAGCTGAAAGAGCAACATAGTGGATTTGTGGATATTGACTGGTAGCTCTCCCAAGCATAGGAGCACTCTATGGGATTTCTTCCATCTGAAAAAGCACAATGAAGATATTTTTTTTCAAGGAAACTATCCAAACAAGTGCTTTCCTGTTTAAAATGCCTGTCAAAACAGTTTTCCTTTGGTGTTGCTGAAGGGCAGAGGTCCAGAAAGAGTCAGTTGGTCACAATTGTTGGTGATGTACCAGTGAAGACTGTGTTTCACATCTCTCTGTCAGAAACGCCCACCTGCTAATCTCATCTCCCAGCATCAGTTGTTTAGAAAAACCTCAGCCATGGGCACTGTGGTTGTTGTTCACCTTGCTGTACTAATGTAATGAGCACCACAAGCAGGGCAAAGTGGTTTGAGAGCTTATCACACCTACACTTTTCAGTGGTAAGGATGGAAATTGTGCTGAAGTCAAATCAGAATTTCCAGTGAATAGTCAAAGATTTGAGATACGTAGAAATAAATGGTGAACTGAAGTTACAAAGAATTAGTGGAAGTCTTCTTGTAAGCCTGTTTATTCAGAACTTGTTCACAACCAATTTCAGTGAGGCTTTTTTTCTTTTTTTGTGCTTGGCAAATGCACAGATATAACCACAGAGTATTGATTCAAAACTAGTTTCACCTGCTTCCTAAAATTACCTCTAAGTATTTGTGCTGCCTTTTCTGTAAGAGGACTGATCACTCTTTTTCTCAGTCTAAATTCCATAAAGTGCATTAGAGTAGATAATTAATGTTAATTGTTACTGACATTCATGGTAATAATTTGTAATGTTATACGTAACTTAAGTCAGTTATACACAGACTCCTACTTGGATATACTCCCAGATATTGAGGAAGAGTCTAGATGATACAGATCCATTTGAAATGCTTGGCCAATTACATTTTTCCAATACTCAAGCCAGAAACTGAATTTAATGTCCTGGATTCCTGAAATATGTAACTAGCCTGAATATTAGAGCTCAGTTTGTGAATCACAGGTATTTGGCTGTTGCTGTGATGGTTTAAGGACAAAACTGTAGGCAGTAATACCGTCTTTTATTAGCTGAAACCTTGTCCTGTCTAATCCTTGTTAGTAACCCTGGTAAGGATTATAGTCTGGTTTAGGAGGTCAGGACCCTTACCGAGTCCAAAATGTGTGCCCATAGTCAGATCAGCTAAATTGGGTATCCAGGCAAACCTGTATGGCCCATGGGTGAGAGCACGGTGTAGAAAATGTGCTGTCACACACCAGCATGCCCCAAACCAGTAGAGACTGGTAAAAGCCATGCTTTGGGAGCACAGACAGCTCCAGGCACTAAAGCACCTGGCTCCTGCAGGGGCTGCCTTCGTCCAGAGAGAACCAGGCACCGTGAGGCATCCCTGCTATCATGGGGTGCCTGGGAAGGCAGCCGAGCCCTGCCTTGCTATCCCAGAGGCCTGAAAGTGTCGTGGATGGATGCATGTTTGGGCATGTACCTGGGAGAAATCTTGTGCTCAGTGCCTTTGCTTCTCTCCCAGGGGCTGTGCCATCATTGGATAAAACCAGAAGTAACTCAGGGAGTGGGGAACCACAGCACAGCCACCAGAGCAGAGCGTCCCAGCTGCAGGGCTGGAGTTAGGCTCCCTGTCTCTCACCTGAACCCACAGTTCACATGTTGCTGCCTGACTTCAGCAGGCAGGACAGGACGGGCTCGTGTTCAGCATATTTTACAGCCTGGTGGATGGGGGCATGCACTCAGGTTGGGGAGTGCTCGTGGTTCGTATCTCCCAAATCTGTTTGCCTTGTATATGTGAACTCAGAATACTTTCCGAGGATGGATAAGCGTTCAGAAGCCCCGAATTGAACAGGCTGTTTGGACATATCTTCATAATGCCTGTCATTTCTCCTTCCTTTGTGCTATTTTCTATCAGTGTGTGCAGGTGTTGAATTATTTAGGGTGATACTTAGGCTACCTGCACAGTCAATAGACAGGAATTGGCAGCTGGTTTAGGCTGCCTGAGTTGCTCTTTGCGAAGACAGGTATCTGCCTTTCCTTCAGAGGTATCCTGGTCTCCGCAGTAGCCGCATAAGATGTTTGTGCAACTCTGTCTGCAACTTTTACTAGCGGAGTAGGCATTTACTTTTGCAAGGATATATAATCTGAGCATCAGTGGAATTGTCTTTAAATCAATCTTTTTTGATTAGTCATGAGGCATAATTTTGATTCATATTTTTCCAGCAGAACTGTTAACTGTTATAAAGAGGTGGCACCCAGGGGTTGCCAAGGCATCTGGAACCCCAGTGACACACTTTTGCACCATCCTGACCACCTTTACCAGCATTACAGAAGCAAAGAGATAAAAGGAAGAAATTTTATGTACCTCCTCTCTAAAAAAAATAGCATTAGGTCTACTTACTCCATCATTAGGACTTGGACTTTAGAGCAAATCAGCTGAGCAGCATGTGAAGATTAAGTTCTTCATTTTTCTCTGGACAGCATCACTCAGAGGTGCTTAATGTGGTCACCATTAGAAAGTGAACAGCTCAGCAGTGGCCATTCTTTCCCAGTATCAACCAGTGTGTGAGCTGGCATCTGGGCTAGGTTGTCGGAAGAGGCTGTACAAGTTACTGCTCTGAACTGCAAGATGTTTTTGCTCAGAACACTGGTTTTCTAAAGGGCACGATCTGGCTGAAAATATAATAGGAAGAAATGTAATTCTTTCTGTATTGCATTAAACATGACCTGCAGCATTGGACACAGGGTTTCATTTATTAAGCTTGGATTTTGACAGCCTCATCTATTGACAGAGCAACGCGGAATTGCTAACTGGAGTAAACAAGGAAAATTCATGCTTCACTGCAATTTTTAAGACGTGACATTATGCTGAAAAATAAAGTACAATCACTTACAGACTACCAAAAATAAAAATAGATTAACAGTACAAAAAAAAAATTCATGCATATATCACATTCTTATACTTAACACAAAAATAATTAAAAAATTATTGTCATTAACATATACTTTTTATTTCATCAGAAAACTATTATTTTATAAGGCCTAACAAATGCCTGAAAGAATAGATCTTAAGATTACAGTTTTAATTGGGAGAACTAATGTTGCCAAGTAACAAATATAAATATGTTATGATCTTTCTAAAACTCTTATACATGTGTGCATGTAATATATGTAGTGTTAATACTCTGGGAATCGTAATGCTTCCTAGTATGTGATATTCCTGCTAGTTGTAGAAAAAAGTGTGTATCACTCAAGCCTTGCATAAAATGGAATTACTCATCAGTAATACGTTATTGCTGAATAATCATAACAAATATTCTGATATATTGATTAGTACTGTCAATATGGAAGTCACTAGAGGTCAGCATGATACATGCGTCTCTTACAAATCTGAAAACCATTTTTTCCTTCCTGAAGTGCTGCTAGGCCTTTCCCATTTGTATGTTGGTGTTTCACTGGTTTCCTGACAGATTGTTTGCTCTTCGTCACATGCATAATATCGGCCATAATTTATATGCGCAGATTAGTGGTATCCTGCCCTTCTGCAGGCTATTTTTCATTTTCTTTTCTGCAGAAACCTTCCCCACCCTGCTCATTTGCAGTCCATAAATTTATTTCCTTAAATGAAATGTTCAATTCTTAAAAATGTTTCATATGTTAAAAATTAACACATGCAGTAGCTATAGAGCTTAGAGTTGCTGTTCATTTTTAGTAAAACTGTACCTTCTCTGTGTACACCCATTGTAAAATCTGGGTTGTCCCAAGGGAGTCTCTGGAGCCACAGTGCAGAACCACCTAAGTGCTCCCTCTCGGATCTCCGGAGTATCCTCTGTAGTCGTCTTCCTACAGGGGAGCCTGGGTAATACAGTGTAAAGAGGATGCAAAGCAGGGTACCAGACCGCACAAAGTGGTAGCCAGAGAATAGTTAGCTTTATGACTTTTTGCTGTCCGGCTCTCCCTTCTCACTGTGTTAGGCTGCTTCCTGGTCATATATTCTGTCGTTCGGAAGGGGGTATAAAATTTTAGGAGCGTACTAAACCTCTTACACATCAACCATTAAGTACCCACTGAAAGTAGAAATGTATTCGCTCTGCTAGGACTCTCTCCAGATATACTTTGGCTATAATTGCCCTACATTAAATCTCAAAACATAACAGTCTCAAAAGTGGCATTCCTGTGAATACCAAAGAAATAACATTAAAATTAAAGGGTTATTTTCAGTGTACTGCAGAGGGATTAGCTACACAGTTTTCTTTAACAATAACGGTATTTTTTAAAGCTCAACCCTGCTGCACAGCACCAGAAAATATAGCCAAAGGGCCTACCTTAAATTAAATAAAGCCAGAAAAGTTTAAATTAAAGCTGTCATTTACCTTACTGTTGTTGCATATATAATGCAGATTGTCACAGGTGATATCAAATTGAGTTTCTTCACATCCATTATTTTGGTACAGCCATTACATTTCTTCCAGGTATATAAATCTAATGAGACCTTTTGTGCCACCATATAGTCAATCTTTCACCTGCATGTAATAATATTGTTTCCTGCTATTTATTGCTCTTGAGTCAGACCAAAAGATTCACCCTGTTATAGTAAAGCACTATAATACAAATTTGGAGATTGCATATGTCATACTGTGACTTACTTTTCTGTTTATTTTATCAAATTAAGTATGAGCAAATCTATTACAATGAATGAATGCAATTCATGTTATGTATTTAGGGTGAAATTCACTCCTGCAGCAATGGTCTCATGAGGGCCTGGGTGCTGCTTAAAGAACATTTAAATCCATGGATTGCTCAGTTGTCTCTGAATACACTCACCCATGGGACTCCACCATGCCCATGGGTGGGACTATACAGAGGTAGCTTGGAAGAACTACTTTTATTGGTAGGTAATCAATCTTTTTAAGGGAAACTGAAGTGCAACATAGAGTCTTATTCAGGCCACAGGTAAATTTCACTTGCTGTGTGCGGTGTGATGATTTCATTGAAAAACCATTTGGAAAGTTAGCTGAAGTGAAAGCACAGCAGAAGTTTTCGAACACCAGCTTGGCTGATACAGAAGTTTTAATGAAATGCCAGAAATAATTATTTGTCATAAAGATTTAATCATGTGCAAAATGTTGTTTTAAGTGCTACCAGTTGTTGCTTGAAAACCATTTGAGAATTAAATTATCACTTAATATATCTTTTGGGCTAGCTCTTTAGGGAAATACCATTTTTCTTTGCATGTTACTGTTCAAAATTTTCATCAAAGAGCCTCTGTACTAGCTGGGTTGAGTGCATCTGACACACAGGGGGACTTTTCAGAGTCCTGAGTGACCTCAGGGTTTTTTGTTTGGTTGGTTGGTTTTGTTTGGTTTTGTTTTGTTGTTGGGTTTTTTTTCCCTTTTCCCTTGATGTAAAGTCTCCTAAGTGGCAGCTATTTTGTGCTATACGAACCAGCAAATATGAATGGGTGGTACTTGAGGTACCTTGTGCAGTCTAGCCATGTGCCCGCTGATGTGCCCAGCCACTAAGGAGGGTGCATTCATCTATATGGAATTCTGTATTGCCACCACAACAGAAGCATTGTGCTCCAGTTGGTGGTATGATACTGGTGGATCTAGTTAGAGTATTTGCACACCTTACTTGCGTCCAACACATGGAGAAACAGAGTTGGTCTGCAGTAATCACCCTGACATCACTTGTTTTTCAAGGGCATGGCTTTTTCCATCCCTGGAGCACAACCCCACAGCTGAGGCTCAGTGCCATCCCTTCCACATCTGGTGGCGTACCACCGGCACGCAGCCCTGGTATTCTTGGTAAACCTCAGCTCAGACTAAACAACAAGCGTGGTCCAAAACCCATGGCAGTCAATGGGACTCTCTCCGCTGTCTCCAACAGAGATTGAGTCAGCCCTTACGTCAGTCCACAGCAAAGCTGGGAGATCTGTCTTAAGAGGATGACTTTCCTAATGCACTTATTAGAGCTGCCTATATAAAGTAACATTAATCTTGGGTAAAAAGATGTGGCGTTAGTTATCTCAGACTGATAATCTTTCTTCCCCACTGACTGGGTGGTTGGTGGAGTGGCTGCCTACCAAAGTGGAAAAATTGCAAATTCAGGATCTTCTCCGTGTAGGGCTTTATGTGTGACTACTTCAAGAAGTTCCTCTTTGCTGTGAAAATCCAGCAGCTTAACATTAGTGTGTGTGTGTGTGTGGGCGCATGGTTTGGGTCTGTTCTTGAGGCAAATATGTTGCCAAGGAGAAAAACAAACCCAGGACAGCACTACTATAGCTACTTTTTTGCAGCTTTTTGGGGTGTGCTGGTCTGGCAGGTGCTAGCTAAGAAGCTTTCCACTCTGGGATAATGTGTTCATTCGTAATTGGCATGGTTACATTTTGGATTGACCACTGATGTTTAAATTGTGTGCTTAGCTTCAGGAGTTTAAGAGGGAGAGGAGGATAGCCAGAATTTCAGAAGTGCTAAGCAACCAAAAGCTCTCAAATGAGTAGCGAAATATAAAATTAGTCTTCAAATAATGACATAGGACCCCACAAGAGTTATGATCACTGTCATTATTTATGACTATTGCTATCATTACTGCTTTATTTCCAGTACAGCATGTACCGTGTGTAGAGCGTTTAGAGCTGGTGGTTGTGGTGTTCCCCCTGGCTGGCACAGCACAGGCGCTGTCAATAGGTAGGTTGTCTCTGACCCAGCGTATTTGGAGATGAGTCTTCTCCTCTCCTCCTTCTTTAGTAGGTGTTATATTTTGATGAGGGTAGTATCAGTGGGGGTGTTCAGTATTTAAAGCTTGGGAGTAGCATTCTAAGACAAAGTGGAAGGTGAGTCAGAAAACGAAAAGTGGTTAATCATTGACTTTACCATTACCAACACCTGTTGGCCTCACAGCCGGATAATGCTAATCACGAAAATTAGCAGACATTCCACAGACAAGGGGGATTATGGTTTCCATACAGAATGTCATTTCTGTTTATGCCTAGCATGCTCTGCTTTGCTAGTTTTCTATACAATCCCTGCCCACAAAAGAAGGCATATGTGGTTTGGGCAGGGCCCTTTCTCCTGGTATTTCATATTTTATGAAACCACAAATACAACAGTCTTACAAGCTCTTGAAATGAAATACAATTTGAGAAATGTAATCCATTACCATTATAATAGAATTTCTATAAAAATAATAAAAGAAAAACAAGAGAAAATAGGTCCTGAAAGTTATAGGCCAACTGGGAAGTCATTGCGGCTTTGGCCTAGCTATCACCATGTCAGGCTTCAGCCTTCTCCCAGGCAGCAATCTAATTGTAAATTATGTATATAAAGAACATCATTTCTTAGCTTTGGCTTTTAGTGACCCCCTTCCCTTCTTTCCCTTTCTTCACTCCAACCTCACACATAAGAAATATTGAAGTGTTTGCACTAATGGAGAAATGACAACGTGCAGTCAAACTTAAACCAGCTGTTTCCCCACACTACGAACACAAAGAGCCAGGCCAGTAATATTTATAGCTTGACTGGCCTCTAGTGAGCCAGACGCTGACTGCCTTAATTTGCCACGATGGCCTTAAGGCTTGAAGCAGCTGTGGACCGCAAGATAGCCGGGGAAAGTTTGGCAAAAAAAAAAAAGGGAAAGATTGTTTCAATTAGCAAAAGTTATTGTTTGATTGAAAATGAGCGGCTGCTGCATATACAGCTCAATAAACAAGCATCTTTTGTTTTGCTTACAGAAGGCCAACAACGTTGCATGTGTTGGCATGTGGCGTTTGCTTTCTCCTTTCGCTGGAGGAAGGAACCGGAGGCACCTCTACGTGCCACGCTGTGATATCTCTGAGCGACCCCTGGGCCGGCCCCATGCAACCCTGAGCACCTCCTGAGCCCGGGGCACCCCACACAGCAGTATCTGCCCCTGTGTTGGATGTTGAGGGAGTGTGTTAGCGTGAAGCTGCCCCAAGCCCAGCCTCTCCGTGGCCCTGGTCTGTTGGGGCTGTTGAAGACCGGTTTGGTTGCCCCTGCATTAGCCCAGGATGGAGCAGTGCACCTCCATGACTGCATGGCCCAGTGAGGACTTCAGTTTTCCTTGTTTTTCTTTTCTTTTGTCTTCTTAGGACTGCTTTTGACACTCACCTTATAGCAAAGATAAACAGACTGTCACCATGGCTTCAGCATCAGCTTAAGCCAGCTTTAGCTGGCGGCACAGGTCCCGAGGGGCTTCCCTCCTTTCCACAGACCTCGGCAGCTCACTCCCACCCTGGCTGTCCCCTCTCCTGTGGGCAAGCATCGCCTTCACACAGCCACCCCACGTGGGTGGGGGAGTGACTTAGGTTATAGCTGAGTTACATACCCACCCACCCATTTATTTACTTATTTGCATACTTGCTGGGGAAGCAGCTCCCCAGCCCAGTTCATAAGCAGTTGTGCGAGAGCCTGTGCAAGCACCTACGTGCATTTTCTGGCATTTTAATGCCTTTGCGGGCATTAAATTCCCCGTCCTCTGTGGGGAATTTTGCGCTGCTTTCACAAGAAGCCTTGGAAGGGAAAATAAAACCTCTGTTCTCCTTTCAGCAGGTTAAGTGTGGCAGTGCTCATGCAGGAGATTTAAGGGCAGGTGCCTGCACAGGAGCAGAGGGCTTGGTGCGTTTGCAGGGCTTGGCCTGGTGTGCGTGCAGAAGAAGCCGGGCAGCCACATCCAGCTGTGGTGCTGGGTGATGAGTGTGCATGGTGGAAACCGAGCTCTGTCAATGCAAGTGTTGAAGCCTCTGAGGTCACCACTGAAAGTGCTTCTCAGAGTCTCACTTAGCACCCATGGGGATCACCATATGTGCCAGGGAAGCAGCCCCGGGGGCTCTGCAAAGCTGCTGGTGCAGCCACACTCCGGCTCTGGCAGCTGGGGAGCGCGGGCTCCTTCTCGCCAGGGAGGGTCAGGCTGTCCCCAGTGATTGCTGCCAAAGGGGAATCCAAAAGGGGATCTGCAAGTCCCCTCTTCACATGCCACTGCTGTGGCAGGTCTCAGCAGATGTGAATCCCGCTGATTCATGAAGAGGAATAGGGTGTAGAGAGTGGCAGGGAAGGGAGTTTAGGGCTGCAGCTGTGTAACCCTTTGAATTGATACTGTGGACTAAAGTATGTCAGGTGTGCTTTAAGAAACAGCAGTGTACCTCAAAGTAAGAAATCTTAGGGAAGTTCTTTTTTTTTCTTCATGGGCCACTTTTTTAGTGACAAACCATTTTGGGGGGGGCAAGTGCTGACCAAATTCACTACAACTTGAGTAGCTGCAGTGAATGGCGATGAGCCTGAGCATGCTTTGCAATACACTCTGTATGAACTGACCTTTACCTGATGTCATTTTGGCTAAATATAAATTTACGTACGTTCACCCAAATTATCTGAGGGAGCTGGCTTTGTGGAGCTCTCCCTCTTGTATGTAAGGACAGGATGGGGACATCACAGCCCTGCTGGGGCCGTTCCCCTCTTTCTCAGATCACTGGCATTACACAATGGGAGAGAAGAGGTAAGGAGAGGAATCTGTATCCTGTAGGACAGTGTCATGGTTTGTTCACCAGAGCCTCGCAGAGGTAGAGTTCCTGGTAGCTCAGCATGTCCTCTGACCTGACCAGCCATTGGCTGGATGGGGACCATGCATGGAAATCTCTCAAAGAGGTCCTTATACTGCTCTCCTCTCCTGAGACCCCTTTTCGCCAAGTAGCCTCTGTAAGGAAGTTATCCAAGCTGTGGTTATTAAATAAACTTATAAAGATATGTAGATATTGGGAGAATACAATTTTCCTCATTTATTTCCCTCTGAAATTCAGAAATATTAGAGGGGTTTATATTACGGGAATGTCACAGAGATCATGTAAAATTTGGTTGATTCCTAATCTGTGTTTCTCTGACACCTTGCATTTTAACACAACACAGGTGTTTTATGTCACATGGGGAAAATAGTAGCATAGTGAAGAGGAAAAAATGTGTTTCATACACTTATTTATGAACTTACATCTGCTTTCATCAGAGTCAATGGTTGGCAAAACTCCAATCGGCTTCAGTAGGAGTGGGCGCTAAATTTAACTGTTAAATCAGCTCCATTCTAAGTAACCCTGAATAAAGGTGAGGCTTCCAGGTCCAAGGACCCATAGAGAAATACTTTCTTCAATGGACATTTATCAGCTATCAGAGCTGAATCAGCTCAGGACTGGACAAAGTGCCCTTGGGTAGCATGATTGTGGTCTTTCCACTTTTTTTTTTTTGTGTAAATTCCAGGTGTAACACAGTATATTTACAAAGGGTAAAAATAACATGCAGCTGTGAAGAAAAACATATCATGTTTCATTTCAGATCTGGAGCTTAAGATGAATCATTGCAAAGCTGCACCCTTTATGCTGGGCACACTTTCTGAAAGCTGCTTTTCCACTGCCCCTGCTCCCCCAGCGGTTCAGAAATAAAGCAGACTCACAGAAAGTCCTAAAAAAAAGTCTTTGCAGACAATCACTCTCTTGTTGTTCTGGGCACTAAAAATACCATTTTCTAGTGTCTGCTAGCATTTTCAGTTTTGCTTTCTATGCCGTGGAAGTCCATTCCAACCATTTGAATTAAGCCTTGGTTCAGTGGTATGCATAAGCACACGCTCAATTTGAAGTACCTGAGTAGCCCTGTTAGCTCCCATGCAGCCGCTTCTTCTTGTTGTTGTTGTTGTTGAAGTTGTTAACTTCAACGTGCTTGAAGTTAAGCATGGTCTTAGAAGATTTGCTGAACTGGTGATTTGCTTGTCCACCCAGTAAGCTAATGGGACAAAACCCTTGACCATCTGCTTCTGGATTTAATGAAAAGTTATGACTTATTTATGATCTTCTTCCTCACCCCCGTCTGTTTATATTCAGATCAGAAAACCAGCTCAGAAGCCCTGTCAGATTGCCAAAAGCTGTGTGCTACTACTGGATCTTTCACAACATTTACTGTTCAGTGTTTACAACAGTGTTTTTAATGCACAATTGCCCACAGAAGTGGTGTAGGCTAATACTGATGTGATATTTCATGTCAGCAGCAAGACTTTGATGTCCCTATATCCCATGTTCCTTTTCACAGAAAAACAAAACAAAGTAACTGTGCCAGTTAGGCCAAAGGATGCTGCTAACTCTCTGTTTCCCAAAAGCATCTCTAAAAAGTCAGTGAATGGGCCAAATGGTTCTTTTTTTTGTTTTTGTAACATAACTGACCCTGGGAGTCAGGGTGGGCATCTGCACAGGTATAAGAGCAGGAGTTGGGTGATGTTTCCAAATATACATTATTTAGTATCCAGACTCACTTATGCATATATGCCATTTGTATTTGCTAAAGATAAACAGAAAAAGCCAACATTTCAGTCACAAGCAATCATCACAAAAGTTCTTTTTCAACATGTTTACATCTTAAAGAAAAAGTTGCTTTATTTCGCTTAGCTCTGTTTAGACAGAAATAAGCTGCATCCCAGAATTATATTTAGAGGTATGTAGTGGGATAGAAAAGTTAAACCTGAGAGAATAATGCCCAAGTATTCTGGTTCTTAGAGGAACAGCTAAATTCAGCACCAGTCAATGACAGGCAAGACCGTGTGCTGACTATATCTTTCTTTGGGGTTATTATTCAGTCCTGTGGCTGACGAAGCAGTTGTAGGACCTTTACACAAGGCCAATTTCATATATAATATGTCATGTGCACCCAAGATATTTTATACCTGAAAAAGGTATGTGAAGACAACATTTCCCAGGCAACATTCAAGGCCCTGTTCCTTCTCCTAAAGAGGATGACAGTACCCATTGAATGGTTTCTGTAATATACTTTATTTTTAAACTGAAAGCCATCAGCAGTTAGGTTTTTTTTTAATATATACATTAACACAACATGGTAAAATCAGAAGTAACACTGTGTAGAAAAAACCTGGTATACTTAAAATGTACTTTTCGTATTTAAGATGTATACCAAATCTTTTCAGCTTTCCAAGTGCTAGTTATTTTTTAGAACACACGTGAGAATTATAACTGCATTAGTTCCTGACCCATGGTAGCGCTGAGCAGTCAACTCAACCAAGTCACTTGGGCATTGGGTAAAATATCTGTCACATCCTTTTGACATATGTTGAGCAGACAGTGGTCCAAACTGTATATTATTTTTCTTCTTTTGTCCTCAAACAATAGTAAAACTATTCTGGGAAAGCACCTGTATTCTGACCACTGGTGGGCTTGTAGTGTCATTGGTGCCCCACACTTGCAGCAAGAGCTGGGATTTCTGAGCTGGGGAGAGCAAGAGGCTCTGGGTGAAACCCATTTTGGAAGGCAGGAGGAAGATCGTGAAATACGCTTCCAGGAGTTTTGGTCTTGGAGGGTCTCTTGGTTCTCTGGACTGCACATTGGTTGGTTTGCAAGGAACCGAAATGAAGCATCGCAACCTGACTTGCTGCTTTTTTAGTAAGACCATAGTACAGTTTCAGGAGTTAAATGACAGGACTAAAAGAAAGCTTGTTAGTAATGTAGTATCACTAAAGAAACCAAAACCCAGCTAACACCCTCCTTCCCTTGCCAAACAGCCTCTTTACGTTTAAAGGTATTCCCTGTGGCTCTGTTCTTTATTTTGATTTTTGTAACAATTTTTCTCTCTCTGATGAAACACGTTGTAGACATTAAATTAAGGGACAAATATGTCTGTGTCTGCCAGAAGGAAAACTGTGATGCAATTAAAATGCCATTAGGGAACCCCCTGTGGGATGTTAAACCTAAAGACTCTATTCAGAAAGCAAAGCCAAAATTAAAGAGGTGTCTGGTTGCAGATCCTCTGCAGATTTCCATTTCTTGACTACATACCATGGAGACTGTGCTAGTCAGGAGCTGAAAGGTTTTTCCAGTCATGCGTGTGGTATTTTGAATCACGGCTTTGGCAAATGTTCCTTTTCTGTAAGCCGTACGTAGAAGTAAGTGTGTCTACATTGCATGACATGAAGTGCAACTGAGCATGGCCCACATGAAACAATGACAGCAGTGGATATGGGAAGTTGTCCAAGCCTTGTCCAATGCTTGGACAATGACAACTAATAGTAGTTTTCCCTCAGAAAATTTACATTAAGTGCATCTCTATGTTTGCTGAGGTGTCAGTGAGGTGTTTGGAGAGAAAAGTACAGCTACTTGCAGCCATCAGACTCAGCAAGCTCGAGAACAAGCATCCATTCTAGCCGAGTCTCTGGAAATAAATCATTAGTGTTTATATGTTTGGAGACATATAAGAGCCTGATCCTTTGAAAAGAAAAATAAATATGTGGTCCATTGAGGCTGCTCATTTTTTCTGAGGCAACTGAAGGAATCAGCAGTCATTGCGTGGTAGGTACTGAGTTTTCCAGTGACAGCCCAACCCTGGTGCTCGAGTCTTCTTTTTTCCATTTTATTCAGTGTGATTATTTGCTGAGAATATTAGTAGAGATTGGAATAATAATAGAAGCACACCTCTCTTCTCTGTCTAGGAATTCTCCTGATGACTGCAGCGTGGCAAAAGGAGGGAAAATGGTTAGCGGCTCAGACAATGTTGGGATGAACTATGGAAACTACATGGAAGAGAAGCATGTTCCACCCCCAAATATGACTACCAATGAACGAAGAGTCATTGTGCCAGCAGGTTAGACTCTCTAGCCAGAGTTTCAAGCAAAAAAAAATGCATTTCCCCTAAGTCTACTAACATTATTTGAAAAAATTTGGAGAAAAGTGGCAATATGATGCAGGTGATCAGGAAGAAAAGAGCAGTAATTTCCCAGGGTTATTAAGAGAATGAGCTGAGAAATATTATAGTGAAGCCATGTCCTCAACCTGTTCTTCCCATTTCAGCAGCAGAACTGGCTGATCACAGGCACTCAGATCTTATCTGACTTCTCTAGCTCCTTTTGAAGTATTTCACCCCAAAGCAGGCGAAATGAAGAGCCACTTCAATTTCCTAACACCATGGATTAGCTGAGTACAGAGTGTGTGGGAGGGAGAAAGGATCACTGTACCACACGATGTCCCTGCAAATACCAAATGCAGTCCAGCCCTCGGAATTCTAAAAACAGAATAGCTTCTGTGAAATCCAGCAGTGTGTGAAAAGCATTTATCTAGGTTATCCCCTGAGTCTGGGCAGTGTAAAACATTTTAATAAGTGAGCTGACAACTCCACTGCAATATAAGAGAATTGAGAAATTCTTGGTTAGTCTTGGCAAGCATGGTTGTGGGATTCAGCAGTTAATTGAACAAGAAGGCATTCACTCCAGTGCGCCTTGTCCTCCAAACAAACCTCTGCTGAAAGGTTTGTTGCCTTAGTTTGCAAAATAATTAGCACGCCTGTTTCCAAAGTGAAAACATTAGACCATCATGACATACATAGGTGTTCATAAACCACTGGATATACACAGCATAGACACAACACCTGCAACCTGCAAACAGAAGAGAATGTTTTGCTGCCAGTTCCTCTCCAGCAGAGACGTGCCTATCTGAAACATTTCTGCTACTGCTATGTTGCTTAATATTCTTACAGTTTTTCAGTTGCTAAGATATGCAAGAGTACTAGCTGTGGCCAATTTTGCAAGCTGTGATTATTTCAGTTATTTGTCAAGACACGTGTGGACAAATATCTTGCAGTATCCTCTGCAATGGTATTGACAGTTCTATTTTGAAGCACAGAAGAGTGATGCACTGAATAATGAAGTCCCCTGCCTAACTGGAAGCAGATCACACTGAAATTCATGACATTTGAATATTCTTCCAAAACATTTGTATTCTTGATGGTTGGCACTTTTTTCAGTCTTTTAGTAACCCTTAGCATGGTTAGCTCAGAAAGATTTTTTTTCTCAGTGTATTCCTGGAGGTGTGTTTTGAGGTGGATTTGAGCAACACTCAAGGAACAAGATCATCACAGTCACAGCCTTGCTATTTTAAGGTCCCTAGAAGAAATGTATGGATGAAAATCAGTTAGAATCATAGAATCATTTAGGTTGGAAAAGACCTTTAAGATCATCAAGACCAACCTCACTGCCAAGTCCACCACTAAACCATGTCCCTAAGCACCACATCTACATGTCTTTTAATACTTCCAGGGATGGTGATTCCACCACTTCCCTGGGCAGCCTGTTCTGATACTTGACAACCCTTTCCGTGAAGAAATTTTTCCTAATATCCAAAATAAACTTCCCCTGGTGCAACTTGAGGCCATTTCCTCTTGTTCTATCACTTGTTACTTGGGAGAAGAGACCAACCCCCACCTTGCTACAGCCTCCTTTCAGGTAGTTGTAGAGAGCGATGAGGTCGCCCCTCAGCCTTCTTTTCTCCAGGCTAAACAACCCCAATTCCCTCAGCCACTCCTCATAAGACTTGCTCTCTATGCCCTTCATCAGCTTCGTTGCCCTTCTCTGGACACGCTCCAGCACCTCGATGTCTTTCTTGTAGTGAGGGGCCCAAAACTGAATACAGTATTCGAGGTGCGACCTCATGAGTGCCAAGTACAGGGGGACAATCACTTCCCTAGTCCTGCTGGCCACACTATTTCTGATATAAGCCGGATGCTGTTGGCCTTCTTGGCCACCTGGGCACACTGCTGGCTCATATTCAGCCAGCTGTTGACCAACACCCCCAGGTCCTTTTCTGCTGGGCAGCTTTCCAGCCAATCTTGCCCATGTCTGTAGCATTGCGTGGGGTTGTTGTGACCCAAGTGCAGGTGTGCAGCTCATGTGGCAATAAAAAAAGCAGAATTTGCGTTTGCAGCTGTGGTAACTTTCTAGTTATCATAAATAAGAAGCATTTAAAAGTTACAGGCATAATCAAAATGTTTTGGTAAACTTCCTGGCATTTGGTTGTTTACTTCAAACAAAACTGAATGTAGTTGTTGGAGTTCTCTGCTGTAGATGTGGGCTATCTCATCCAGACCATAGGCTGACCAACCAGACTTGCATCTTTCTAGATTGCTATGTATTTCATACCACGTGGAGTTCTTTTAAGTGTTTTTTGGTGCACTTCAGCAAACAGAGAAACCCTCTGAAGCTCCAGAGAATTAAATATTCTGACTTGCAAGGGCTTAAAATGCCAAAAGAAACATCAGAAAACGGGAGGCACTAGTGGGTGATTGGGAGTGAGCAACAGCATGACAGACTGAATAGTTCCTAGCCCATGGAAAGAGGTCCCCACCTCTTTCAGACCAGCCTGAACAACAGTTAGAAGAGAAGGTATGGCACTGAATTAAGCCACAGAAAAGCTATTTAGGCTGTCACTCAAATCCCAGCCCTTCCGCAGACTTTTATGTGACAGAGTACAGCCATTTGACCTCCATGTGCTCCATTCTCAGTCTTCAGGATATCACTGAGTTGTTTAGGTTGGAAGGCACAAGCTCTTGAGGAGTTCGTTTCCCCTTAGCTTTATTCTTTTCTCTTCAGAAAGTATAAATTCTTCACGGTAGGAGCTGTCTTCCACTATGGGGATGTGCACTGCAGGTCATTAGGGACCTTCATGTTGGTGAGTTCTTACTATAACTGAAGTATAGTGAAAAGAGGAATGGAAGAGAAATAGAAAAGGGGGAGTTTAGAGACAAAAAAAGAAGTTTAAGTTAAATCCAAAGATTCATTCAAAAACACAAGGTATTCGGCCTTATATTTTGCTAAAAATCTGAACTAGTTCTTATTTTTTTTCCCATATAGTTTTGCCAATACTTCAGGTAGTAAGTAAAAACCCATGCAGGTGTAGCAAGGTACACCAGTAAAACACAGCAGTCTAGGAAAGGAAGTCTAGGATATTCTGCTAAGACCCACACTAGTTTATGAAATAACTAGCCAAATCTTAGCCTATGCCCAAGAAACGGTACTTCTGACTTGAGTGGAAATTTCACTTAAATAGAGGTACAAATTCAACAGAGAGCTTTGAAAATTGTTCAGATGCAAGTGGCAGTGCTGTTAGAGTGTGCTGTCTTAAATATTTTTCTAAAGAGTATTTTCTGCATGAGGACAGGAGCTTATGTTAATCTGTGGATAATAATGCATAAAAATAACAACACGAAAGAACTAAGTGGGGGAAGGAGCTCAACAGCAAAGGGTTTGTTGTTAGTAATCAGAGCTCAGAGCTCTTCCCTAAGAGTTTTTCACAGACAGTTATTCTCCTTTGCACTCAACAGGACAAATTAACTCCTCATGTATCTCCAGCAGTCAGTAAACAGGGGATTGAGGTCTCTCCAGTTTGACTGTGGTCTACATTTATTTTGTACCGGTCCAGCGCATCAGCACACTCCCCTCTCTGCCTAATTTTATGCTTTGTGATACCACCAGATCCTACGTTATGGAGCACAGACCACGTACGCCAGTGGCTGGAATGGGCGGTAAAGGAGTACGGTCTCCCGGATGTGGATATCTTGTTGTTCCAGAACATCGATGGGAAGGAGTTGTGTAAAATGACCAAAGACGACTTCCAGAGACTTACCCCAAGTTATAATGCAGATATCCTCCTGTCACACCTACACTACCTCAGAGAAAGTAAGCCAGTTTTCTGTCATTATGGTAGTGGCTACAATCAATCCGTGTTTGATATCAGTCTTAGATTTAATGGTGTGGATACACTCAGCTGGGTTTTCAGATGTCTGTTGCAAATGTTGCTGTTGCTAAGAACATAGTAGGGAGCCTGATCCAAAGCCTCTTGAGTTTGATGGAAAGATTTCCATTAATTTCAGTTGGCTTTCACTCATGTTCATCGAAGAAAAAAGCTAGGGAATATTTCTACATGTCTGTCTCAGAGAAAAATGAAATTGAAACCCAGCATATTCATCAGCATACTGTAGGAAGAAAATCATATGGGATTCAGTGCTAATGTTTTTTCTGGTCACATACTCATTTCTTTCTATTTTAACAATGAGAATGAGAAACGAGAGTGCAATCATTGATTCCTAAAGCGAATTCCAGGCATGATTCTAAGGACTGACAGCAGTTTGCTCTACTCTGAATAAGATTTCTCTGAATTGAATAAAAGTTCTGTAAATTAATGGAAAAAAGGGACAGTCCCTGAAGTCCAAATGCAAATTACTTGTAGCGCATGGCTAGTATTTCAAAGGGAAAGAAGGGACAAGTGATTCCTGGCTTGAGGGCTCTCATCTAAACTTGAGGAAATTTTGCAGGTTTGCCTCAGTTTAAAGAAGTTAAAGCGAACGTGGTTTTTAAAGAAAATAACAACAAGCATTGCAACACCAGTGCGGTGCAGTCTTCTCCACACGCACACTGTCAATAATCAGTCAGAAATAATATGCATTCATAATGTTGAATAAATGAATGCCCTAGTTTAAGCTGTAGCACACACACCTCCCTCCAAACTGCAGACTGAAACTGACTGTTGGTAGACTCGCATTCAAACAATCCTGTCAGGGGAAAATATGGTTTAAAAAGATAATTCACAATTTTTTTTCATTTTGGTGTTGCTTTTTGTTTTGTTTTGTAGCTCCTCTTCCACATTTGACTTCAGATGATGTTGATAAGGCCTTACAAAACTCTCCACGGTTAATGCATGCTAGAAACACAGGTAATGCTGGCACTGCTCCCATTGCTAGAGGTCATCTTCTAAAAACACAGGATTCCTTTTTATGGGTTGCTTGCTAAAAATGGAAATGGTAAATCAGGAGGGAGACAAGCGCGTCCTCTCCTTGCTGTGTGTGTGAGTTTTATGCACAGACACACAGAAAAAAGGTGAGATCACGTAGGGCCAGATGGTGCAAAAATGGTCTCCTAACTGGTAATTTCTTGTGTCCTACAAGAGAATGGGTTCCCTGACTCATGATAAACTGCAGGCTCAGGGCCTTTGTCTCTGAGGACTTTTATTCTGTCTCGTTGTACTGTCAAATCTACTCCACAGATCCCTTGAAGGTTAGTGGAACTCAAAAGTGCTTCAGCACTTGCCTAAGTGCTGTGGGCTGTGGTGAATGGGGACTGTCTCCCCTCCCATGCAGTATATGTTGTATAATTCAATAAAATTGCTGTTTAGGCAGTTAGCTCATCTCATTTGTCAGCTGTATGGGACTTGAGCTGGAAACTCCACTAAGTTTCATGTAATTTCTGCTAAGTCCAATCTGAATGTAAAATAATTTTTGTTAATATTCAGCCTTCTGTTAATTTGGCCCAGAAAAGCATTGAGTGTAGGTAGAACAATACAATACATGCCTCAAAAGCATCTGTCTTTCAGGATGTGACTTTAAATATTTATGAAAATAATTCAGAATAAATTTTGTCTTGCTGTAGCAGTTGTCCAACAGAGAATGGCATGGAATAGTACATATAGTATGGTGTACATACTGATTAAAGATGTTTGGAATATTGCATGATCATGCCTGAGGGTATTAGTTACCTACAGTGACCAGAAATAACAATTCTTTATGAGAAATGAAAAAGATAATACAAAGGATAATGCAAGAGAAAAATAAAAGAAAACCTTGGATTGTGATGCCTTTCTCACATTTCATTTAGTTTTTCACTGTGGTAAATAGCAGTGAGTTTCCTGGGAAAATTAACAAGATTAGAGCTCTCCCTGAGAACAGATGTTTCCCGCTTGACATAAAGTCCTACTGTGGGCTGTAGGCCTGCTGCAGACCCCACCAAAAGCAACAAAGAAATATCCATTGACTTTGATGGGGTTTGGAATAAGCCTCAAGCCCTTTTTAAAAATAGATGGACTCGATGGTCTTTTCCATCTCTGGCTTTCCAGATTCTAATTTGCCAAGCAGTTTCCACATACAGTTATCCAAGTGTTGTTCGGCAGTTCTGTGTGTTATCTTTTTCTATATGTGTGCACTGACAATATTTTGAAATTCATTTCACCAAAATGAGATTGTCTGCATTTCTGTTGTTGGGAGTGTGAATAATATCATGCTGATCATCAGCATAAGGAAAATTAGTTGTTCTGGTGGCATAAGAACTTTGGAGTGGGATTTTCAAAGGACTTCAGAAAAGTTAGGAACAAGTTGTTCTTGAAATCAGCAGTAATTGCACAAATCCTTATGACCCTTTTCATGTTCCTAGAGATGGTCATTAGAAGTCTGTTGATGTAGTTAGAGCAATTTCAATGCCTGAGAAAAGTGAAATACCATTTGCTATATCAAACTTAATATTTTTATTTTTTTCACTCTGCAAACAGAATTTCTGAGGGTCTGACCCAAAGCTGACCAAAGTCTGTGAGAAGATTCCCATATACACCAATAGGCTTTGGCCCAGACCTACAGACTCTGTTGAAAATACGAACCTGTTTGGAAAGTGCATGCCCTAATGAAGAGAAGGCAAAGAAATTTTATTTCAGAAGATATGAAACCACCTACCCAGGTGGAGGTGATTGTGAGGAAGGTAGAAGGGATTTCCTGAACTTGACTTTCTCCTCTCTTGACACAGATTTTGCATAGACTTTTATCCAGTAATTTGAATGGATTTACACAGATGCAAAGGCTATCAGAATTAACTTTAATATGTAACTGTCCTAAAATAGAAAATAATTATTCATGGTCTTCATTCAGACACACTACAAGAGGGAAAATATCAGTGGACTTAGGGACCGTGAAAATTAATCTTTAGGTGTTATGTCTTCTTCTTTCTGTTTAGGAGGTGCCACTTTTATTTTTCCAAATACATCAGTTTATCCAGAAGCAACACAAAGAATTACAACCAGACCAGGTATGAAAAATGACCACCTTTTGTATGCTGTGATCTTACTAATTTCATCTCTTGAAGTGTCTCATTCTTTTTCTCCTTCAACTCTCTTTTCATAAATATTAGGCTATATTTTGAACACACACACACACACACACACACGTTATATACATTTTGTATACGTATGTGTGCATATATCATTGTGTAGAGTGAGACAATTAAATAAAGCAGTTTAATGTCTGTTTCTTCCACATATCTGTCTTTGAAGCAATGCTATCTAGTGTTTAAAACACCAGAGAATCAGAAGACCAGAGCTGTATTCACTGTTCTGTTGCATTGTCCCAGCGCAGTCACTTTTCAATGTGCTTCAGCTCTCTGTCTGTAAAATGAGGCAAGAATACCATCTTTTATAATGCTATTTGAAGTATATTGAGAAAAAATACTCTAAAAATGCAATATACACGTTTCTCCTGCTGTCTACTTTTTATTTATGTTTGGGGCAAATGAACCCCACAACATCTGATTGTGAGTTTAAGAGACTAAATAAGTAAAATCAAACCATAAGAAAGTTCTTATTGCTTAGAAGTTTGAAGCCCATGAAAGTATTGTGGGTGTGCTGGTTTGTGAAAGGCTAAAGGGAGCAATTAAAGAAGATGAGAACATTGCTGTGAAGCTAAAAATTTTCTTTACATCACCCTTCACCACTAAAGATGCTGGAAAAATACCTAATCTGGATATTTGCTTTTCCAGTAATAAGCACAAAGTACTGTGAGACATCAAGAGGAGTTGTAGCAAAATACTAAATTCAAAGGAAATCCATTACTGAGCCAGAGGCATACATCCAGGTGTTCTGAAGGGACATACACTTGAATTGACTGAGCTCTTGTGAAAAGATACATTCTCTTGTTAAAAACAGCGGAGGTTTTGGATAGCAAAAATTTCATCTTTTATCAATCCTGGGTATAATCCAGGAGAGTATACACAAGTAACTATTTTATATACACTTGTATACATGTATGTATGCATGTCTGCAGATTTGTTAATTGATAATTAAAAAAGGATAGATAGGGAAACAGCTACCAGACCATTACATGATAAAACCCACCCTGCTCAGTTTCTCGGAAAACAAACTCTTCTGCTAGATTTGTTTGTCTGTAACAATACCATAGTGAATAGAAAGGAAACCAGTGATCCAATGCATACATTTGGCATTTGGCTTTTGTAAGACATTTACCGAAGTGCCCCGCAACTTTTTACAATGAAAGTTAAATCAGCATATCATAAGAAACAAAATATTTTAACAGATCAAGAACTGGCTGATTAACCTGTTACAAAGACTAGATAATGGACATCTTAAGTCATGAGTGCTTTAGCATTCTCTGCGGTGATCTGTAATTAGTAATAATTGGAAAAAGGACACAATAAAATTTGCTATAAGACTGAGGGATGACTCATGATATTGTCATTACTTAAAACCAGAGATTACTCTAAAGGATTCCTGTACAGGTGCCCAGAGCCTCATTAGAGATCAACAAACTGGTAATATGTTAACAGCTGAAAATCCAAGTTGACAAATGCAGTATAAGACACAAGTTATTTGCATATCTTACTGATTTTAAATTAACCCTCTTCACTCATAAAAGAACTTAACGTAGGCATCTTTATGGCACAATGAAGTGTGAACCGCACTGCTCTTGTTGTTTGCCAAAGTGAAAAAAAAGTAAACAAATGAAGAAACAAAGTGGAGGATCATATGGGAAATGTGACTGTACCGTTAAATAAATCAGCAGTGTGGCCTTGTATGGAAAGCTGCGTGAATCATCCCTTATCAAAAAGGCTGGTTGCGGAATTAGAAGGTACTTAGAGCAAGCCATGGGAATATGGAAAATCTTTCTAGCGTGTTGAAAGATATAGAAGTTTGAAATTGTTCAACTCATGGTCTGGGGATGAGGAAACATGATATAATTATCAAAATAAAGAGTGTCACAGAGTACCTACTTAGTCTCAGTATTAGAAGAAAGTATATTCAAAAAAAAGTTAGACATTTTCATGAAACGTTAAAGCAGACTGTGACCCTCGTGGTCACAGGTTATAGTAGCACCCAGGAGCTTTGGATGGCACAGAGGAATCGGGACTTGAATATGGATGAGAAGACAAAGCATAGCTATAGAAACAATTACCAACTATGCAATGTAAAACTGGATGCCCAAAGCTGTCAGTGGTTTCCAATGAAAATGAACATGTAACATAAGACCAGAGGGACCCAGGTGTCCTGCAGAAAATGACCAAGCCAATTGAGAGGATTTCAGGCAAAGGCTAGAATGAGTGCAGTGAAAGAATACTATTTTATGGGTATGTTTCCACTGGACTTAAACAAAAACTCTATTTTTTTATCCCACGAGAAATTCTATGATTTCAATATTTGTTTCATCCTGACTTGTGACGGAAAAATAAAATACTAGTTTTCTCTGAAGTAAAAGGTTCTAAAAAAACACATACCAGACATGGTGAAGTCCTTTATTTCAGCATTTTTATCTAAATCACATTTACAATGACACTTACAAAACAAAATGCTTTATGTCAACATTAAAAGCATCTTCCTGTGTTGATACAATTCCTTGTGGGAGTTGTAGTTTGGATATGGAATGTCTCTATTCTTCTGTGTAAACTGGTGTATCGTAACTAAACATTTTCTACAACAAACAATCGTGATTTTGAAAGTAGTATTTTGTCTTTTACAATTCAAAGTTGACAAACATCTTTAAAGTCAGAATTTTCATTCAGAAAGAAAAAAATTTTTTGCAGAAGTTCAGTTTTCTCTCAAGAAACTGTTTTGTTGGCTTATTCCATGGCTTTCCTTTTAGTTAAATGTCACATTTCAACTAGACTGCAAAGAAGCTTTTCCGTAACAAAGCTCCCTCATGTGAGAGCAATAGCAGACCCTGGGGACAATCACTTGATGACATGAAAAAGGTCAAAAATGAGGGGAGGGGAGTAAATAATGTTAAATGGGAATTAGCCAAATCCTGGGATGCGATTCTGGAGAAAATAATTAAGCATTGCCATTGTTAAGGCACTACAATAGAAAGTAGGAAATGAGCAGGGCTTGTAATGAACTGCAATGACAAAGGCGTATTTCTTTAGTCACCTTTACAACAAAACATGAGGTTTCAGCAAGCTGAAGGTAATACAATGAAGCTGTCAGGAGCTCAGGAAGACCTAATATGGGTTTGTCTACATGTCTCATCAAACAGGAGCATTCCCATCAAAGATCTGTTCAAGATAAGGACATGTTGTACTAATATCTCATGAATAAGAACAAATCTGCTTATCTAGGATAGCAACATGTTTATCAAGGCACAATACTGAACTAAGAATGAAGTTGGAATTTTGCGCTATTTCAAGAAAGGCTGATAACTGGATTTTTCTTTTAATGGAGAGGGCGTAGTCAGAAAACCATCTTATGATGTGTTGAGTTAGAAGGCAAAACAGTTTTCTCACAGTACTAAATTTGTACCAGATATATTTTAAGGCTGCGAGTGCCACGGAGTATGAGCACACAGCATCACACAGCCCTCTCAGTGTACAGATGTCTAATAATTTGCAGACCCACAAATAGGGGAGAGGAAGAGGGAGAGGAGAGGAGAGGAGAGGAGAGGAGAGGAGAGGAGAGGAGAGGAGAGGAGAGGAGACTGTGGAATAGTTCTCAGGAAATCAGGGATAAAAAGGCACTAGTTATTCAAACTTAATACAAAGATCAATTGCATATCTCAGCAAAAGCAAAGTTTTTGAAGTGCAAGATTCCAGGAGACAGTGCTGGTAGTGCCAGTCTGCTCCTCAAGCCAAACAGACTAAATAAATTAACAGCAATTTGGTTGCAAATTTCACATTACACTTTATTTCCATGTGATACTTCTGCTCATAGTGCTTGGAAATGGGCAGAGATCCATCTGTTTTTCACAGAGCCAGTCTGTGGGAGTTTCTTTAATTCCTATTTGGTTTCATTTCCAATCTTCATTTCTAAAATAAAGCACAAGCACTGTTAAGAAACAAATTATCTGCACCAGCTTAGTTCTACCAGGTACTGCTACCATCCTGAGATCCTGGGCAGGCTGCACAAGTCTCTGATTTTGGCAGCAATTTTAGCTAATGTGTTAAAGCCAGCCACAGAAAAGCACAAGCAACTGCAAAAGATTTCAAAGGGTAAACCAAACATTTGAATTTACTACATATACTTTATGAAGAAAGCTTTTATGTTTTAGTTTCTTCATTTTTATATGTGAAAGCATTGAAATGAAATAGAAGTAATGAGTAAATGAAAGAAAAGGCAAATGAAAATTCAGATACATAAAGTTAAGGATCTTGTCCCAAGAAGCAGAAAGGAATATTTAAGTAGATGAAGCAGGAAAAAAGCTATCCACTTTTTGGAAGAAATATAATACGTATATATATATATATGTTTAACATTTAAGCATGTTCACTGTTTTCACATGTTTCTAAAGATCTGTGAGGATAATGGGGTGTGGAAGGGTAAGTGAGGAAAAAAGAATTATTAATAATTTGAAATGACTAGTAGAAAGAGAAACAAGTGAGACTGGCAAAGTGCAGCGATCAATTATCCCAAAAGGTTGGCTGCTGAATGATGAGAGTGAGACCAGAGCGTGCATATGATGAAGAGTACACTTGCAAACATGAGGAGTAGTACCACAGGGAGGACATAACAAAGTGCGTGATGGCAAAGAGAGCTGATGCAAACACAAACATACAACAGCAGTTTAGAGGAATCTCCAACAGACAAAACCAAGACTTTATTGTCTCACATATATCTGCCTATTACCAGGTGGCAGAAGAAGGAACTCTCAAACTCAGCCTATAAGGTTTGATCAATCTCAAGGGATGACAGCAACAGACTAACAAAGAATGGCACATTAAATCAGCTGAATCATTCTTAAAATACTG
Source organism: Burhinus oedicnemus (assembly GCA_008921705.1). NCBI lineage: Eukaryota > Metazoa > Chordata > Aves > Charadriiformes > Burhinidae > Burhinus > Burhinus oedicnemus. The sequence goes on from VFFE01005362.1 coordinate 306,366, forward strand.
TTACATGCTGATATTGGGAGGGAATGGTACACAGTTTATGCTTAATCTGAGCTCTGACCTCTTGGGGGACTTTTCCTGCAAGACTGTAGCATAAATTGTCCATGATGTGCAGTGTGTGTGACATTCCTTGGTGTCCTGGGCTGAGGAAGCAGACCAAAGGGAGTACTCTGAGCCTTTGGAGATTATGTACTGTACAGAGTATCTGTATCAGCTATTTTGGTGCAGTCCAGACATCTAACAAGAATAGGCACATCTAAAGAAGAATGCAAAGGGCAATGGGGTACTGTTATTTTTAGAGGCAATAAATACAATAAAGGTTTTAACAAAGAGTTAAAACTACTTCATTAAACTTCCTATTTCATTAATTTTTCCAGTCCAGTGGATTCCCTAGAAACATGCCCCTTATGAACATAAACACTTCATGCCATATCTGCATGAATACAGTGTATTTTTCCTTTGCAGATTTGCCTTATGAGCAAGCCAGGAGATCAGCATGGACAAGTCACACCCACCCCAGTCCTCAGTCAAAAGGTAAAACACATCTGCATGTGTCTAGCCTGTGGGCCTAATGCACATCTGGTGCAACCTGGATAGACTCTGAAGTGAACTGATAGGATCTACCTCAGCATCCAGCTCTGGAGGATTGTTACCTGTGCCTTGGCTGGAAAGCCTGTTAGCTGTGTACAGGCAATACTGGGTGGAGTCACTGGGGCAGCCACATCCTTCCTTGAACTCGGGCTTCATCAGGTCCACGACCATATAGTCTTATAAATATGAATCCTGTTGTGACCATCATTGAGTGGTAAGCAGCAGGATTCCCAGGCCTGTGATCTATCACAGATTTGCTGACCATCTTCCAAACTGGAAAAATAACTACATGGGTTTTTCCATTTTCAGCTACTCAGCCATCATCCTCAACAGTTCCCAAAACAGAAGACCAGCGTCCTCAGTTAGGTGGGTATCATTTTGTTTCAATTATGCCTGGGCATGGTGGGGTTTGTTGAACATGATGAGAAGGACAGCTCTCACCTACCAACCAGAAGCAAACTGCAACATCTGATTCAGACCACTAATGAGATCTCCATGTGGTAACCACTAAATCCCCAAGATGTGTATGAGTTGGCTCTACATCTGGATCTGAGATGAAGGCTCCCATGGCCATTGAAAATTGCTTTTGGTAATGTTTAAAGGCAGTGATGACCTTGTGGAGTGTAAAAGCTGTTAAACAAAGTACATATGCACAGTTTAGGGACAAAGGTGGAAGGTAAGGATGTCAAAAGACCATATACTCCACAGTAGTTGAAATGCTAGCATTTGGAAAATGTGCATGGGCAAAGAAAGGAAAATGGCTTACAGTGTACAGAAACCTATTTGAGTTGGGCTTCTGAAATTAAACAGGAAAATTTGAAAGTTTCTTAGTCTATTGGGAAAATGAGGAGAAAGTAGACGTTTGAGTTTGTAGACTAGTGGCTTTGTAAAATGGGTGCATTTTATGTTTTCAAAGCAGCTAATCCATGGGGTAGGACCTAATCTCTTACAGTGAATTAGACTGTTTTGGACAGGTAGCTAGGATTCTGTCAGTTATGGCTTTTGTTCACAGCAAAACAGTATAAATAGGAAATAAAACAGTTTTGGAGGGTATCCTTAGCTCAGAAGACTCTGAGCCTGTTTTTATCACATGGATTTCAAATCATTATTCTGTTTTTTTCTTGTAGCTAAATAAGACTGTGTGCATGACTACATCTCATTAACTCGTATTCATGCTGCCTGGGAAGTATTATATTGCTTTTTGCCCAAAAAGCATTTTATCTAATCTGGCCTTCCAACCATGAGAATCTTTCAAGAAATATACTGATGATTTGTGTAAGTCTTTAGGACCGTTTAATGGCTGTGTGTGAGCTGCACAGATTATTTCAACGTATAAGGAATGTAACCTGATTATCTTCTTGGCTGTAAAACTGGCGGCTGTTTGAGAGCAGCTGTCTGGAGATGAGGCAGCCCGGTGACAGGGTCGTTCAGCGAGGGGCTCCGGGCTGTGCTTGCAGCCCATCGCTTTGGCTTTTGTATTTCTGTCACAGCCTTCCCTTTTTCCTGTTGTACTTCAATTCAGGCCAAAATAAGTTTTCATTTCCTGAGGGAATCCCTTGAGGAAAACATTGAGATGCTACAGGCGTTGTGTGGCTGACACAGGCTTTTCTGAAAACCCTAGTTGTCAAGGTTAATACAGGGGATCCCTCACTGGACTCCAGTGCCAGAGAAGAGTAGACCCAGCCACATTGCCTGGGTTCAGCCATGCACTCTCAGCCCTCTCCTGGAAGCTCTTTTGCCACAGAAAGAGTTTGCAGTGGCATGGGGAAAAAAAATGTGGCCTCTCAAGAAGAGACGCCGCTGTCCTTCGTGGAGGGGACTCTCAGCCCATTACCTGTCTGTGCCTGGCACATTGCAAGGGTCGATAGTACCAAAGGGTGCCTGTGTGTATATGTGTGTTCTTTATTTAAGTAGGAATCAGAATACTTCTGGGCCAAATTCACAGTGTGTCTGAATATATGCTTGCGTAAGGCAAATGTGTATCCTTGCAACTATTCACTTGCATACCCAGTTTTAAGAGAAAGGAATGGCTTTCCCCAGTGTTGGACCTGCTGTCCCATCAGGCAGTGTACACTGCCCCTTACAAGGTTAAAAAATAACACCTAAAATATTTGACATCACTGTTACATGATTTAAAATCTTTCTTTCACAATTTTGTAGATCCGTATCAGATTCTTGGACCAACCAGCAGCCGACTTGCAAATCCAGGTGAGAAGGGATTTTGCTGATTTAGGAGGATTTCTCTTCACTAGTAGTGTCCCCACTTCAGCTTTAAGGCCAGACCTGGAAGGTGATGTGACTGATTTTACCACTCTTCAGCATGACTCAGTGGGAGTTGATGGTACCCAATGTGTTGCAGGATTAGGTTTCTAAGTTACACAAGGGTGGGTCTGAGGTCACAGATTAAGGCACATAAACTCATATATCTTAATGTAGGTGTAGCTCTACGTAGGAGCTAGGTGTCTTATTTCCCATGATAACCATTGGAGACCTAGTTAATATATCTTTCCGTATAGAGCTATTCAAATCATCCTAGAGCAGATGGTTACATTCAGTCAGTCAAATACCTCATTAGAGGTATTTGAACTCCTCATATCAACAGGAGTTCACTTCAGTTGCCTAAACACTGGGATTTTAAGTGCTGCGAGATATCCCATCTAGCTTCCAGGTACCCCTCCAGAAATTCATGAGTCTTTTACCAATCTGCATCATGTGTGTCCCAGATTCTGTTAATCTACAATACAGTGCCATACTGACCTTGACAAATAGAAAATCTGGGGATTAATAAAACCAGCAAAAATATATATTGGAAAAAACCAGGAAAGCATAATCTATCTGCAAAGAGTAATTGGGTTAGACACCTCAAAAATGGTCTCCCACTTGAAGAAGGCGGCAATGGGGTGCATTGTGGATAGGGGCTTGTAGCATATTTTAGCTAAAGAGGTGGAACCTTCTTGTTGAGTTAATAACACTGATTGTGAACTGTGCAGATTTCGCTGTTGCTGCTCTGCGTCCACAGGACACACTGTGGCTGTACACCACCATAATCAACATCATAATCTGCCACAATGGATTGACATTGTACCTGCCACTTCCTATTTCCCTTACTTTCACAGCCACAGGGCACAGAGTTTCTTATTCCACATTGCAGGTTTCCTCAACCCCCAGTAACAATGTTTCTTCTTATAATAATTGTATGGCTTTTTAAGGCATGAAATTGCCAAAATACGGATCCATTTCCTTTCCCTTTATCCCAAGTGACATCAGTCACAATTCTAAATTAGCTTACTTTCTAAACAGTTTTGCATGGCATAGGAAAGCAATTAAGTAAGTATTAAGAACAGGATTTTCCAAATGGCCTAAGGCAGTGGGTTTCCAGGTGACGCTGATCTTAACTGGAAGTGAGGGCCTACCTCCCTTTAATTTGTTAGTAAACCCTGGCTTTTACAATTTTGTCAAGCATCTATTTGGTAGCCTTCATTACTGTGGAAGACACTAACATGTTCTGGATTGGGATACTTTTTTAACATTTGGATACGGAATTCCTGCACACCATCGTTCCTGTGCTTTAACATGTTTTGTGTGTTTATAAATTGGTGGAATTACTCTCTCATTAAAAGGAAATTGACAGCAACCATTTATTTTCATAGGACTATATATTACATTTGGAAGGCAAGTGTTTATGTTAGAACATATGTTGGATTGCTTATTCAAAAATTCGTGTTTTGTCCAGTGCTGAACTGTTTATTGATTTTCAAAGGCTAATCCTCTTGTTATGTTTCATGTATTAAAACTTGCATGCCTTGCTCATACCATGGATTCTTTTGTTTGTTTGTTTACTTAATGCATGTTAATGGAACAGAAGAAATTCATTAAGGACAGTTTGGATAAATATCATTTAAACGAATATGGGTTTCAGTTGCACTGAAGTATAAACTGCTAATGGCTTTCAGATGCTACTCTAGCTTGATATTATAATTCGCTACTATAAGCTTTTTGAAGAAAAGCTTGTTTATTATACCCACATATCTGCTTTGGAAAAAAAAAAGAACGCCAACTGATTCCTGGTCAGAGATGTACTTAGAAGTTAGCACACTCAAGCTGGTTGGCAAATTCTGCTGACATTGTGCTTGTGAAACAGATTGCCTTGCAAGCTGCTTCAGCTGTATTTTGCATCGTTTCAGTGCTGCTTTATTAAGAAATGCTAAGCTTTTAACATGAGTATCAGTGGCAAGGCCCTTTGAAATCTACTTTCAATTGCTTAAAATGGTCAGATTTTCTTCCTATAACTCTGGGCAACACACTTCTGCAAAGTTGACAGCAGACTGATAATTTTCATTTTAAGATTAAATTGGCAGGGAAGCGAGAAAAAAACAACAACTTTTTAAGTCTTTCTTTCAATAACCATTTATACTCGTTTGACACAGAACAATGACAAGAGTGTATTTTATGCACCTTTTCACTGTTCTTGCAAATGTTTTGCCCTATAGTTGTACGCAGTGCAACAGCAAGCTAATAAGTTTCCGTTCTGCATTTCCCCAAATGCTGCAAATGGATGATATGGTTTGGCACGAGCCCAGCTTTCTCTAAACTTCTCCATTTTGTGTGGGCTTATTCCATAGCAGAGAACATTTAGTTGCAACATAATGCTGTGAGAACAAGCAAAGTGTTACGCAAGTGAAAGCTGTTTGTCCTGAACTTTAGAGATTAGTTTCCTAAATGAGCGCTGTATTATTTCCTCATCAATTGTCTACACTGAATGACATTAGGTAACTATTAAATCTCCATGTAATGGCATCCTGCCACTCAGATGAGGGAAAACATGACACATTACCATTATCTCTGCTCTTTAGGATTTCATGAGACAGGGCTGGGAGAAAGGGGACTAGTTAAGAGTAAGAAGTAGGAACCGACATTGCAACATTTCCTAATAGGGTCCTATGTGAGAGGCTGGAAGAATTGATGTCTTAACATTATTAGTCACTAGTCCTGACATTTCTATTTCGTTTCCCCCTGCAGGGAGTGGGCAGATACAGCTATGGCAGTTCCTGCTGGAGCTCCTCTCAGACAGCTCCAACTCCAACTGCATCACCTGGGAGGGCACCAATGGGGAGTTCAAGATGACCGACCCCGACGAAGTGGCTCGACGCTGGGGGGAGCGGAAAAGCAAGCCTAACATGAACTATGACAAACTCAGCCGTGCGCTTCGCTATTACTATGATAAAAATATTATGACTAAAGTTCATGGTAAGCGCTACGCCTACAAATTTGATTTCCATGGAATCGCTCAGGCTCTCCAGCCTCACCCCCCAGAGTCGTCCATGTACAAATATCCATCAGACCTCCCCTACATGAGCTCCTATCATGCACACCCTCAGAAGATGAACTTTGTAGCTCCTCACCCCCCTGCTTTGCCTGTAACATCGTCCAGCTTTTTCGCTGCCCCTAATCCATACTGGAATTCACCAACTGGAGGTATCTACCCCAACACCAGGCTGCCAGCTGCTCATATGCCTTCTCATCTTGGCACCTACTACTAAGTGGAGAAAAAAAGAATCACCAGAAAAAGCAAACAAAGACACTTCTCGCTGGGTTACAGTCCCTGATGAATTGCAATGAACTCTATCGGAGTACATGAATTAAAAGTGCCTAAAGAGACAAGGGAAGGTTTGGCTGGGAAAAAAAAAACCACATTAAAAAATAGATGTCAAAAAGACTCTTTGTAGAAGGGATTTAAAGGAGATATTCAAGAAGTATTAAGATACTAAAATGTAATGTATATGGGCATCGACTCTGTGGACCAAACAACAATAGACTATTGTAGGTAAAAGCATGAAATGATAAGGAAAACCTACGAAAGCTAGTGGTCTTAAAAAGCTGATAAGCTTATGTGTAAAGTTTGATATCTTGCTAGTGCAAAACTGGGACTATACTACAGCAATATAAGGATAAGTCTATAGTGACCTAACATAGAATATATGAATCATTACAAAAGAGGGGGGAAGAAGGGGGGAAAAAAAACCCAACCACCCTACCTGTATTTTAAAAATCAAAACATATCAACAAAGGAGACTGGTTTAGTGTGGAAGCTGATTTGGAATATAGCAGCACTGTTTTGGTTAAAATCAAATGCGTTCCATTCATCAGAGTGTTATCAGCTACTCAAACTGTGAAGATAACCCAAACTTTAAGATTCCTTGAGAGTATTACAGGAACCCTGAGCCAAACATTGGAAATGAGAATGTGCTGAAGGGCAAGTGTATGACTGTAGATCAGAGGCCTGCACCTGACAGAGGAAGCAGAAAGGAGAAAGAGGAGGACAAAGGTGGTGAGGATGGGAGAACAGAAATTTCTTTACTGCTAGAGACTGAAAAGACTGAAAACTTTGTAGCGTTGGGACTGTGAAGAAACACTTGTTTGGACTTGTGAAACATATTGCTCAGTATCATACCATTCCCAGTATTACAGGAGGAACAGACTTGATTTTATAGTAATAAGAAAAGTGAAAAAATGGAAAAGCAGAAGAATTCAGAAATCAGAATATGCATCTCTTAAAAAAAAGTAAAACTGGAATTGTGTTTGATATTTAAAAGTTACCAGTTAGAACCTCATCATTATTAAGGGAGTTTGTTTTCTATTGGTTAAAGCAAGAGACAACCCCTGACTGCCAAAATCAGAAATCATCTAAGTATTTTTGTTAGGCGGGCGCCAGTTTTTCTTTATCGAGTCGCGAACGCTGTGCGTTTGTCAGAATGAAGTATACAGTCAATGTTATTTTTTCCTTTTTATATAATTATTATATAACTTATGCATTTATACACTACGAGTTGATCTCGGCCAACCAAAGACACAAAAAAGGGACAATCAAAAATATTGTGGCCTTGAATTTTAACTCTGTATGCTTAATGTTTACATTATGAACATATTAGTACTTAGAATGCAGAATGTATGTAATAAAATAAGCTTGGCCTAGCATGGCAATTCAGATTGACACTGTAGTTTGCATTTGCATTTGCATTTTTAGTGCCTTACACCCCTATCGGATCTCCTACTCACCATGTTAAAATATGCTAGGCATTTTGTTTTAAATTTTTGTTTTGTGAAATCTGACAATCAGGAAAATGTAGGACCAAATAGCAATGCTTAGCCTAAGTTCAAAGTGGACAGGTGCTGTGTATCTTCTTTTCCAGACAGTTCCGCTAAAATACTTGCAGCCCTTCTTTAAAAGTGCCTTGCCATTCTTGTCTTGAACTTCTTTTGCCCGGAGATTGCAACCATGCCCAATTCCTTGACAACTTCATGGCCAAGATTGAAGATGAAGTCTAAAAGCGGCCTCTAAGGAAGAATGCTGATACCCAGAAATTATCTTTCATTACCATCAGATCATGTGGCATAATCTCAGCCTGAGATGTGTTTTCATACTGAGTAATATGTTGAATTACCATGCCCCCTTGCTATTAATACATACTGTATCATTATTAGTAAATAAAGTGAATAATTAATAACTTCCATTATTCCTCACTTCAGAATGGAGATTACAGTAGTTTGTTAATTTGTGATTGCAGTCCATCCTGGCAGTTTACAAAGGGCAGGATGTTTTCTTTCTATTCTAGATTTAGAGGCTTCCCACACTGTATCTTTGGCCCCAAAACTACATCTGGTGCCTAATGGCATGACTCCATTTTTTTGCAACACCAGCTGAAGAACTGGTCTGGAAAATCCGCACTGACATTTATGAGTGGCTCTCCACAGCAGGCAGTGTTTACTGCAGAGACTCCAGACAGCTCAGACCTCCAACTGTATCCCTCTTTTTTGCTGTTCTTTTGTCTCTTTTTCAGACAAAATGGGTGTGGTTTCAGGTTTTATAGCAAATGTTCTGCATATCCATTTTGTGGAGCATTAATCGGTGCTGTGCAATGGGAGCCTACTTGCCAGACTCCTGTGTTATGGGTGTCTTGGTAGCAGTTTATAAGCACAAGATTATATTACTAATGTTTGAGACCTGAGCAGTGGCATCATAAGCCTTGTGATTGTTTAGGAAATAAGCACTGTAAGTCTGTATCTTTTAAAAAATAAAAACTCACGGAAAGGTTAGAAAAACTGAACTCTTGGAAAAGGTTAGTCACTCACTGTTTTAGAAAGTTATGGCAGGCACACCTACATGCTGACTATAAGAATAATAGTTTGCCTTGCAGTGGAAATACATCTACAGATGCTTGCTATCTACTTCATGTGTACTTCCAACCCAAAAAACGGTAAGTGTATTGTTGAACCGCCTTTTAATTAAACACTTAAAAATCCAGATAAAACAACCGTCTTTGTTTAGATTGGCAAGGACATGCCTGGAGGCTTCCAAAGCATCCCCAGTGCTCACAGAGCTGCCTGCAGGGTTTCCAGATTGTGTTGCCTGGCTGCTATCATGTGCCATGGGAACAACATCCTGACATTAAAGGAAAGGGTCCAAATCCTGAGACAGGGATGGAGTCACAGCAGATGGCATGACGGAGATCCCTCATGATGAAAACCAAAATCCTACAGTAGGCCGTGGGTAGCTCACTGGTGAAGGAGTCCAGGGCGCCAGCCTTAGAGCTACACCTTTCCCCAGGACCAGCTCACAGCTTTCCAGGAGCCTTGAAAAACTCGGATTTTGCAACCCTGAGGATGAAGAGGAGAATGAAGGATGGAGAGACCCTACTGCTGCTACATGGGAACGGGTGGCTCTGCTACTTGCAGGGCCCCCCTACCCAAGGGGCAGCAGCCACCCCATGGGGTCTTCCTGATGGAGGACAAGGACCAGGCCACTGTCCCAGGGCAATGGCAGAGGCAAAACAGGCAGTGGACCCATAGTGGTGTCTCTGCTGCTCACTGCCTGCTACCCAATCTGGCCCTGCTACTGGGAGCCAGGAAGACTGGAGTGAGGCCAGAGTTTTAGCGGCTGGTTACCAGTCCAGACCATGGCAACAGATGGGCCAAGTACAGCCAAAATGCTCAGGGAACCTGAGCAACTCTGTGTCCATATCATGAGAGACATTCACATGAGGGTCAGCCAGACCCCAAGACCTCAGCTGAACATGCCATCTGTTTGCCTTTTAAGCACCTGGATGCATGGACAACATGGCCCTGATGAGTCCACATTTGTACAAGTTGGTTGTATTGATAACTTTGGCCCTTTTTTTGGATTAGGACTTCTTTTAAAGTCAAGTCTCATACCTGATGACAGCACTCTGAGGACTGCTCGGAAAGCAGAAGCTTTATTTTTCCTGAAATTTAGAGATACACATGTGCTTATCTTTCACCAAGAAATATGCGTCTGTCTGAGAAGCTACAGTATAATATGGGAAGTGATGGTGAGAAAAGTTTTAAAACTAGGAAGCTCAAATTTCACCGTTCTCAATCAAGATATTTCCCCTGATATTAAATAGCTTTTAGTGAGTATATAAAAAATGCCTTTGAAGGATGTATTTTACACCACTTGCATTGTGAGTCTTAAGGGAAGATCGACAGAGGTTAGAACAGGACAGCACCAACTGTGCTGAACTCCTTCATTCCCCACGCTTTCCACATTCAGAAGAGCCCATGTTGGGTACTTCAGATGCCACATGCTTTTTAAAATGCCCACAGAAACACAAGGATCATCAGTGATTTAAACATTCTTCTGCAAACTCTTCTTGCTCAGACTGTTTCTTACACCAGCTAAGATCTAATTTGAAAATAAATTTTTAATTACAGATTCATTAAAAAAAGTTAAAAAACCCACTCTACCTTATATTATATGTTTAATGATCCCATGATCTTTTTCTGTGCCATCTTCTCAAGTTTTGTTCACATCAGGAGAATGGCCCTGAGAATAGTCTCTGCTTACTGAAATCGCTGGTAAGTCAGAATGGCACCTCATCCGTCCAAAGGATTCAGTTAACTCATGCCTGAAAACATTTTAACTGCCTCCTGAAGTAACTCTGATGCAATGCAAGTGCTTAGTGCCCTGTCTGGTCAGTGGAGGGAGCCTTCAGATATCTTCACAGCAGATCCTGCCTGCCTTTGGGACCTACGTGAAAGACATTAGGTGCTACCACAGAGGCTCACAGTGGTCTGTGGCTAGTCCTTGGGCTTGGCTAGAACCTTGCTGACCCTCGGCAAGACAAGCCCTTTCATGAGTGACAGGTAACCCAGTTATGTGGCAGCAATGCCTGGTGAAAAAACAGGGCTCCCTTGTGCATTCTTGATAAAGATATTTCTTCTTTTTTTCCCCTCACTGGAGTTGTCACATCCCTTGCTGTGTTGGGCTGTTCAGAGAGCCCTTCCTTATCAGAGCTCAGCTGAGAGCTCACAGCCCTTAGGGTTCAGAGGAAGCCACTCTCCAGCACTTGGCATTACACTGAGGGAGGCAAGGGCTAAGGGGTCCATGAAGCGTCCCTCCTTGGTTAATTAGCACTATAGCCCTCCCTCCATAATGAGCACTGCATATACGCACACCTGGTCAAGGCGTGAAGCTCTTGGCTGTGCACTCTGTCATGCCTCTCACCTAGTTATGTCTTGACCTCTGTGCAGACCACGTGAGTGGGTCACACCAGGATTTCAGCAAGAGAAAACATGAAAATGAAGTCTGGGTAAGCCACACCATTTTCAGGAAGCACATGAGGCTGCTCAGAAGGCTGAGGTGGCTCCCTGCTTGTTTCCAGGCTTCATCTGCAGCCCCCAAAGTGGCTTGGCTCCACCATTGCCCCTTGGGTGGTGTGACCGTTCCTTCAAGGCACTGGTAGCAGAGGCTACGTAAGATATATGACCCAGTGAGGGCCTTGCTTGAAGAAGGGGGGTCACTTGGTGAGCAGGTTAATGAGGATATTAGGCCAACTGGAATGTGGAAAATTGTTTCAAAATGTAATGGCCATCATTGTTTAAAAAGGCACACATTTTCAAGAAAACTAAATAAAACAGCCAGGCTTCTTAGGCTAGGAATTGCCCCAAGATGTACTTTTAAATCACTGGAGTGAGGACTTCTCAAAACCAGGCTCAGAAAATTTCTTGTGTTGTGCACCAGAATCTTGGGTCATATATATTTCATAAAAGAATAAAGGGCAGAATAATCTTCTATGCACAATCCTAGAAGAAGTAGTGAGAAAGTCTACTTGGGAAACCCCATCCACCCCCCTCACTACTACAGGACTATTTTCTATTGTATACTTACTGATGTTTCCTTAACCCGCCTGTCATTTGATAAGGTCTCAACTCCAGGGTATTTCCACCCATTCCCTTAACACAGAGGCTAATACATCTCATTACCAAACAGGGATTTTTTTTGTTTTCCCGTTACTTTTGTATTTTGCAATTTCTTCTGATTATGCTCCCCATGCATCACACTCCAGAGTTCCTAGCCCCCCTCAATGTTTATGGCTTTCCAAATATTTGTAGTTTTTTATCATGCTCCCTTTGACTGGATGGTAGCCAAGCTTAGACATATTCCACTTCACAAACCTATCCCTCTTCTTCTCTGATGATTGTTAATGGGCCCTTCTTTGTTTTTTGGGGTTTGTTTTTTTGTTGTTGTTGGTTTTTTCCTGTCTCTGCACATGAGCAGACACCCTTGCTGTCTAAACCATTTCCATCTATGACTTCTCTGACTGCCATCTCCTTCCTACTGGAGTCTATGCCTCTCTCCCCAGTCAAGCAGTTAATGTGCCTGTAGCCTCACCTGGCTGAAAGGTCTTCCTTGGGCAGCTAAATACCCTTCACCCCTTCAGCTCTGAATGGACTTCCATGTTCTTCTTTCTTTAGAGCAGTTTCGTTCTCATGAACTGAAAAACCTCCCTTCCACTAGGAAGGTTTTTCCAAACCATTGTTGTGAACTTGTTGCACTAATTCCACCAGCTCATCTCACCCAACTGTGCAGTGTTTATTTTGGCCCCGTTCTACCTGTGTCCTGGCCAGGCTGAAAGCTGCTTCAGGCAGAAAATGCACATCCACAGAACGCCCAGCAGTGTGTTGCTGCTTAATACTAGAAAATCATCAGTAACATTGCCCAAAAAAGTGCCTATACATTTCCAATTTTCTTCATGATGAAGGTGTCAGTCTTCTCCACTGAAAACTTGAAAGCTGCTCTGCAGAAAATGGATACAAGGTTCTTAAAACAGGCACAGGCACTTGGGTAAATGATTGCCACGGTCCTTTTAGGCTTAAAAGGAGTCCTAAGAGGATATGAAAGATAAGTTTTAAGTTTCAGACAGGTCTTTCACTCAATTCTTTCATATATTTTTGCAAAATTACTTACCAGTTTGTATCAGCCAACCACCCATGTAGAACCCTTGGCCACCTGAGACGTGAACGCAGGACTGCCAGGAATGATATAGGGCTTCAAAGACCACCTTCCTACACCCTCCTGGAGAAGAGCTGGAGGGCTTGTGAAGCTGTCCAGTAGATCTGCAACACCACTGACCACTGAAATGGCCAATTTTTAAAATAATGTCCCTTTTCCCATGTGTGTTGGGAAGGGGTATGTTCACCTGCATTACTGTAGCTGAAATAGAAGGGGAAGAAAAAAAGGATGAAAGTCAAAATATTGATTTGTTTTATGGTTGAAAAATCACTCCATCCTGTCCAGTTCCCAGACATACTAGTCTGGTACATCAATATATTTCAGTTTCCTGGGATGAGAATGGCATTCAGATGACCCAGCCATGAGTCGGATCCTATTGTGCTGGATATGGTAAATACAGATCATGACTAACAGATGTTGCTTTGAAGTGCTCATATCTTTAAATACACAAGACTAATAAATGCTGGAAGAGGCTGTGTTTTTTACCAAGGCTAGCTGAACATTTTCCATTTCAGCTCTTTCTTCAAGGAGGGAGGGTGGGATTGTTTTTTTCTTCTAACATGCTCTGAGGATAAATCCAGGAAACGTGTAGAAGGTGCTTGGACATTGCGATGGGCTCATATCCTGACACAGATAGACAGCTCACAACCTGGCTCCCCAAGGGACTGAAGTGTCTGCTGTTTCCTTGAATGACTGCTAGTTATGACTATGGAACAGTTGCAAGTGGCTCTGTATGGTTGTAAGCAAGTTGTAAAGCTCCCACCGCATCTTTCCAGGGAAAAGACAGAAAATTAGGATGAAAGCAACTGGCACACAGCCTTTAGAGTGGAGCAGGGCTTGATTTTCAGAAAAGGTATGAAAATAAAGGTTGTTATCTTGGCTGTTCCTGGAAGATTAAAAAGGAGGATGTGGTAGTAAAGGGGTCATACAACTAGGGATGCATGGAAATGACAGAGCTATTACGAGTTGGGCTTGGAAAGGGCAAGGAAAAACAGGAGAAGGAGGCCAAAATCAAGAAGGAAAGAAGAAGAAAAAGAGTTATGAAGTGCTGTCAGAGGGGGTAGCAAAGTGTCATGACACTGGCCCCCTTGTTAGCAATTTATGGAAGGGGATATAAGTGGCCCTTTAAGGCATTCTTGCAAGGATTACTCAGTGTTAAGTGTTAGACTTGATTTGATGATGATGACATGAGATCAGACCCAAGTGGTCAGTAAAAAGAGAGCCAACCAGAGGATCAAAACATGGGCTGACAACATGAAGGCAGCAATCAAGGAGGTTGACTTAGCTCAACCTCCCCTCCCCCATAGGGAAAGGGGAATTGCATGTGGTCAGGGTGTGCCAGGAAGTTTCAATACCTGGGGAAACCCAAGCAGGTTATTTTCCTGTATAGGAATGGAAAGTGAAAGGTGGATCTGAGGGAGGTGGGGAGAAAACAGCAACTGGATATGAGGAGGTTAACAGAAAGATAGGTGAAAGTGGAGGAAAAGGAGACCATAGACCCTAGGGAATTTAGAGGTTCAAGAGAACCAAAAAAGGCATAAAAAGAAGATAAGGTCAGGTTTAATTCAAAGTACTGAGCCCAAAGGAGATGCTGGAGAGGAACTGTGATGTACAATTTTGTAGGAGGAGGCAGGTTAGCACATCTGGGCTAAACTAACAGCTGAAGCTGCCTGAGCCGAGGAGACAGTGGAGTTTGTAAATGTTATACTTCATTTCTCTTTCTACACTTACCACTTTAGTATATTTTCAGCTAACATTTCATTAGAATTTCCACAAACATTTCATGTCACAACTTCATTACAATGTAGACTGCACACTGAACAGCTGTAAAATCGCCTTGCCAATGCTGGTAATTTACACTGGGAATGTAATATCCAATTCCAATCACTGATGAGTGTTATGCAAAATGAGCTAACCAGCATTTTTCATTTCTTTAACCACTTACCTCAACAACTACATGTATTGCAATGCTAAATGTATAGTATATAATAAATCATTCCAGACTGTATAAAAGCATCAGATGATACATCTCTGTTGTTTTGTCATAAACTGTATAAAATGCTGGCTTGGCACTCTGTAAATGGCTTTGTTCACTCTTGTTGTTTTAATTGTATACTAAAAACCAGTAGAGGTCCATGCATACAGTGTGTGTCTCCTGCTATGTGCCAAATCCAATATGTTCTCCTTTTCCTATTAGATGCAGATCACAGTAAAAGGTTTCAGCACAGCAGTCTATGAGGTGGGAAACAAGTCACTACTTTAACATTTTTGAAGCTTCACTGTAACTACTAGAATAGCTCTTGAGCTGAGACATGGTAGGTGCTCCTAGTTAGTTTTTCATTTCCATTTCCCTGCTTTGGCTGACAGCTGAGATGTTTGGTTTGTGGCTCAGTCATCTATTTCTCAAAAATGTCTGGTGGGCTTTACTGTAATTATAATTATGATATAGATAGTCTTTGGGGTCTAACATGCCTTTTTTTCCTCAATTTTGGCACATTACAATGTGAAAGTAGAGAAATTGGAAGAGGTAGAGCAGCTTTATTTAGTCAGAATACCTGGCAAAATGTAGTTAGTTGACTGATGACAAGGTTTCCAAAAGACCAAAAGTAGCTTAGATTCCCAAATCTGATAGACTCACGATGAGATTTGTGTCCCTCAGTCTCTCAGACGTTCCAGAATGTCTTCTCTAGTGCTTCATTGTTTAACAAAGCCCCATTCTTTCAGGACTTGAAGCTGAGTGCACAGCCCTGGGGGTGACCCACCCTCCAGCAAAGGCAGCCATCAGAGGGTAAAATGCCACCATACAAAATGTTCACTCTTAAAGAAAAAATAGTTCACTTTTCAAAACTGACTGATAGCTTTATGTCCTCATGGTGGGACTTGTGGTGGTCCTGAAAAGAGAGTTGCACAACGATGTAGATTTGGGATTGTGTTTTAGTATCTTTGACTATGAAGTCTACAGTCTTGGTCTGACACCTGTGTGTTGATGTGCAAATGTGACCTTCTGTCCCCAAGCAAGGTCTCCCACACGGATGGAAATACAGGCCTTATGGCTCTTGGACTTCAATGAAAAATGCCCATGCATTTTCTAACCCGTTCTGTGGGGCTGCTAGGGCCTCTTACAGCCTTCGGGGTAGTAGCAGCCCACAAGTGTCTGGGCAGTCACCTATTTCAAGGCTATCAAGTGTCTGTAGGGAGAAGCACTCTTGCAGACTGTGAAGGTGCTAACGGGTTTCCTGAACAATAATGTGTACGAGACACTAAGGAAGGTCTGGATGCTTGTGGCATTGCCTGACCGCCAAGTGATCTGGGCAGGGTTGTGGTTCATGGTGAAGCATATGGAGAATTGACAGGCCTCCAGGGAAGGAGTAGTGCTTCCATACACCTGCTGGGCCTTGCACGGTTTATGCAATTAGCCTTATAATTAGGCTCCTGGAGACTCTCAGGCTTAGTCCCCTGCCCCTCCTATAGAAAGAGGTGACCTGAATGTTTTCTAGGAGTGGTATGGTTTGCTTGACTGTTGAAGTAAGTACAGGAGTGCACGCTGGGCTTGGCCTGCATATACTTCATGCCTCCACTTTGACCCTCCCTCATGTTACACAGCGACTGGCTGAGTCAGCTCCTGCAACTCCTCCTTGGCTCAGGCTTTGAGATCCAGAAACAGTGGCTCCACTGGCAGCTGGACACCCCGACTAATCAGTCCCTACAGGCAAGGTTGCTCAACAGAGTGGTGGGTGTCCAAGACACTGGGCATTTTTCTCTTCAGCAAGAAAAACAGAAAATCTGTTTTAAAAAAACAGGGGAACTGGTAAGTGAATTTGAAACCCACGTGTTACTGGCAGCAGTGTGCCCAGGCTGGACCGCTGGGGCAGGTGCTCCTGCAGAGCAGTGGACAAGGCGGGCTGCCAAGCTGGGACCAAACCTACTGCCACGGCCATGCTGGCAGCCCCGGCGTTCAGCAGCTCTGGGATGGGGACAAAAGCTTCATAGGCTGCCAGTGCAGCCTGTGCCAAGGGGTGCTGGGGCAGAGCGATGCCAAGACAAAACCTCCTGCTTTCTCATCCTGTGTGGCCATGGAGCTCCTCCTATGGTGGTGTTCATCTTGGGGCACGAACCTGTGGGGTTGGGGCTTCTGCCAAGCAGTTCTACATGCCCCCCCCACCTGCTTCTGTCCCCTGTCTCCCCACAGCCATGGAGGGAGGGCTGGGCACCCTCAGGCACAGGTCGGGGCTTCCCTCAGATGCCAGCAGAAGAGTACATGTGTGTGCACACATGTGTGTGTAGTTTCCATGTCCTTAATGCTCCCTGGTAAAGTCTCCCCATGATCTCCTCTTTCCCACACTAGTGCTCTGTTGTACTGAGGGATTTGCAGGGTTTTGCCAAGTGGTTTACAACCAGCTTTTTGAGGGCTAAGCTTTGTGACACAGGTTGTATTCAGTCTCTTTGCCCTTTCCCCTCATCGCTTTCCTCCTGGGCTACAGCTGGGTGGCGGGGCAGAGCTGAAGTCACAGGACATTTTTGGATGCCCTCTGTATTTCAGATGCTTCCTGAAGTTTCTGTTTGAAGGTCTGGGGTATGCCCCTCACCCCAGCCTGGACTAGGCTGCGGTGCTGAGCCTGGTCCTCCCAGGACAGCCGAAGGAGAGATGGAGGTCTGTGAGAGTGGGACATGAAGGCAGCATGGACAGGGAAGATACTGCTGACCATGCTGTCCCTGCTCTGCTGCCCCCGCCTGACATTACACTGCTGCTGTACTGCACCACAGGTGCAATCCTGCTGCTCCTTTTGGCAAGACCCTGCATGTTTTCCATTCCCTCAGCAGGTAGCTGTGGCGTGGGTGACAGTGTGCTCACCCCAGGGACAAGTGGCCCCCAGCCCAGTGCTCACCCCCTGCTGGTCGGGGCCTCCCGTAGCCATTGTTGAATGCCATGCTGTTCTACTTGGCCTGGGACGTGGTCCTGCTCACGAAAGTCGGTCCTGCTCACGAATGTCAGCCCTGCTTTGTCTCCTCAAGCTGCTGTAACACCAGGGCACGCAGCAGACCCTGGACCTCAAGCCCTACTCTGCCCACAGGATCAGCCCCAGCGATGTCCCACTCTCCCGGGGAGCCAAGGACCAGCAGCAGAATAACCCGAGCTGCTCTCCTCAAATGTGTCAGAGCATATTCGCCGGTCAAGGCATATTCCTATTTTCCCCAAAAGATGGCACTAGGATTCACCAAAAGCAAACCACTCGGTGCCCTGAATATTTTTACATCTGTGAAAAATGCCACCGGGGTCCTCCACTGTGGTGCCCACGCCTCACCCCCCCATAACCAAGTGATGGCCCCTCCGGAGTGTGCAGCCACCACCTCCCCAGGGCAGACCCTAACGGGGCTGTAGGTTACAGGTGACAAAAACAGAGTGAAAAATGAATTGCCATCTGCTGGGAGTATATAGCAGGAGGGGATGTCTTTTGATAGGATGAAAATACTCCCCCCCCCCCCCCCCCCCCCATTCTGTGGTTTATTTCTAAGGCAATAAGAAAAACAAACATACAATATTGCAATTAATCTTCCTGTATGATGAAATTATCTGCTGTAGTAAAATTGACATAGTTAGGATTTTTGCTGAGAAGTTAATTATTTTTTCATTTGAGCAACACAGCCCATAAACCCACGAGTAGAGTCTGTCTGGTAATTTAGGCCACATTTTAAGGTTTTTTTCAATGCAAATGTTTCTACATAATGACAAATATAGAAATATTTTCATGATTAAAAGAATAAAACTAATGAAAATACCTTTTGGTGAGATTATTTTTCCTCACAATTTTTATAACATGTTGAAGAAAGCTTTTTATCTGTCAGTGAAGCAGTAGTTTGTAGCCTGAAAAACAATCCCTGTTCCAAGATAATGGACTTTTTGTATTCATTAACGTCTCTAATAGAGCTATCACCTGAATAGCTGGGATTTTTCTTTTCATTAAAGAAAATGATAGGATCACAGCTCTATAAATGAAAAGAAGTTCAAGCGTGCAGATGAAGGGTTTCTAATGACAGCAGAGCTCCAAGGCTGCAAGTGCTGTCTCAGTACATTTAGAAACGAAGGGAGCCCCTTGTGAAAACAGCTCACCTTCCTGGGCAGCTCAGCAGCCTCCAAGGACTATTGGGTCCCACAATTGCCCAAGCAAATATTATTCATCGGCGAGTTCAGCAGTGACACCTCTTACACAAAGATCTTTTGTTTTGCAAATGCTGGTGTCTCCTGAAAGAAAAATGTCTGATTCACATGCTCTTCCAATTTTTTGGACCAGAGGTTAGCATACAGTCATTCCTACTGCTAGCAGTCAGAAAGATGGGTTTTTTTTCCTCTGCATGTTACTGCCACTAAAGCATGATTAAAAACACAAGGGTGAAAGGGAGTCTGAAGACTGTACTTACCCCTGAACTTACCCAGGGACTTCTCATGTGTTAGACCTGGAGAACGTGAGGTCCTTGCAATACTTCTAAGTACATAATCTTGTAGTTGTCAGTTGAGCACTTCACTATCACTGAGCATTACCCTATTTTAACCATGTGAAGTATAATCTGTTTGTCTGGTTTATTTCATTGCCCACTCCTCTTTTTGTGTGTAGCAATGCACTTTTGCTACTCGTGTCTCTGGGTAGGAAGCTAGTCTGTTCAATGGTCTACAAATTGCCATGCACCGTTACGGCCCAACTACTAATGAAATAGTAAAGTGGCACCACAGTCTCAGAGGAGAGGAGAGGACTGCCTGGGGCTGGATTCACCCATAGCCCTTCTGGAGGGCAGCATTTGCTGCCTTTTTTAAACTCAGGAGAACCCGGAGAGAAAAAAAGAACAAAAACAAAAACCAAAAACCAACCAACCAACAACAACAACGCTGTGTAAAGAGTATATATATTTAGGATGCTTTGGAACAAAACGCGTGGGCATGGGGGAACTGAGTGTTTTAAAATGTCCCGACACTAGATGGAGCGGTGGGTTAGAGCAATCCCCTCTTTGCCGGAGACCCTGTTTTAAGCACATTTCGGGCCCATCCTGGGGTTTGGCAGGACGGTGCATGTTCGTCAGCCTCTGTTCAAGAGGCGCCAGGGGCTGAAGGAGCCGTGTGGTTTCGGGTCAGGACGCAGAGAGGTGCTCAGCTGTCTGCAGCCGCGCCAGCCTCCTCCGACTCCAGCCCCGCTTCTCCTTTGCTCGCTTTCATTAACAGCGTCATTGCCCAGAAATTACAGAAAAATCAAAGCTAATTACCAAAATTATACATCCCCAAGAGGGTGGGAGCTAAACTCTAGTGCCAAAATAGGCACTGGGTTGAGTCTAGCTCTGCTGCAGGGACTGTTTCCAAGCAGCCCGTAAGCGCGAGTCCAGCTCGCACCGACGCTGGTGGGGCCGGCCGTGGGCGCAGAAGTCGGCCCGTGTGCGTGCCCATTGCCATACCAGGGCACCGGTGCTTCATCTGGCAAGTGCTGAGCTGCCACAGGGAGCCGTGGGCGCCTGCCGCGCTCGCTGATGTCAACGACAGCAAATGGGATTCAGTGCTTTGAGGATGGCTTGGCACCTCGCAGGCAGGAGGCTTTAATGTGGTTTCTTGGGTGTAACTGAAAGCAGCTTTTAGCCCAGGGGAATGAATATTTTTTGCCTTTGTATATGCCCTGATTTTTGTAATCATGCTGTTAAATATGTCTTCTGGAGAGCGGTAATTAACAGAGGATATATTTTAGTTACTTCTTCAGAAGCCGTTGAGTATGGTTGTTCAAGGAGCGATTTTTTCCTCTTCTAAACAGATGATTTTTTTTCATCAACACACGTGCCAGCAGCATACTAGGGGTCAGAACAATGACTCCTGGGAGGATTTCTTTCACGATGCCATGGATTAGGCACATGAAATCGTACCGACCTGTGCTGGACTCTGTGGTCTTGAGCCAATTCAGCAGTTTTGGTCACTCTCCCACTACCCCAAGAAATACTCTGAGTGCAATTTAAATCTGTCCTGATGTTTGATACTTACCTACTTATTAGGCCCTTCTTCAGTTATATGCATTAGTGGTCAAAACTGGGACATCACGAAAGGGCAAAAGGTGCCTCCAGTTGAGGCATTGCTTTATAGTTCATGAAGAACTGAAAAGGAAGAAAACAGGATGCACTATAATAACGGAGTAAGTCTTTCAGCACAGTCTATCCTAACTGTTGTTCCCTAAATGTCTCTTTCTGTGGTCCTTGCAATGTAGCCCTGAGCTTAGCTTCCCAGAAGAGGAAAGTTTCTTCTAGCGTGCGAAAGAGGTTTTCAAAACTTGAGCTTTTAAAGCCTATGGAAAAATAGAAATTGAAATAATACAGGAAAATAATAAGCTTAGGGAGGGAAAGAGGTGTAAGATAACGATCGCAATAAAATGGTTACGAACATTATTTCATCATCAGGAATGCTGCAGCAGGAATTTGAGCCTTTTTTTCATTCATCAAAAGGGGTAAATCCTAAACAACTGGCTCAGGAATATTTTCTATGAACAAGGCAAATTTAGTTTAGTTTTGATGTCAGCAGGGACCACTGGCACACCTTGACCAACCTCCTTCATTAGCAGAAGCCACACAATTTTATCCAGATACCCCTGTAATGAACTTGACACTAGGGGAACAGGTTCTTAATTTTTCATTAATATCCAGGCAGAACTACAAGAATCCTGTCATTTTCATCAGTTTCAGCACAAATGTGTGTTTCTGCCAAACCTTCAGCCCCTACTGTGTTTGTTGCTCTTTAGTTCCTTTATTTGTTTACTGTCTATAGCAAATATTATGTTCTCCCTTGTACAAGTGCCCACCCATCAGTCAGGGAATAAGAAACAATCCCACATCCCTGAGGTGACTCACACACCTCGTGGATACTGAATCACCATTAAGATGAGGTGAACATGTGGTGTGCAAAGCGGAGGCTGGAAAGTTTTCAGCCAAAACATTCAGAAAATACTGGTACGCATTAAGGAATTCATAGGAGGGAAGAGGAGCAGCTTGTGAATGATTATTTATAACCCAAAGGACTAAACTAACAAATCCCAAATGCTTCTAGCTGACACCCTCATTACAGACCATTCATTTTGTGTGATCTGAAAACCAGAGAGAAGCATAGAAAGTTCAGCTGAACTTTGTCTATCTCTAGTCCACAACCTCCTCTCAGCAGTCCCGACTCCAAGTTTGGGCACTATTGGGCTAAACTATTATTTGCTTAGTACTATGAGCACTGGCAATACAGTGGTATACTGTCATACACCATATACCACCCAAAACTCCATTTGTGCCCTGAAAATGAGGTTCTGGTGTCCCTACCATTCTCAGGAGAGGGCTGGAATCAGTGGCAACGGCTCCCCAGAAGAAGCTGCTGCCAAGCTGTGATGGGGGCTCCTGCTTCAGAGTTTCCACCCACATCCAGGTTGAGGAGGAATGAGGATGATCCTCAGTAGCCCTCAGGCAGACTCATCCCCTGCCTGGGCATGGGGCAGGGGGAAGCCATGCGTGCACGATCAGCATGGTGCCAAGCAAAGCTAGCTATTCACCAGTGCCTCAGCACGTGAGCTTGGAGGCAGCGTCGTGTTGAGACAACCACTGGGCCCCCAGCAGCACTGAGCATGGGCAAATCTCACTTGCGGTGGCACGGCACAGCACAGCACAACGTAGGCACCCCACAGGGGCTTTTGAAACTCCATTCTTGCGTGACCTGGCCAAGGCTGTACTGGAAGCACACTGAAATTGTAGGAACTGAGTCACAGATCCCAGCACATGCATTCATGGTGGATGCTTTAATAGGTTAAAAGTAAATCTTCTTCAAGAGGCCTTTTTTTTTCCCCATATGAAGGTAATTTGGGGTGATTGTTTTGTTCAGGGTTGGATGCATGATGTTTTGTTGTTGCTTGAAGTGAGAAGTTCGTGTGTTAAACACAGTTCCAGAGCTGTACCCGATTGTGTCCAAGTTAATAGACGAGCCTTTGTCAAGGACATTGTGCAAACACATTTCCACAAGACATTATTGTCTGGACACATGAGCAAATATTTGCCTAAAAAGTGTAATTGACTATTGTTCAAGAACTGCCACCTGCCCCTTGGTTTTCTGGCAGTCTCGTAGAAGGGACTATGCTTTACAGCATTGCCTTCAGCCAACATTTCCACAGGAGCCAACTCTTGACCAACAATTCAGTAAACATTCAGCTTGCTGATTTTTTTTTTCTTCTCCCCAAGGCTGCATAGCTTTTTTATAATAAAGGAATTGTTATGAAGAAAAGGAGAAAAGGCAACCAGCCTTGCTTCAGCAGTAGCACTACAGAGAAATGACATACATGGGGAATAGTAGTCTAACATGAGGGACATGCTGGAGTAGTCTTGGACAAGACCACGAGACCAAGCAGCAACACAAAGAACAAGCTCATCTGTGTTGTCAAGTTCATTGTGTCAGCTGAAGCTATGAGAAGTGATGACAGTCACGATGCCAGGGGATGGACGGACAAAAGAAAGCTGTGCAGCTGTCCTGTAATATGTGGTGCGTGACATGCCAGGCAGTTTGAGAAGGAGCTCTGCAACCTCCTTTTGCATTTCCAGTAAAGCTGCCCCAAACTGCAAATAAATGACTTCAGAGATAAATGCTTGCTCACCCGCCTTAATCTTAAAGATATATTTATACAGAGATATATTTTGGAAAGCTACACTCAGTTTCAAAGTGGAAAACCAAATATTTCTGTTTGAGAATCTTAAAAGTTAATCTTAAGTTAAAAATCTTGATGGTTAACCAGTGTCTTATCAGCCATTTCTGGTGGAAATAGTTCAACAAATTTGATGGACATCCAAAATATTCGGTCAATAGAAATCGATATTTTTCTGATTTAAACCCTTTTGTTAAAAATAGTTTCATCCATTTCCACTCATGGAAACTGTGTGATTTTCCAAGCTGAATTTTATTCATATTTATATCACCTGTATTTCAAATTTCTTCTCCCAAAACCAAGTGATGTTAGTGCCAGGCTAACCTGTGCCATGGGTTTTGTGGAGATAGTAACAGACTTGAAATAAGTAATTGCACTAGAAGCATCCTCTTTTGGCTTGTTCAGTGTAATAAAACATTTTGCTACCAGTTAACAGAAATTAGTGTTTCTTTCTGCATCTATCAGATTTCGCAGTTGACTGGCCCCTGTGATTGTTGCAATTCTGCTGACCTCCAAGCTCAGCGGATGAGTCTATTTGACTCCCTTTGGTTGGTTCTTCCTCTCAGACTCCCACTACCTGCTGAAACGGTCATGTCTTTTCAGAGCATCACCAGAATCGTCCTAATCTTGACCCTTACATTCCCACTTGTCCTTGTCTCATTGTAGAAAATACGGCTCATGAAATCCCTGCTTTGCTCAGGCCTGACTGTACCACTTAAATAGCTTGATTTCACCCCATACTCTTTCTTCTGCATTGTCACTGCAACCCCCACAGCTATCACAGCTCTCCAGAGACATAGTCCATGCATGGTATTATATACAAGAGCATTTGTGGCATCTCTGTGCTCATCATCTCCATCCTTGCCCAGAAAACATGATTGTCAGGTGAGGGAAAACCAGTCCTACCTGAGGATGACAAGAGTTGAGTGGAGATACCTGTGTTTGCATGGTGGGACTAAGCTTCCTGAAGCCCTTAACTCCCATCATCTTTTCCCTTTGATCTGTTACCGTACTTGTGTTATGGTAACCATTGCTGTTGACAAGAAGAGTGAAATACTGTTACCAAAACTTCCCCAAAATAGCCTCCTCTCCATCACTCGAGAAGTCCTTTCTCAACACCAGCTGTCAACTGCCCACAGCAGGAAATGCTTCCTCCGGTGTGTTTTCCTCCTGAGGGACTGTTAGCTCTGAAACATGCCATTGTGCAGAGCATGGATTCAATACACAAAAGGCTAAAAACTGCGCAGCATCCTGTCCTTGCTATTCATAAAGTGGAGTCCTTCTCTCACTCTGCAACAGGTTAGGGGCCAAAAAGAAAACCGCAGGTGCCTAACCCAGTAACGCCGTTGTAGCAGAGTCACATCCCTGAAGGCTGGATCCTATACCAAAGGTGAGCACATTGAAAACAGAGCAACGGTTAGAGAGCTGACATGCCCAGAAAGAGAGGGAAATGAGACGCTGAACTATTTCCTTATACAAGGACTGCACGATCTGCTAAACTGAAGGGATGAGAGGTGCTGAGAGTTACAGCTATTTCTACTAGTAGATTGCCACCAATACCTTGTCTAACTTCTGACAAAAAAAATCACACTTGTCCTTCAATGTGCAAGCGGCTTTACTGGCATAGTGCTCTAGGTTTGGTACGGCAAAGGCCTTGGCAACGTCTCTGCTGTCCAACCCTTTTGGAGAAGGGAGCAGAGGTAAGTGAAGGTGGGCCACAACAAATTGCTGTTGTGTCATCAAGAGTGGGGAAAATACCAAGAAATGTCCTCCTGCTGCTTACATTTAGTCACTGATGAGGCTGCACTGGCCCATGGCATACTATGCCGGCTCTTGAGCCAAGGTAAATCCAACAGCGTCTTTCCTGCCAGCTCAGGAGCCAGGGGAGGCTTGTGCAAAGGTTTTGCTGATGAAAGAGGAAACCATTTCTTGATGCACGTCAAGGTTATAACTGGGGGGATTTTCACAAACTGGGAAAAACCTATACTTTTCTTCATCTGTCATAAGGAAATCGAGAAGCTCAGTCGCCAAATATCTGTTGGGAGAATCAAGGGGAAGCAGAGGTGTTTATTCACCGAAGGAAATGGGAGGGCTCAGCGGCTGCAGCAGTGACATTATCTGAGCGCGGGGCATGTACAGGGCCATGCTGGGACTCTCATCCTGTTGCCTTGGCGGAGCAGGAAGCTATCAACCCTGAGTCCTCCGTCCTGCCAGTGCCCACACTACACCAAGCCTCAGGGGGGTTCACGACCCCCGTGGGATTTTTTTTTAACCTCTGCTTCAAAGACCACACATTTTTCTCTCCGTATGTGTGTGTGTGTGTATGTGTGAGTCCTGCTTCTCTCATCCATGCCCTCCACAGGCATCTTATTAAGCTTTTCCTGTTGACCAAAGTTTTGATTCCACTCTGGAGAAAAAAAAAAACACCAGAAATGCCTCTTTGTTCATCTCACACATTCTC
The DNA here is from genome assembly GCA_008921705.1 of Burhinus oedicnemus. Lineage (NCBI taxonomy): Eukaryota > Metazoa > Chordata > Aves > Charadriiformes > Burhinidae > Burhinus > Burhinus oedicnemus. Next base: position 332,407 of record VFFE01005362.1, read on the forward strand.
TACTTCAGCTTAATGGAAATGGCTCTGTGAATTTAGTGAAGAGTGCTGCCCAGGTTGTTCTATTCATAGGTTTTGGGGTTTTTTATTATCCTGCGTTTATCTTCCCAGGAGCTGTACATGATTCCAGGAGTGCATTAGATCACATGATTAGTATATGGTGCATGCGGTTTGGTTTTCCTTTCCCAGAGGAAAAATTACTTGTGCAATGTTGTGTTTTGATTTAGTGCTTTCAGGGGGTTTAAAATGCACTCCTTTTTTATACCCTCATTCCTCTGTGTATGTATTAGAGGGTGACAAGGAATGAGATAGCCCACAGTTCCTGTGGGTAGATGATTTCATGGTCCAGGACCAGCTTCCAAAATGACCTTTTCTCCCAAACAAAAGAACATTAAATTTATGGGGGGAAGTTATTGATGGCAGACAAGTCATTCTCCACCTCAAAACTTGAGGCAGTCTTTCAGAAATGCTGGGCTCAGGCCTGTGGCGTGTCTGTGGCAGCCAGTATGGCAAAGCAGAGCTGCCACAGCTTTCTCTTGCAGTTAGTGTTCCCATCAGCTGATGGCTTTATGGTTTTGCTGTGGTCTACATAAGTGAGGAAGCCAAGGGAGTGCAAATGGCAATGTCAGAAAAGAATGGCAGTTCCTAGACAATGGGAGTTGAACAAGAGTGTTATTTATTGGTACCATGGTGCATTATTTAACATACATAGAGGACATGGGAGCTCCCCGAAGCTGTGGGCTAAATGAACCTGCTGCAGTTCTACAGCTTGAGCCTCAAGTGGCTGCAGTAGAGCTGCAAACTCTTCCAACAGCTGCCCTTGGCCAACCAGCATCGCCTTCGCCCTCCACTTTGGCATTGGGTAAGAAATTATGCTTTTCCCTGGTTTTACCTGTCCATCTGGTCTGAAGAACAGCAATGCTTATCCATCATTGGGACACCTCAAAGATCTGCTAAATAAAATATGAGTGTCAAAGAAAAGATAGACAGTGATCTGGCATCTTCCGTGGGCCTAGTCCTGCTCTGGGAAATGTCAGTGCTCTGAGAAGACAGAAAGGGAAATGGTGAGTGTATGGGGTGTAATTACCCTCCTGTTGAAGGGGGATCTAAAACAACAAAGCATCTGGGATACTGCAGGTCTAGGACACATCATCAAATTGCTGCAGATGCACTTGTTTTTCATTTTTTTCCTGGGCCATCCCTGTCTTCGAAACCCATGAGCTAACACAGAGATGGTGCCCGCAGAGCTCAGCCTGGGGTGGTGTGTGATCTGCATCAGGTCCTGGAGATGGTCCTCCTGCCCGGCCTGCCCAGCTGAGCAATGCCACCTTCAGCACAGGGAAAAATTACAACAAAAGCAGCCTGTGTGTTTACACCCCTGTAATGGAGCTGAACCACTGCCCTGCAGAGTCAGTGGGTGGCTCGCCTGTGAGCTGTGTGCATCTCAGACACGGCTTAGGGTGCCCTGCATCAGAGACCTTTTTCTTCATGTGTGCATGAAAGATGTGTTGCCGTCCATCAGCTGACCTATGTCCACTCCTACAGAGCCTTACTAGGAGAACCAAAACATGCTTTTAAAGTATCCGTCCATTTACACAGTAAGAACAGATTCTGTTATTGTAGCTCCTATCAAAGTCCAGGGAATACGTCCATAGAGCAGCACAATTTGGCCTTTAAACAGGAGCTCTCTTACTAAATTGAACAATGCTGCAAAGACAAAGTCTGTTGTAAATAATTTATTTTACTTGGGTAACCATGGGAAAGGAGAGAGAGCAGAGCAGGAAGGAAAGGGCACCTGCATTTGCAGCCGGCAAGATTGGTATCAACCCTGGAAAAATATCTGAGTAGGGATCAGAGAAAAACTGACAAAGATTGTCCTTTGTGTGTGATCTGCAATAACAAAAGCGGGTGTAAATGCCTTCCAAAGTAAACAGCAAACCTTCTCTCTTCTTTCAGGACACAGAGCCGTATAACTGGTGATGGCAGCAGCTCGTGCCCGGGATGGTGGTGAGGAGAGGGGCAGCGGGCGAAGCCATGCGGCTGCCGAGGCCCAGCCGCAGCTGCCCTGCCCACGGGGTGCCGTGCAGCCCCAGGAGCTGCCATGGCAGGGGCAGGTCCATGTCAGGGCGCAGGGTGGTAGGGAGCACATTTTGAATCATGAGATGCACCTGGAAGAGGAATATTTTTCGATACAACCCTGTTGCTGCCAGAGTTAGCAAACGAACAACCTCTCTGACCCAGAGACCTCCACAGGTTCGCTGAACCCCTCTCCTGCACCCTGACCCTCCCTGTGCTGGGGGAGGCATCCTGCAGGTCCCCTGAGATCTCCCCAGGTCCCCAGGCACTGCCAGCTGCAGGTTGAGGCACTTTCAGCAACGGCCACACCACTCCAGCCAGCAGGGCTTGTTTATGTCAGCCTCTGTGAGTCCAGGCCCACCAGGGCAGTGACGATGCTCTTCAGTAGCAGGCACAATCTGCAGAGCCAACGGCTTTTACTTGAATCAAATGTACTTCAGAGAAAAGGAAAAACAGAAAACCTAATTCTAGCCCCTTCCTGAAGCTTGACCCTTCCTTGTTCCTGGGGAGACCCGTCCCATCCTCTTCCTTTGCAAAAGCAAACCTGTCACTTGCTTGTGCGTACCTGGCCTCTTACCTCCCACCAGAAAGGGTTTTTAGTTCTGTAATCTCCTTTTGATCCCAAGCTCTACTAACATATAATTCTCAACGCACTAGAGACAAGACCTCTGAACCCAACAGCACTGCTCACTATCTTTTGGTATAACCTTAAATCACCTTACCCAGAAAACTGGTAGGTTACTTCCCTGTTTATGTTTTCCACTGACTCTTTTAAATTAAAATATACAGTATCTGTTCCTGGACCCTGATACAGTTTATACAGTTTCTCTTAATAACCTTCATAAAGTCATTAAGTTTATTACCTAATAATGTACAGTTAGGAGTCATAAAATTTATTTACATTAGATAATTTTCCAGGTATGTGGAAGGTGATTCAGCACCCTCAGCCTGTGTTCTGATAAGGTCAGACAGATTCCTTACAATACAGGAAGTTTACCAGCAAACCAATATTTTTTTTAATCAAAGTAATATTCCTGCCAGCTCTGAGATACTTCTCCGTAATGTGTTGACTTTCAAGAACAGTGTACTTTGTTCCTTTGTTCCCATCATGCTACAGTAAGCGAAGCTGTTCATGTTTTTCTTTCCTCTTGGACCAAAACAAGCTACCTGAGAGCCAGCAGCCGGCCATTGCCTCATACGGTGCAGGGAGCCCTTGGGAGGATGGGGGTGACCGAGCACTGCAGTTCACACTGCACATGGGTGCCAGTGGTACCTCCTCATGCTCTGCGTCAGAACAAGTCCTGAAGTGACCCTCAGGTCACAGCTCACCTGCCAGGGTCTGTGCTGCAGAAACATGCCCTTCAGCACCTGGGGACACTTGGGCGAGGGAGCCCCCCTGCCCCAGCAGGGACCCCAACTGCCCTGGGTCCCTTCCCTGTGCAGGCAGTGGCTGGGGGGAGGCAGAGCGGGACTTGATGACAGCTCATCTGGTGGTGAGTTGCCTCAGGTTGCCGTCTGAGTGTTACTGCTCTCATTTCTTTGGCTTTTGGTTGAAAGGAAGATTTGAGAATAAGACAGTCGCCTGGAAATCGGCATCTAGGTTCAGTTTTGAGCTCTGCCACGGACTTCCTGAGATAGCGTGGGAAAGTCACTCCATCTCACTGTGCTGCACAGTGTCTCTCTGAGAAGGGGGAAGGGAGAGATAATCTCTCATTTCTTCCTCCCTTTGTTCATCTTTTCCTTTAAGACTGCAGCTTCTGAGGTTAATGGCTGTTTCTCATTGTGTGGACGAGTACCTTTAGTTTGGCCAGGGCCTGGAGATGTTACTCTAATATAGACAATAAATAGTAATAAAAGTAGCCATGAAATTGCTGTCACCAGATACAAACTAAAAAGAAGTTAAATAAATGGCATGCAGCTGAGCTTCTATGCCAGTCGAAACTTTTCTAATTCTCTTGGTTATCTGGAGCTCCTATGGCAGGTCAGTGTGGCAGGTTCTTGTAATGGCACTAGAATTCTCAAAACTTCATGTCCTAGAGTCAGGTAGTTACAGTTGAGTCTCAGATTCCACAGAAAAACAAGTTTCTCTACTTCTAGTGGCCCAGAGAAAAGCTTTAAAATGTTAACGCTGGAAGGAGAGAAAGAGGAGGAGAGAGAGAGAGAAGGGGGAAGGGGGAGACAGAAAGAGAAGAAGAGACGAAGAAAGAGGGAAAGAGATGAACTGGAAGAAAGGAATAATCCATATTTTCTTGTTTTTTAAGGTCTCATGATGTTTATGCCAGTCTTAAGATCTCTAGTGGCCTGATTTGTGGTTTCTGAATGGATATATTTGGCAGCACAGGAGTCTCATTTAAGACTTTAAACAATTATGTTCTCTGAGTCTCCAAATAAAATGCTCATGCTTTAAAAAACACTGGAAAAGTGAAAGGTTTGGCTTCTTTGCTTTTTGGATCAGCAATGGAATGAATGGAAAACCGGTGCTGTGTACTGCACTGATAAAAGAGCAAACAGATTTGTTCCTAGTGATGCTGGAGCACACCAGCTATGAGGACCCGATGTATATTTCGTCTGATGCTGCTGGTCTATGGGCAGGTCGTGTTGTTCCTGCCAAAAAGTGCATTTCTTGTATAAGATAAGAGAGATGCCACCCTCAGTAGCTTTGAAGACCCCACCTTCTTTTTGAGCGTGTTGTCAGTCATAGTATTGTAAGATGTTGAGGAAGGAGGTCTCCCAGAAGTGAATAAAAAACTCCGATGATAAGCACCTATTAAGCCCTGCTACTGCAGAATCAAGTTCAAAGAGTAAGCAGCAATGTGTATTTATGGTACAAATATGCCAGCTGGCACAAGTCCTTTAGCCCAATCCCAGTGCCCTGACTAGTGCAGCAAGCTTGCCTACCTCCATAAGCCATAGCAGTGGAAAATCACTCGCTTCCAGCTAAACGAGGATAAAGTCTGGTCCTAGGCCTAGTCTAGGCATCACAGAAAGGGTAGAAATCACAATATCTTTCGAATATCCGGGGATTTGATCACCCCAAGCAAACCTGCTTCAGTGGCTACTGTTCAGCATAAGAATTAGAAAATCATAAGTCTCACATAGTCTGGTTTTAGAGCTTGACTGCAAGGTCTTCTGGTCATACCGTGGAAATCAGTGGATGCTGAGGGGATACGCTGTGTCCTGTTCTGTTTCATGTGTGCCCCAAATGTAAGGATAGCAGCTGCTTTGGTAAGAATCCTCATCAGATGAATCCATGAATTTTCCACTCTCAATTATGAATATGAACTCTAGTCTTGGGTCAGCTTCGAGCCACAAACCAAATCTAAACTTAATCTGGATGCAGACCCGGCCCCTTCCCCCGTTCAAAACACGCAGGAATTCCAAAGGCAAATTTTGGAATTTTCCATGGTTTGTGATAGTCTCTGTGGAGCAGCGTGTGGGCAAAGCAAGCACGTAACATGACTATTGAGGGCTAGATGAGTGGAAGCAGTTGTTTGTTTTGCGGGTAATACCTTGGAAGTCAATAAGGCTGCTCTCTAGGGAAAACATGAGAAATCAATGGCAGAATCTGGCTCTGTGTCTGTAACCTTCCGTAACTACAGGGTTCAGCAATGTGCAAGAGGCAGAGCTATCAGAGAGCACTGGGAGGACTGCTGCTGGGCCACTGCAGACCACTTTTCTCCAGGTTTGAAACCTGAGGGAGGAAAAAGGAAAGGGAACATTAGCAATTTCTGTCTGAGATTCCCATCCTTTGGATAGTCCACCTCTAGGAGAATTTGCCCTGTGAGCATCCGCCAAAGTGGAGCGAACTGTTCAAAGTGGGTAAAAACTCTGTCCTGTTCAAAGGGCTTACACAAAAGGCTTAGCCAGCCACTGAAGCTCGGCAAGTCCCCATACCTGAGCCCTACTAGGTGGGCTGAGTGATGGGTTGGGTGGGCACAGCGCTGCCTCACTGTCCAGGAATGCCTGTTAGCCCATGGATTCTCAGTTGTTTGTAACCTAAATGCCATTTAGAGTATTTTTCCTAAATATATTTTGCAAAAATGTCAAACTTCAGATGTGCAAGTGTGTACGAAACCCAGTGGTGGAGCTGGTTTGGGAAGCACTGGGTGAGTTTGCCTAGCAACTGTTTCAGACATATATTCCAGTTAGACAGCACAAACGTTCGAATTCCTTGGCTGCTTTCTGGAGTCCCAGGTCTTTACCTTGGCTTCAGATCTGGATCAGACCAGAACTGCTTGGGAGTGATTTTCCTTTATCAGCTACTTTACAGATAATTTACTAGCAGTCCAAGCTGCATATTTACTTTGAAGAACAGAAACTTCATCTTTCAGATAAGATTACTCTCCTACAAGTAAATATTGGGCAGAACACAAGAAAGGGATGAAAACTGCAGGCAAAATGAAAAGGAAATGGCTGATCAGGCTATTAGATAGTTAGTTCAGGTTGAAGTACCTTCAGAATCAGTCAGAAAAGAGATTAGAGGGGGAAATAGTTCATGGCTTTGTAGGCCCAAGTGCAACGCTCTATGCTGGCTTGTGATCCTTGCAATGTATTCGCTTGGCAAGCTCAGTAGATTTAGATACTGAAAGTTAATTCAGAAAGAGTCTGGAGAGCTAGTATAAATACTATTCAGCTAAATGTGGCTTTCCACTGTAGCATCAGAAGTCTGTTGCATGCTAGCCCAAACTCTTGAACAGAAAAATGAAAGCCCTGTCTAAAAGCCTCTTCTCTGTGGAGGGGATGCTGCACTGCAGGGCAGCAGGTGCCAGGCTTGCTCATCCTTCCCGTGACGGAGCTTTTGGAGGAGCGAATATTTGTAACAAGCTCTGTTGGAGCGAACGCCATGGAAAGCATGCCAGGGTGGGGAACCTGGGAGGGAGACAAAGCGATGACGAGCTGCATCAGCTGCAAACCTGGGTGCCGTATTTCCATGTGGTGCTTGGCTACCCTGGTGACAGACACGTTATAAATACCTCAAGACAGACCCATTTTGGAGGGGTGCCTGCAGCTGTGGGGAAGCTGCAGATTAGAAATTCCAACCGACTCGTCACAGGCACGAAAAATATTTCCCAACGCCACTCTGTGCTCGAGGGGCTTTTCTTAAGCAGATGAGACTTCACTAGTCTCATTAAATTGCTGTTAGAAGGGCTTGTGAGAGCTTCATTCAGCCCAAAACCTGATTACTGCTGTTGTCAAAGCCAGTGTGATGTAATGCTTGCCCTTGGAGCAAAATAATAAGACTAGTAGAGACCTGACTGTGGTTGAAGAAGCGAAGGCTCGAGCTGGGTGCTTGATGCCATCACAGGGTTGTGAAACAGACGGATCAGTAGGGGGAGTCCACAGGTGCACCTAGCCACCGGGTCATACAGGCTAAAATGTGTTTGTAGGGCTTAGGTCACACACATGACGTCAGCCAGAAGAAGCCTGCAGAGGCAGGATTATGTCACTACTCCTGTCCCAAACTATATTCGGGGAGACTAAGTGTTCACCTTCAACAGCATGCTTTGAATTACATTTAGCATTCAGTACAATGCCCGAACCATCCCCACCCATTTGCTCCCATGATTTGAACTCCTGAAGAAGTGACCATCACACACAACCTACCTCACGTTTTCTGTGTAGGTGCCCACCTCATGGGTGACAGAGATGTTGAGAGCACAGTTCACCACAACAGGTCAAGTGTGAGACAGATTTTATCCTGAATTATGAACCTCCCAGATCTAAAACCCTTTCACGATAGACTGATATTACTTACCCAGTGAGCGCGGTTCCGGGCAGTACAATACCCAGGACACATTTGAGGCCTCACTTCTGCGCAAACAATGGGAAGCAGAGGAAATGATGCAGAGCCACGCCGGAGTGTGCACCTTCCCCTTCGTGAAGACATGAATGAGAAATCACCAGGCTGAATCATTTCTTTCTGATAAACGACTCTGTACAAATTAAAATTAATCACTTTAACATAGTTCCTTATACGGCTCTTAAATTGTTATCAGCTTACTGATGATCATGTTTACGAAAAGTAATTGGGCTGCCTTTTTATTGGCATTATCAGAGATTTCCACTCATCACTAACTTGTTCCTTCCTCCACCACAGATCCCTTAGATGTGCCAGATGCCAGATTAACTATTTATGGGGCTGCTGACTGCCTGAAGGGGAAGAAATCTCCAAACTGAAGGAGGCGGCAGGTGCAATAAGCATTGTTAATAGGGTTTTTCCTCCTTGTTGGTCACTGATGGTGCTTATAAGGACAAATGAACAAACAAGAATGAAATGCAAGTGCCATTTTTCTGCATTACCACAAAATTCCTCCTGCCTAGACTGATACTAGCATAACACTTGCAAGTGCTCTCGGGGCCCTGATTACATTCACTGCCTCCCCTTGCCAACATGAAATGTGGGGTTTTTTCATATATGTTTTATATGTTCATAAAAAGCTATACCCCACTTGACATCTGTTATCTGAATTAAGGCTATTCATTCAGCTGGCCAAAAATGGATGGAAATCTGTGGAGCATTTCATTTGCCATAATCCACAGATGATGGTCATTTGTCAGCTTGCTAATAGGAACAAATCCAATAAAACAAGCAATCAGTCTATGGACTAAAATAAAACAACAGAAAGGGGAAGACATATCAAGCCCTCCTCCATAATGCTCTCCTATATATTATTTTTGTCTGTGTGGTCTTGCAAACATAACTGTTGCCATTACAGTCTACAAGACTTGCTTGCATGAATCACTGAGCAAGGGATTTATCACCAAGACCTTCTAGTAATGAGAAGACAAAAACGCAATGTTTTGAAGGTCTCCTCTGAATTCAAATGCCTGAACTGAAAATGGCCAGTATTGCTACATTTACTAGAGCTAGTCATGTCCAGAGTTATTTCCGCTCTGTTCTTTTACAAGTTACGTGATTTCATTTCTCCTCTATCAACACTCTAGTAAATGAAAACCAGACTCATAATCATACAATCAATTTTATTACATTGCCACTGTGTGAAAATGAAGGCTTCAAAGGTTAAGCAGCATTTTAGATAAGGAGAGTGAGCAAACCGTGACTGCTTCAACAACAACAACAAAGAGGGAGCATTTAAATAAATGATTGTGGAAAAGAACTATTTCATATAGTCAAAATGTAATTGGGTACATAACATGGCCGATATGCTGATGGCCATGAAAATTTAATTACCTTCCGAACCACTGAATGAATTATGCAGCCTCTGATCACTGGAGAGCAAAGTTTATAGGCCAGATTCACTATTGGCACAAGCAAACAGAGTTACATTGGCTTCCATGGAGTTGTCATCATTTGTTCCAGCAGTGAGCTTGGCTCGCCATCCCTGCAATGTGGATCCAGAGTCCTTTGAAGTCAATGGAAAGGGCCCTTGAATTCAAGGGGCTTTGGATCATGTCTGGTGTACCATGTGTTTTGCCAGCAACTGAATTAGTTGTACTGCAGATCACCATGTACATACACATTCGGTGTCACGACACGTACTGACCCAGGAGTGGGACTGGAAATGTATCCCTAGCAGCAAATACTCTATTTCTGTAATCCAAGCCCACATTTGGAGATGGTCACTTCACATTTAGAATATTTCCATTTAGTGCCCAGCCCCTCAGTTTGTTTGCAGTTTGATTCCTTCTAGTGTGTTATTCCATCACCCCCTCAAATCACTCAGTAACTGCCTGAAAATTGAAGCTATTTTAGATGAAGATTCATCAGAAAAGAAGTGGTTATAAGCTAACATATTCTTGCACTGCACCAGCTGTCTGTTCTCTAAACCTAGCTGTGAACATAATTTTCCCAAGAAAGCTCTCTAGCAGAAGTTAGGTAGGAGAAGGATGAGGGAGAGCAAGATCATGCATTTTAACAACCAGTTAGTAATGTTAAGTTGCAGAGCTTGCTCTTATCAAATACTGTCCAACCTGGGTAGAGAAGGCACATGTGAGCAATGCAGCGACTCCAGCCATCCTATAAGTAAAGAAATGCAGAGGAAGTCCAACAAAACATGAAGCTCTTCATAGGTTGTGCTTCCCAATGACTTGGTGGGGCATCTCTGGACAGGTTCGGGATGCATCACCTGGGTGGCTCTCAGTCAGACCTGTGTCCTGGCCATCCTGGGCCTGGAGATCAAGCCACAGGTCTCAGCAGCAGCAATCCACCTTTCCTATTGACAGGCTGAGGGAATGAATGGATTTCTACTCGCTGATCTCACCACAAAAAATGTTCATGAGAGAGAGACCAAGAAGAGAGGGAGACTGAGACGACTTATAGAAAAATAACCAGAGAGGCTGTCCTAACAGGCAGGAATGGCAGCATGGGCTGACCAAGGGAACTGAGGAGGACAACAAAAATTGTGCCAGTAATAGTGGTGTTTATCTCGATGAACAAACATCAATGTGAATTTGAACTATCTTCTGGATGATAGGAGGATGAGATGGAAAATCACACACATTCCACTTCTCAGGTAGCATCAAATGTATTCAAATGTTTATATGCCTAACATGACCTAATTATGACCTCACTGAACTAAAACTCAGGTCTCCAGCTTTGACACCTGACATTGACACCTCCAGCTTTGACCTGCTGGGTTACCATTGCTGTTTTGCTATTCTGTGCCACAGCTTCCCAGCTGTGAAGAGGAATGACCGCAAATCATGTTGACTGCTTTAATAAAGCACTAAAGAACCTTCTGCTCTAAAGAGGAGCAAAAGCAAAATAGGCAGAGTTACTATTTTTTAGCAGCCATATTCAGGTATGAGGTGGATACTTGGTAATGGGATGGTGATATCAGATTGCAGGTTTAAAATAGACACTTTCAGAATATAAAAGTCCACAGACAAACTTGTGAAATACCAGTTCAACCACTGACCATGGATTAGCAATGAAGTCTGAGTTCAAATTCCAGCTAAAAAGCCAAATTCATGGTTGTAAAATATAATGCTTAAACAAACCTGTATCTAACACCAACTGATCATCACAAAACAGAATTAGAGCTGGCTACAGTTCTTCTGGGTTAGCATGAAACTACTGGAAGTTTAAAGCTTTTTCATGTTTTGTCACAATCTTGATAATGGGCTTATTATGGGGGTTGTAAAATTTCATTACAGCACATTCATTTCTTGAACAAAATGAGGCTCATTTTTCCAGTGGAAATAGCCTGGTCTTGATGATGCTTCTGTCTGCGCCAGAGAAAAGGTTCAGCTGGTTTCTTGGATCAGCTTTATGGCCTCTTTGCAACGCCAGGCTGCTGCAGAAAGAACTGTGGAGCCAAGAATTTGGCCTCTGGATTTCAGTGACATTAACACCCAGCAAGAATTCCTGGGAAGGACCACTTCCATGAGTGAAACTGGAGCCATTCCTCGCAGTCTGGGGCTTGTCTGCACATGCAAATAAATGCATCTGGAATAAGAGAAGCTGTAAATTTAAGGTGGGAGAGTGGTAAAATGGAGTGAGTCATGTGGCAATGTGATTATTTCTTTTTTATTTCTGATGGTATCAGTCATGAAAGTCAGTGAAGTTGACGCAGGGAAAGACACTCTCATTCCAGTCTCACAGTGTCCACATGTACTATCACTCCGAACTGGGGTTGTTACTTGGGGTTGTTAAATGTTTGCACTGGAATAACTCCATGTGCAGACAAGCTCTCATTTTTCTGTAGAACTGGGGAAAAGCAGAAGTCTATCAGGGAATAAATTCAACTTGCTTATTTCCTCTCAGAAATGAAGATTTGCCTAGCTTTGTGAGGTTAGTATAAATAAAATTGCCAGAATAAAACAATCGTTTCACTAATAGATGTTTCAAGCTGAGTAAACTTTTTTCAACTTATCAGCTGGAAGACTCAACCATTTCTGGTTTTCAAAACATAAGTTTTGAGTGTCTGTTCTAGCTTTCAAGCACTTTGGTTGAAGGAGAAAAGATCAGCTATCATATTCACCCAGATATAAGTCAAAATATGGTTTTAGGGCAATTTTCTAGGAAAAAACCTCTCTTGCCTTATACTTAGGTGTAACTTATTTGAAGAGGAAAGCAAATCTCAATTCTGAAGTGCTACACACATAGAGAAGGTATTAATCTGTTCCTTTTTTTCTTACCTATCTTTCCACAAGCATTTTCCCTATTTTTTGGCAGCCATAAACTGTCATAATATGCACCCAAGTTTGCAGCTTTTAGAGATGCTTCGTGTTCATACAGAACTTGCAGGGATGCCATTTGTTATTCACTGCTATTTCAGGGCACTCAGTGTACAGAACTCAAAATGAATTCACGGAAGAATGCAGAGGAGAGAGGGAGGGAGGAAGAAACTTGGGGATCTCATTGGGCATTATGCTTTACCTCCATACTGACCTTCCCCAGATGCCTAATGGTACTGCACCAAGACTGAAATGAGTGATTCTGTCACACAAATATTAGCTGGATATGCTTTGGGAAATGAACATTGCCTAAACCTTTGCTTGTCACAGGAAAGCAGCTATACGTCTGCAGCTTTACAATGTAAAACTATCCTGACTTACTGCAAGTATCTTCCATAAGCTACTAAGGTATATACTGTTCTTTCTGAATTTTGTCTACCATTAGGGTAGCATTTACAATACTTTTTTCTGAAAATAAAAATCTGGTTTTTTCCAATAACTGGCAAGATTGGCCATTTAGTATGAATCACCTAATTAATTCCAGATCTTGGACTTTGATATTTATTTTGAGGTATTTCTTATTTTGGAGCACAGCGAAGGGTACATTTCACAGACCATTTTACCAATTTCATTGGGTAAAGAATGAATAACAATTCCCTAACTTGAAAACTGTTGTTTAACCACAGTTTTTAAGTGAAATCTTACTCTGCTTATGATTCCAGTATGTATCTTTGTTGCAAAGGGAAGATAAACAAATTATGATCCTAACCAGCATTAGACAATTAGATGCTTAATATGAGCAGTAGAAGGGAAAAGACATTGACATAAGTCTATAGGAGGTGAACAATTTGTACTGCAAAAACCATTAATGAGTACTGGAGTCATCTGACCTCTGTTAAGTCTTTTCCTCAGGCACCTCAGCCCTTTATAACGTATAACAACTTAGATTCACTGCATTTTACTTTGAGGCTGGCATGTTCCTAAGAGAGACAAGATATGCAGTGAAGGTTGGCAAATACAGCTTTATGTTGGTGCCCCCATTGGACGCTTTTGCTCTGCATGAAACTCAGCAGGCCAAAACACACGTCTTGCACTCGCCGTGCAGGATCTTAGCACCAACTCACCTCCATGAGCTGGTTTTGGTTTCATCAGAGCATGCCACTTATTTGAATCTCAGCTGGAGCCTTGGTAATGTCAGGCAATGCTCCATTCCACTGTTGGTCCTGAGGATGTTGAACTTGGGCAAAGGAGAGGAGCAGGCAGGTAGAGCAGTAAGGTCTTTGTCGCCTTTGAAAGATTCATGGCAATGTGTCTCTCAGAGTCATAAATCCTATGTCCTTAAACACTTTCCTCCTCTCAGTACCACTGATGTCAGTCACCATGTCATATTTTGTCTGGATAAACATTTACAGGGGATAGTAAAGAAGGAATGAATTTAACAGTCATGTGATATGGTGAGGTGCACAGTGACCATTGTGGAATTTATTGTTAAGAGGAGATGCAAAAAGCATATGTATGCTGTGCTACTTGTGGAATTACATTGTTTTGCTGTGTGTACTATGTGTTAACGCAGGACAGGGCAGCTCTGCACAGTCTCTGCTGAGGGAATATGTGACATCCTGGAAATGCTCCAAAAGTGCCTTCAATCCATTTAAGTACAGGATGTTCAACCAGTACCTATTGCATTGAAAGGTCTCCGTTCTGGTAATCTAATATTTGCAGAGACTATCTGCTGAAGGCTGAGCAGGCAAGTCAGGGTAGCATTCCTTTATTCACGTAATCCCAACAACATGAGGATGACCGGGACATGACTGCTTTGCAGCTAAACAGTATATTAGCAATGAATAAGCAAGAGCTAGAGCATACACTATGCTTTTTTAAGCTTCTTTCCATCACGGATTTGACAGAGTTACCATAGAGTCTTACCTGTTCTCTTTCAAGATCAGGCTGTCATCAGACTAACACTGAGCAAACATATTCAGAAGTCATCAGGAACAGTTGTTCAAATACAGAACTTGCATTCACTTTTCCCAGTCCTTTGAGTCATCTCAGCAAATCTGAGAGAGTTTGTTGGGTTTTTTTAACCTGGCATCCTATGGAAGTGACAAATGTTCAGTCATATGGGTGAGTGTGCACGAGTGGGGTTTGCTCTCTCTCTTTTTCCATTCTGCATCCCCTCCCCCCTCCCCAGTATCTTTTAGACCTAATGGCTGTTTGGCCTTCTACCCGTATTCAGAAAATTAAAGAGCCACATTTTTCTGGAGACCACCATGGTCCCCTGTCAAATTCTTGGCTTTCCACAAACATTGTCATCAGTTTGGAAGATGAAGTGAAGCATTTGTGAAGGATGTTGGATCTGACTCTGGCACAGTCAGCCTGCAGTCTCTGAGGGTTCATTTCTTCCCTTCCTAAGTCATTGCAAGGAAGCAACAGAAGTGAAATTATGCTTCTTCAATCACCTACCTCCACAGAAAAAAAAAAAAAAAAAAAAAAAAAAAAAAAACAAACAAATAATAAAAAAA
>VFFE01005362.1:347161-577608 GCA_008921705.1 Burhinus oedicnemus
TTCCTTTCCTTTCCTTTCCTTTCCTTTCCTTTCCTTTCCTTTCCTTTCCTTTCCTTTCCTTTCCTTTCCTTTCCTTTCCTTTCCTTTCCTTTCCTTTCCTTTCCTTTCCTTTCCTTCTTTCCTCTCTTGTAGAACTCAAAGTTCAGAGAAAATAACTTCTGTGATTTTTTTTTTTCTTTCCAAGGCTTTTGCTTATGATGTTTTTTCTTCAGGATAACCTAATGACTGGGATGGCCTAGTGAACATGGTGACCAAACCCTGGGATTGGTGTACACAGGGACTTAGGTCTCTACCTGCTTTCTTAGCTCATAAAGTGAAGATCCTAATAAATTGTTGCTCACTAGCCATCAATGCCTGGAGCAGCCTGGTCTCTCGGCTCCTAAATGGCTGCCACAAAAGTCCCTACACAAGCACATTGCTGCAGCTGCGTCCCCACAGGACTTCCTAGATCTGACACTCAAATGTGTCCACTACAGGGCTCAACACACTAGGATTTCTTAAGATACAAGCAAGGAAGTGCAATAACAAACAAGTTCCGTGAAATGGATGGATCACCTGAAAGATACAAACTGACATGTCTCTTCTTATTTCCAGGGATGGGAAGCAAATGGGAGGAAAGGGTTCAGTTCACCTCAGGTATTTCTGGAGAAGACTCAGCTCACTTCTTGTTGGTGAAACTGTTTTACAGTCAATACACAGCTGAGACAATGACTTTAGGAATGATCTGAGCCCTTACCCAGATAAGAAAGAATTGGAGTGTATGTTTGATTATCAAAACATGGAGGCTAAGGCTTAACAGAAGAAGGGTTAAGACACCTGCTCACTTTCACCTCAGCACCCCAAAGCAGTGTTCTTTGACATGTAGGACATGGACTTCAGGTCTACAAAGTAACTGCAAAAATTCATGGAGCACACATGCTTCCTTGCAATGAAACAAACGAGCAGACAAAACGAAGGAAAATTGAAAATTAGCAGTCAATAATTTAAACATGAACATCCTCTATATGTGGCTGCAAATGAAAACCTGTGTGGCAACACAGCATAATACCATCTGGAAATTCATTCAAAAAATGGCTGGCGGGCCCTGCAATTACGATGGTTTGAGATACTTTGCTTGCGTTGTAGTGGGTAGGGAAACTTCTTGGGTTAAGTTAGGTCTCTCTCTTCAGAGAAGTACTTGGATGTCTGACTTCTCACATGGGAGAGCTAACCATTTACATAAACATGCAGTTTTAAACCTCTCATGCCCCCCTCTTACGACTCTCAGCCCCTGCAGTATGCGCTCCCTTCTTCTTGACATTAATTCTTGGTGCCATGGGCATCTCTGTGCTCAACTTGCTGCATGCCTCTTTAGGCACCAAGATAAATTGATTTATTGTATAGAATATTGTATGGCAGGCTGCAGGACTGCATTCCACTGGACCTCACGATGCCGGGAAGCTAAGCACGGTAAGTGTAATGGTGCCAAAAGTCCTTTCATCACTGCAGGCCTTGGTGACTCTCAGGCCAAGACCTGGCCCACAGACCCAAAACTCGTACTTAATACAGCTTTTCCTTGCCAAAGCTTTAGAAGAGCAAAATGTCTAGAAATCAGAAAGCTGTCAAAGTGATATCAGTCAGAAATAATTTATAATTCTCATTAAAAACCTGACCTACATATAATAGGCATGCTACGTGGACACCACTGCTACCTGGTTTGCCATCCATAATCTGACTGCTTTAGTGATCTGCTGAGTCCCTGGGTTGTGTGCTAGATACCACTGCCTATGCCAAGCACTTGGCTCTTTCATCATCTCCAAGGTACCACACCCTCTCCCCGTGCCACAAAGAGATCAGGAGCTGCTCAAATTAAATTCCTTTATTAATGGAATGGTTTTAAAAGACCAAAAATGAAATTGATGAAAGGAATGCTTGTCCTTTATGGTTGCCAGAAAAAGTAAATATTGTCTACAGACATTATACAGCTTTCTTTTAACCAAAATTAAATAAGGTCCATAGCAAAGCAAGCAATCTGTAGAAATGTATTGTTATGCTGCTATTACAAACTATTTACACTGGATAAAAAACAGGTGTCTCAAAGCGAAGCTTAACCTTAGTTGATTACTGTTACGATTCTGTGTAGCTTGCCCTCATCTCCCCTTTTTGTATTATATATAAATCAGGCATTAACAAGGTTATAGAAGTGAGTGATCACAAAACAAGCTCTGAGTAGCAGAGGCAGAGAGCAAGCTCCCTTCCTCACCATCCAGCACGACTACTCTGTCACCCTCCTTCAAGATTTACGGAGTTTATCATCTCCCTGCAGGCTCTTCCCACATCTAACCATTTGTCTCTCCAATCAACTTACTTTCAGTGCCAGGAATCCCCGTGAAGGCACTACCTAGTACGAGAATATACATTTTAAATATACATATTTTAAAGGAGCATATTTTTTTCTAGCAGTGCTGTGTGCTGTCTCGGTGAATCCATGTTCACAGTAAAACCATGTCAAATAAATATTTGAAGGAATCAGCACAGTGCATTCAGTTTCACTTTCCAAACGGAAAGTGGTGTGTCTGCTTTTAGTGGTGGTATAAGGCAGCAACTTAAAATAAATCCAACTTTGTTAAGTCAAGATCATGAACAAAGAAATCCTGCCTAATTACAAAATACTTGATTAACAACTCAGCCAAACAAAGGGATAGGTTTACTCTACACGAAAGCTATTTGCTGAAAAGGACTTCACTGCTGGTTTCATAGCAGACATACAGCACAGAGAGTATGTTTTTTCAGTTTGCAAAAAGGATTAATCAGAATAGTTTGTCCATTCAA
Source organism: Burhinus oedicnemus (assembly GCA_008921705.1). Lineage (NCBI taxonomy): Eukaryota > Metazoa > Chordata > Aves > Charadriiformes > Burhinidae > Burhinus > Burhinus oedicnemus. The sequence goes on from VFFE01005362.1 coordinate 349,973, forward strand.
ACATTGCTCTGCTGTAACAACATTGTTCTCAGTTCTCTCTCTCTTTGATCCTCCTGCCTGTATTTCTCCTCTAATTTTTGTTTTTCAGAGTCCATACTATAAAAAGTAGAATCCATGCTTCTCCTAATCTTCTCAAACTGACTGAAATCCGCAACGTACTTTCCATTTGGAGAGAGAGAAACCACAGGCACAAACTCATAACCCCAGTGGATCTCCTCAGGGACGTAGGAAGTCCTGCTTTGACAGACAGCACTGGTAGACTCTACCGTGGCATTCAGAAGCACCACAAGCTCAAAGTCCTTCTCCTTGAGATTTTGAGGTGTGAGATCTCTCAAAGGGCTGCTTTCATCCAAAATATGGTAGAAGGTTAAAGGCAAAATGAGAAATGGACTCTCTGAAGAGGAGTCAACATTGAACTTGACACTGGCTTGATTCAGCAGGATCCGCTCCCCTTCTTTTGTTTCGTATGTCTGAAGAAGCTTCCCAGACAGCTGACACTGTATCAGAAGGCTTTTCCTCATATTTGCTACTCTGATCACCAGGCAAAGTTCTCCATTGTGTTTAGTAATGACAGCACAGTGGCTGAATTTAATAGTCTCTGCCCTTTTTTTAGGTCTTGCAATTTTGGCCAGAAAGGTACCTGTGATGAAGATTTCAATCAAGGTGGTGATGACCAGTTGGGCCACAAGTAAGAAAATGGCATGAGGACACTCCTCTGTAATGAAACGAAATCCATAGCCAATGGTCGTCTGTGACTCCAGGGAGAAAAGGAATGCCCCAGTCAGAGAGTCTACATTCTTGACACATGGCTCGCGCTTTGGGGTGAACTTGTTTATTTCTAAATCACCATGAAGGAATGCAATGGCATAGTAGATAACTCCAAAGAGGAACCAGGTCATAACAAAAGTAGCAGCAAATAAGGTGAGTTTGTACCTCCACTTCATGTCTATAACTGTTGTCCACAAATCTTGAAGGTAGAGTAGGTAAATGCCATCGACTTTGTCTATCCGCACATTGCTGTGACCGCTTTTGGACATCACACGGGGTTTGTGTGCCTTGAGCATGGCAGTGTCGATGCCTCCGTTAACCAGCGGGATGCGAGACATATTAATCTTTGTGGTGTCCATTCTCACTGCTTCAGTCCTAAGGAGAGAATAAAAGAAGACTGTTACTTAATGAAATCAAAGCACATAACTGATTGTGAAAAGCGTTTGAAAATGTTGATGAAGAGAAGGCACAAACATAATCAAAACACAGCAGCAGTGAATAAAAACAGTTGGAATATAAAGTTACCATCATACAATATCTGACATTAAAATTTTATATTCTTTTTTCCAGGAAAAAAACCCAAAACATTCATTGATTTTGGTGACTGCCAAATATGGAGAAGTAGATTTCTTTTATGGTAGCCTGCAAAAGAAATTTGACCAAGTTGAAATTTTATATTAGTACTTTATTTCTGTAAAATGCATTAAATTTTTTTCTTACGTTTCTCTAGAGAAGAGGCTCTTTTTGATTACTGAGCAGGTTTTCTTTAATGCCCTGAAGAGAGACATCTGATCAAAATTAAAGTCGCGTCAATGCTTGGTTTAGAACGCAGATCCAGCACACCACCTCTGTCTCTTCCTGCGACGGAGGCAAAATGAGCCAGACCAGCTTTCACTGTGAACAATTAACTTCCACAAGTGATTTACTCAATCGGATCTGGCTCTTTGTTACAAACCTACAACTAATCTAGAGGGAAACAAAGCAGACCTGAACACATCAAAGTCGAGTTTTGGAAAGGAATATTTACACCTGAAAACGCTTCGAAGCTGTTTGCACTCTACAGCACTCCGATTTTAAGCCATCTAAGGAAAAAAAAAGGAGGCAATTCACAAAGTCAGCGTTCTACCCGTGGGCCCTGACCTGCACGAACCCAGCAATCATTGGACCACCCGACTCCTGGAGTTTGTTTACTGTGCATCAGTCCGGATGGAGAGTAAGTGTGCGGACACTCAGGACTGAACAAAGCCCACAGGGTGAAGCAGAACAGTGCCTGTGCCAGTTTGATGAAGCAAGTAACAAGACCCAGCTTGCAGGACCAGACAGTGATTACGTAGAGCAAGGACAGTGCATGTTATAGTCGTTTCCAACAACAAAACTTCCTGCTGACAAAAACAACAAAGAAAAAAACCATCCCATGCATCCTTTGTGCTTTGGCAGGTTGTACAAAAAGCATTGTTTTGTTCCATTGTTTTCCTCAAAAAGAGCCTTAAGTAAGTGATTCGTTTTAGTAAACCACCGAAAAAAAAACCCAACCCCAAAATAATGTCTTCCTTATAGCTACTTAAAAGAATTTTGCAGGAAGTACAAGATATATTTGTGGTACACACATGTGCCAGTCCAGGACATCAGCATAATTGCTCACTGAAGTACCTTTCCTGTTATGTCAATTAAGGAGAATTTTTGTTTATGACTATACCCATCACACTGTTGCAGGTTTTCTGGGAAAGGGTGGTTAAACTTAACTCCCATTAACACCTGTAGCTCATTCCAATTTTGGTTTAATCACCAACATTTCTCTTCCATAGCCTAGGAGCCATTGCCATGTGTATATATATATATATAAAAGAAAGGAATGCATCAATGATCCCAGTAGGAGATTCCTTATGTGACAGTCAAATCAACACACAGTGCGCAGCATGTCCGGATAATAAACAGGAAAAAACCTTCAAGTGATCTGAAAAAGAACAACGGCAGGAAATGGGGCGGGGGGGGTAGGGGTGGGAAGGAACATACAGGCAAACTCAAAATCAAGCGCTACTGTCAGTGTGCGGTAAATACATGCAACCTCTAATGGGAAACCTTTTAGGAAAATGCATACTGCTTAATAAGAGACTCCATTCCCCACACCGAGCCTCACCCTGGATAAGCCATGGATATAAAACTTGCAAAAATCTGTCCCAAAATAAGTACACCTCTCCCTCTCAAGCACACTTTCCCTTAACCATTATTTCCAAGCACAAATATTACGTGTTCAGAACAAATTTCCCTGCCACAAATTGCTAGGCCAGGAGATAGCTGGCCTCTCCAATGCAGTGCTGGACACATCCCCATCCCATCCCCCTGCTCAGCCTACCTGGACATCTGCTCCTGGGAGCAGCTCCCCAGGGCTGCTGGCTCCTCCTCCTTTGGAGGCCACAAGGATGGAGACGGCCAAGGCTCCACCTTCCCTTCTCAGTTCGCCAGCTGGTGGGCTTGAGCTGGTGGGGCAGGGACAGGGCTCGCGAGCTCAGCGAAGAGCAGACTTACCCAGTCAGGGCCAGGGGTGGCCCAAGGTGAGGGGCACATGGGCACTCAGCACGCCACACTCACCATGGCTCTGCCATGCCCAAGAAACACTGGCTTCTGCACAAGTGGTTGGCATATGTGTAATAAATCTGGCATGTTTGGGATGCACTGGGCATGCTGTGCAGAGCAGCTCTACTCCACATGCACTGTGACTCTGATACTTCCTTCATATACCCGACTTGGTATGCATACACTGCACCGTATGCATCTGTGGCACGAGATGAGTCCACAGTTTCAACCCACACAAGGGCATGGTAAGACTTCTTGTCCCTGCCTCTGCTCTGCCCTGAAATAGATTGTTCCCTGTCTGGAGCCCTGAACAGAGAAAATCCTGACACCGCAGTCTGCCACATTTCCAGATGTGGTGGAGGACATCTAACATCACCAATGTACCTAAATGCTGTAGCAGAAGAGTTCCCCCCACAAGATGGAAGGTAGGAAGGTAGTTGCAAGGCACAATGTCTTCCCTGGGCTATCCCAACAGAGAGACAGCTGCAAAATTTGCCATTTCAGGCTTAACTTGAGAAGTAAAGCTTTGCTGAAGCCCTAGGTGATGTCTGAGATGCTCCAGACTGTGTTTCATCTCACAACCCAAGGCCGTTTCTCACTGTGTCTCTCCACTGTCCCCATGTGTAAAGTTGATCTCCACATGTGAGGTCAGCATGACAGAGCTGTTAGTTTTGGAGTCTGCCATAGAAGAAAGAGGCTGTATCAGAGCTCCCCTGTCATCTTTTGTGTCCTCCCTTGATTTGTATTTCTGTATGTGACAAAGTTACTCAGTTTTACAGTGATTTCCTGAAATGGATCCCCGCCAATTTCTGGTGCTTTTTTTGGTGGTAGGGTATTTTTTTGTGTTGATTTGCTTCCTATTTTTTCCTCTTACATCACTTTTTCCTGTGTGATCCTGAATTCCTCTAGTGCTCTTTTCCTCTCCAGGGAAATTCATCTTGGTTTCCTTTCCCTGCAAAAATATTGATGTGAGAAGAGAGGATCTGTCACGCTGCCTCGGAGCAGCGCTGCATCTACTTCCCTCCCTTATCACTGGCAGCAGCCAGCAGCAGTCATCTAGGGCAAGAAACTCGGATGAAACCAACAGTGGAATAAAACCAGACTTCAGAGGAGGTTCTCCCCTGCCCTCCACTTCCCTGCTGCTTCCTGAGCGAAGTAGCCAGTACAATACGCCACAGTAAATGATTCGTGGGTGTCCATATGTATAAAACCCATGTTATAACACCTGCACTACTATTTCCCATCTTATACCTTATATAGGCACCTTGGATACTCTACGCCCTGACAATCATCGCGAGCACCTCAGCCAAAACGTTTTGGTTTGTTTGGTTTCTACTCCTTTCCCTCTAAGTCAGAAAATACGCCTACCACAATACGTTAATATAAGCAAACAAGCCTGAATAATAATAGCACTTTACATTTTTAAATTAAAAGAACATCTACTGTACATTAGCTAACTGATTTTACACTGATAAAGTATTTTTTATTACTGTAAAAAAACCCTACTCAAACTGTATCTGCAGCTAAAACTGAACTGAAGGAAACAGATACTTAAAGGGAAGAAAATTAAATAATCTCAGACTTGTCTAGCAGTCTAATGTCCGATGAATTACCTCCTTTCCTCACCAGTCCTTTGGAACAGCCAAAGGAGACTCCCCATTAGAGCGCATGCTGGTGAGGAAGTTTAGTGCAGACAAAGTCAATAAAATGTAGAGCTACATACCAAACCACCAACCATGAATACCTTGATATTAAGGTAATTCCAGCAGCCAGGGATATAACACGCACACTAACACTGCTTCCAGAGACCACATTATCAAGAAGTTGAAGCCAGCTTGCATACACACAAAAATGTTCCTGTTGCATGAAGCCAGATTTGCTTGTGCAAGATCTCTTTTGGCAGACACAACTGATTAAAAGTGTGCAGGAGCATGACTTGTTTGAATGGCCTCAGCTGTTTGCTTTTTCTCAAATCAGATATGCTTTGCCACTTGAGCAAACCCTCACGCACGCTTCACTGCCACTCTGATACAGGGGCAAAACTTGAACTGTATTTTCAACAAGCATAAACTATTAGCAGGCTTGGCATTTAAAAAAAAAGCAGGGGTGAGGAGAGAAAACATTGACAAGAGCTACATAATCTTCAGATCTTTCCTAGGTCCGGTGTGGTTCAGTAGGTTATAAAAGTCCCTCTCGAATTCTCAGTGCTCTGTCTAGCATGAACACCCTCCTCCCTTTGGGCTATGCACCAGGTTACGCTGCGCAATTGTCAACCAGCAAAATCCTCCTCTGTAGCTGAGTTACGGAATACAAAAGGAGAGAGCAGAGGTAGAGGGAGGGAAGCAGGGGTTGCAAAAGGATGCTTCACCTCCACCACCAGCTGCAGCATGCAGTCATACAGCTGGACACTGCTCCCCTGGACTTCATAAAAGAGTCCTTCAGTGCTAGGAGTGATCAGTGTTGAGAGTGGTGATAGGCAGGCTGGCCAGTCAGTCATATTGTGAAAGATGTTGCCTTTATAAACCTTTATACGCCTTTTTTATTTTCTTTCACAAAAGGACTGAGCCAAGAGAACTGTGAATACCCCCTCAAGTCAAAATCAGTTCCCAAATCTGTGCCTTTATCTCCCCATCCCTCCTCAGAGCCACCCATCAGAGCAGGGCAGCCCTGTGAATGGTGACTCTTCCCCAGCTCGGGCACCCGGGAGCGGGTGACAGCAGAGGCACGGCCGAGCCTGCAGGAGGGGTAGTGCCCAGGGGTTGCAGATTCGACTGTGCCAGAGGTGGGGGTGAGCGGCACGGTGGGGGAGCTAGCAGTGTGGTTTTTTCATCATTCCGGGCAGGGCCAGGACAACCATTTACAGATCGGTATAAGAAAGTGAAAACCCAAATCCATCTTTGTCTCTCCCAGGCTGCCTGCCTGATATCTGGCCGTGAAAGATGAATTAAAGCTGGAGAAGTCTCAGGGTGCGTTGTTTCTGAGGGAGATTTGTACAGGAATCTGGTTCTTTCCCAGGGCAGGATGGAAGGCTTTGCAGTAACTATTGTTTTACATAGATGAGCCTTGGAAACTACACTGATGCAAGCAAATAGGAAAACAACCAAGCAGGGAGAGAGAAGGCAAAAGATGACTCAAAGCTTATTGAGGTTAATGGAGAAGCTCCCAGTCATTTCACAGGTCTCTGGATCAGGCCTCCAAGTGGAGAAAAAGCACATACTGCTAACGTCTGAACAGCTAACACACAGCAAGTGAGCCATCCACTTTTCCAAAAACCTGCCCTCCGGCCTCTGCCCTGGGCTCTGTGGATGAACGGGGGACTTGGTCATGCAGAGCCTTCAGTCCAGGAACCTTCATGTACACCAAAGTCTTCTTTCAGAAAGAAGTAAGTAAACTGATCTGTTTCTGAAACTCTCCTTTTTGTGTTCGGTAGTATGGTTTATACAATGCTGCTGGAAAAGAGAGAAAGGCTCCCCAGAAACCTGTTCTGCTCTTTTATTTTCACGAATGGCTTTTCTTCAGCAGTCCAACATTCAATACTTTTGAATGTCTCCCTTGCTGGCGTATTGTTGCTTCAAACTCTTTTCAGTTTCAAGCACTTCATTAGCACAGTTAAGCATTTAAAACCTGCCTCTGCTGTGATGCTTTTCCCACCCACTAACCCTTTCCTCGTTCTTGCTGTGCAAACCTTACCTGGCTCTTTCTACATGGGCAAGTCTAAACAGACTCTTGAGAGCCTGTCCTTTCTGTTCCTGGGGAGCTGGGTGCCAGAACTACTCTGCAAGGCTGAAAGGGACATTTTAGTTGCATTATGCTTATCAAGCTCATACCCTATACTTCCACCGTGACCCCTCAACAGTGCCTCTGGCACACGCAAATATCTCAGCAGTACCACAGAGAAGGAACTGAGCTAAGGGAGGTCAGGAGTGATGTCCTATCCTAGTCAATGTCAGCAGTCAATACTAAGGCCAGGACTAGACCGTCAGAGAGCTTAGCACCTACCGTTACCCTGTTTTGCAGTCACTGCCACTATTTCTTCACTCTTCCCCTCTAGGATGCCTTTGGGAGTTTTCAGTAGCTACGTCCTGTCCTTTCTCCCTGAGGTATTTCTCTTTTCCACGAGGGTATCTCTTGTTATCCTGTTTTCCCCCATCTTGCTTGGTATCCTATTTCTCTCCTCTTTCCCGCTCTCTGAGAATCAAAAGATCCAAACTAACTGTGCTTGCAATGCCACCAGAGAAGTGTGTAGCTGTGGCAGCAGAGCTGTTTCTCACAAGACTGCACACTGTTTTATGTTCTGCAAGTATCTTACCATAGGTTCACAGCACCTATTCCTGACCTCTCTATTATACGACTGTTTTCAATGGTTTCAAATTTTGCAAGACTTCCACCCTTTGGGCTGAGGTTTTCCTCAAGACTGGTCACAAGCGAACACACTTTTTTATTCATTTGTTTACTTAATGTGTCAGTCAAAACAAAATAACCATTTCCAAAATCAAAGCCAAGAAAATATGTTTTGCGATGTTTCTGCATTCATGTTAAGACAGTTTTGGTGTCTTTTCCTTCAGGAAGCCAGACTGTAAACCTGTAAGAAATCCTTGGTGCAGAGACTAAACCTCACACTTTCCATGGCCACCTAAGCACCCTAACAGCTTGGCCACAGAATAATGTTGACGCCTTCTTGCTTTCTGGCCTTGTAAATCCTCATCCATATGGTGACGCAGCTTCATTAGGAAGTGCAGAGTCTCCTGTCTCCTTCTCCCCAGTTCCTTATCAGTGAATTTCCCTGCAAGGATGGAAATGTGGGAACAAATCACCTCAGACACGGGGAGGAGTCTCACCTCCACCCCCTCAATGGGCAGATTTGGGAACACAAGTGGCAGCAGCTGCACAGTTTGGGGAGCCTTGCTATGCAGGAGGGAGGTGGACAAGTAGAGAAGGGGGTATGCTGGGAGAAGGTTGAAGACAAGCCAAAGAATGCCTCATTTCTTGCTCTTCTTGCTTAGACACGAGATAAACTAATCCATTTGGTGTTTTATGGGGTGCTTTACGGCATGCCCAAACGCAGAGCTGTTGGGCGCCCAGCAAAATGAGGGTCAAAACGGAGACACCTGTACATGTCAAGAACTTCCAGCACAAAACAGAAGCTGGGCAGGGATTTTCTGCAAAATAGTTTTTCACTTAGTCAACTAAGGCCTACCTAAGTCCTACTTAAGTACTTAATTCCCTTTTTGGGAACAGGCCCTTCTCCAACCAGGTGCTCCGGCTGCTGTGAGAGTGTGCTTTCACACAGTTCCCACTGCCTTCCCTGTCCCAGCGTGAGGACAGGCCACCTTGCTGGAGCACAGCTCCTAGGGGAGCACCAGCCAGGCAAAGGCACTCAGAGACACTGCGCTGCTCTTTCCTCTGATTTCAAGGCTGGGACTCAAGGCGGTTGAGTTGTTTGCCCAGAGGCATGTTTTACCAATTTATATACTGCCTGGTGTAAATCACCTGGCTATAATCTGACCACACAAGCTCATGTGCCAAGACACTTTCATGTTTCTGTACACAACTGAGGGATGACTCTGTTTCCTTTGAGTGTTTTAGTCACATGGTGGTGGCTTTTATAACGATACAGAAAACAATGAGTCTGAACCCATCTACTGCTCAGGTCCGACAAAGTTCATAGGGACGGGCGTCCCCTCCCAGGTCAATGCAGAGCATAAATGTACGAGACTGGGCTGCTGCCTAAGTTTGCTGGGATGGTCGGTTCTTGCTCACCATAGGTTGGCTGTGTCCTTGTTTTCCTTCTATCACAGCAGGTAAACGACAGCACCTTGTTTTTAACCTCCCCAGTACTCACCCACCATTTCACAAGCTGGCAGATGCCTACTCTACCACTGGAGAATAGTAATAATAATAAAACTAAACTCAGAGCAACTGTTTTGCCAATCTGCAGTTGGTTTGAAATTTGCTGCTTTTGTTTCAGACCTGAGGAATGGTTAGTGGGACAGAAAGCTTGTCTGGTTTCTTTTCTTGTTTGTTTGCTTTTTTCTCCAAATTCACTTCTTGCTCTAATAAAAATCTGGTTTCATTTAAAAACAAACAAGCAAACAAACCCAAAAACAGACACTTACTCTAGATTTTTAATTTAAATTATCAGCAGGTGGCTGAAAATGAATAGTAATGTGCCTAGTCACGGTTATGCAAGAGCCGAGGAGAAAAGTTAGCACTTGCTGATAGCTCACGAAAGCTGCCTTCCCCAGGGCCACTTCTTCTCCCTGTTTCTCAGCTACCATGGCTGATACATGAAACATATTTATCAGGCGGCAGGGGGATATTTCAAACCATTTAGAGTGGTTTATGCCTCTCTTTTCTTTCTTGGACTACAAATACCCTGAGCCTCAAACCCAACATTGGACACCAGGTCCCAGCACCAGCCTTGTCTCACTCTAATGAGCAAGGGCATCGACTCCTAGCTGTACCTCAACCATACAGTATGAACACATCCAGTGGCTTAGCAGCTCTCCTTTTAATTACCATTTCTGATGCCAATTCATCGCATGATGCATGCACTGTATCCCAGTCAAGTTGGGTTTTGTTTTTTAATTAGTCATTGCACATCGGGGCTCTCATAGCTCAGTGTAGGTGTGGCTGCGAGGTGAGGCTCCCTGCAGGGTGTCAAGCTTTTGCTGTGGCAGATTTTTTAATATGCTTTCTCCATATGAAAGCTCTGTTTCCCATAAATCACAACACTCTTTTAGCCCATACCACAAGACATTACGCTGATGGAGGAATGACCTTATTACCCCTCAATTATCCCACTGTATGTACACATTTGCAAACACTGCCGAAATAAACATGTTTATAATTTTTCATCTCTATGCAGTCACTAAATCTAAAAACTGAAATACCAGTCTATGGAAAGAATTTTCCACCCAAAAAATTGTTGCACTTTTTAAATATGTAAAAAGCTCAATAGTATTGAAAATAATGATAGGGCTGCAAAAGTCAAGGAAACTGGCAGGGGAAAAAAGCATTTCATTTAAAGGTCTGTATATTGTAACCTTTTGTTCACCTGGTGCCTAATGTACACAGAATGAAATCTAACTGGGGCAACAGCACACCTTGACCCAACAGAAAGATGGACCTTGTTATGGTAGAAAAGTTTTTCCTCTGTGACAGTTTCTGAGTCTCTCTTACCTGTATGGTGTAGCTGCTTTGTGCTGCTTCATCTAGGCAGAGTAACAATAAATGCAGAGTAACCTGCTAATTAAGCTGAATTTATGGCTTCTCTGCATGGCCAGGACATACCAGTGAATTTGTTCTTGTGATTTTTGCAATACTACAAAGCACATTTCCAAGAAAGAAGGATGGGTTTGTCATAGTTTCATCTTAAAACTTGTTACAAGCTGATTTTCTCAGGAAGTTATTTGGTTATGAAGAATTGCTCTACCTGTGTGAACAAGTTCATACAGTGGAAAATGTTTTCAAAAAGTGACTCTTCTTTCATGCTAGCAAAATGCAGCCTGTGAGACGAAGTATCCACTTCCCTCATTCAAACCTAATGATTTTTACATTGGATCTCTTTCTTAGGCAAAGCACAGATGGTACTACTGGCACAGCAGGGACATGTATAGATTACTTATTTTTTTATAATGAATCACTTTAACGTGAATTACAAAGTGCGGCCAGTATTCTCTTTGAGGGACACAGCAGCTTAAAAAATGTTCATTCCTGCTCTGTTTTCTCTGCACTACAAAGATTTCAAATTGCACCAAGTACCCATTTCCCTTGATTGTCCAGGTCTGATAAACAGCGAGCAAGTCCTACTTGATCTCAAACAAATATTTGATAGCTACTTAACAGAAAAAAAAAAGGTTAGAACTTTTAAACACTGGAAAGAAAATTCAAAATCAGGACACGTGATATTTCACAGTCAAACATATATATGCACTTACATAGAAATCATAGGTTCATTTTTACTATTTAAAATACTACTTCATGGTATGTGTGTTTTCGTAAATGATGCATTGCCTATTCTGTAAAGCACTAGCAGTTGCAAATATAGAGTATCAATGTGGGAGATTTTGGTATGTCTAGAGTCAGTTGTGGATGCATCTTCTTTTACATACGTTTCCCTTTGTGCTGTTATTACCCTTAATAAAGTCTCTAGATCTTGACACAAAATAATTTCTCAAATGGCAAGTCTTGGACACATCCACAATGACCAGTAACCACAACCAGCATCTATAGTCTTGAAGTAAAGTCCTTGCCCAAACAAGTCTGCCCTTGTGCTTTGCCAAAGCACTGCCTAAACAATCACAACACAGTCCCTTGGAGGCCACTGGTGTCACCCCTGGGCTCACGCACCCTATCCCCATCCCCATCTCCATCCCTGGCCCTGTTCCTGTTCTGGCCCTGCTGCTGCTCCCAGCCCAGTGCTGCCTCCTCACTGGCCTTACAGATGGTGGCCACAGCTCCCAAGGTGGACAGAAATGGTCACAGGGGTCATATAAACCATTAAAACTCTGCACTGGTACATAAACCAGCACCTTTCACCTGCCTCTTTGAAGTGGTCAGGGACAAATTAAAAATATCAGTGACACTTTCATATTGGTGTAGGGTTGCTTATTTTCAGTACTGCCCAAGAGTTTTATTTCAGGACAGCTTTCTCTTTTTTTTTTTCCTGACCAATCCATGAATGTGGTTAATTTAAGGTTTAAAAGGCTTTTTCTCACACATACACACACACCCATATATGTTTTCCACTGAAGTCTGTGCTTTTTCCTAGACCCACCCAAATTCCAGTACATAGCTCACTTGTGTGCCAAGCTTTCATACTCTCCATGCAATGAATGGAAAAATGCCCTTTTTTCCACTTCTGCACATTTTGGCGGGAGGAGGGGGAGAGTGTGTTGAGGAGAGGGAGGAAAGGCCTCCAGAGGAACTTAGTTATACCTGCTATTTCAGAGCAGAAACAGGAGAGAGTCCCAGCATTGCCCACGGGAATACTCTTATTTCTGCCCACGGGTGGACGTGCATGGGGTCCAAGCCCCACTGCTTACTTGGGACTCAGAGCTGTATTTGTGGAGTGCTAAGGAGATTTAAAAATTAATAATTATAAAGCAAAAGTAGCATAAGCTGCTGGCTGGTATGCGTTTCCATTCTGCTTATACAAAGTACTTTAGTAATGCCCTGATATTTTATGAGGGATGAAAAAAAAATCAAAGCTTAATGGTGAGAAACACTGGGGAGTTTTAAGTGGAAATGTTAGTTTTCAGCTGTGTCATTCTATGCTCTCTTTGATAGGTTGTTTCAGGCCATGAGCATCTTGGTGAAAGGACTGAGAGCAAAGGGCTCCTCTTGCCACCTCACAGCAAGGAAGGCTGCAGGACTACCACCTTTCCACCCCTGCCCATGCCTTCTCTCCTACAAAGGCTGCTATTGTAGCTCATGGGGTGGCAAGAGCCACCAGGCCACAGGGAAGGGGCCCGCAGAGCCCTGTTCCCTCCCGCTATTGTATCTCCAGGTTGAACCCGAGGGCTGTGACAACATGCAAGCTCCGTGCAAAGCATCTTCCATTGCACTCGCCTCTATGTGGACTCTCTGATGTCTGGTTAAGTCTGGTCCCTCTTGATTTCCTCTTCTCAGTGAAGGCATTAATAAAGTCTCTCTGACTTACAGAGCCACCTAGTTTCATAAAGCTTGTTGGAACGCAATTTCTCAAGCTTCTGTTCACCTGCCAAGTTAAGCTGAAATTAGCCCATGGTTTTAAATATGTGGGCTGTTTTGTAACCCTTCGTTGTGAGAGGATGGAAATGAAAATACGCTAGGTTAATTATTTATCATTTCCATCAACAAAATGTTATCATTGTACAGAACCTTATCGTCACTCTTATATTGCAAAAATTGGAATAAAAAAAAATAGATTTTTTAAGAAAAAGCTGTTTCCTGAGTTTCTTGACTGGGAGGTTACACATACCAGGATTGTATGTCTTCCAGATAAACTCCCAAGGAATCAGAGGGAAAAGAATATTTGTTTTCCTCATTGCTTTCCCAAATTACTCGATCCCTGCCAATTTCCATGACACAGACCCCTCAGTCTGCTGCAGAGACTGTGGCTTCTGAAAGGGAGGAAATAGCATGGATGTACTGGTGCACATCAATGTTTTTTGATTTTCTCGCCAGACCAAAAATATCAAAACAAACAAAAAGTGCAAAAAAAAAGTTTCAACTTTTCTGGCAAAATTTAAAGAAAAGTCATTCTGGACTGAAGACACTGTTCAAACCAAAACTAAACCTTTCATTTTGCTTTGACATTTGTATAGAGATGTGTGTGCGTTTACCTAATTTAAATCACGTGAGGAACAAACCACTGCTTGAAGGGACAGATCGCAACATCTTGCTTCCACAAAGTCAAAATGAAATTTTTTACTTTTCAAAATTGTTTTCAGACTTTTTTAGTCTCAGCTGCTCTATCTTGTCCACATGAATTCATTAAATCTTGCATCCAACCTAAATCTGCACTTTCAGCCCATAAGACTTTTTGGATGAAAAATCCCAGCCTTCTGTAACTGTAAAGACCACGTGAGTTTCCTGCCTGGTTCGGTGACAAGTGAAGCTTGTGCAATGAACTTCTGTTCCTCTTAGGAGAACACCGCAGAAGCAATGCCTGTCCCTATTGTTAGGATCTAAGGACATGACTGTGTGATTCACTATTCATTTTTCTTTATCCTATAGTTTCTTGGGAACCTCCATAAAAGCTTTGTGGTGCTATGCTGCAACAGGCTGAAAAAAAGCAGCGATAATGTGCTCAAACAAGAAAAAAGCTCGTGCTGTTTTTCAAAGTTACTACATTTCCTTATACTCAAAGGAGGTTATTTTGCTTGTTTATTTACACATACCTTATCTTTATGAGTGTTCTTTTACGATCCCATGTCATCTCAAAAGCTCCGCAATCTTTTACAGTTGGGAACTTGGGAAGGTCTAGCTTTGATCACTGAAGTAATTAGACTGAATAGAGCATTGTTCATGTTCTTCTGAGAATAGTTTCCAAGTACATTCAGAATACCGCAAAATTATTTTTAAAATTCTACAATATTCAGCAACTTCTACCTTGTTTTTTGTAAGTTTTCCAGATGCCATGAATTTCAGGAGTCACTTTGATGTTTTCCAAGCAGCCTGATTTATGAGAACAAAAAATACCACCATTCCTCAATTACTTTCTGTCGCCTTGTTATAAGGCTTGATACATCAATGGAAATATAGTCTGGCCGAGGAGTCGGAGCATGAAGAATAACTGGGGTATGAGGAAATGAACTACATCTCCCACAAGAGATCATTCTTTCAGTGGAAAAATCAAACTTTTTGATCTCTAACCCTCTTACTTTTCCTGCAATATTTAATTTAATAAAGCCTCCATTTACATTGTAAAACACACTTGATGGGAAATGTGTAACTAGACCTAATAGAGGTTTATATGTTATTTTAGTGCTGTTTATATGTTATTATAGCGCTATTGAACAGAATTAGTATTTTGCAGACAATTGCTAAATATAAGTGGTTGCAAAAAGTAGCTAAGCAGGACTATGAATATATCAAATTGCAGCCCCATATTTCAAATAGGGTTAAGATAGTGCCATTGCTGGGAAGTCCCAGAGACTGTGACTCCACTAGGCAGATGACAGCTTAATGGCAATGCAGAAAACCCCTTCAATCCACTGCTCTGGTGACACACTGTCAAACCCAGTCTTTCCCAAAAGGACATGTCCTGTCTGAAAGCACTTCCTCTGCTCCACTTGCTGTATGGCTCAGACTTCTTGTCTGTAGGAAGCTTGATACCACAGCATCTCCAAAATCCACCTGTTCTTCAAGTCCAGAATTTCATTTTATTAACTAACCATTTCCCAATGTGCCTCCTTTTCACAGTCCTTCTCATCTGTCCCATGGCCAAATCACTCAAACTTCTAGGGTAAAAATCTTATTTCCTTTCTACTATTTTGACCATAATTTTCCCCTTCATTAATGCAAACATCTCTTTCATTACTTCATAACCATAAAGCTCACAGCCTAACCTCTCCACAGCTACTGTCCTGGCCCCCATAGTTCGGCTTTCTTTTGCTCTTTGTTAGCATCTCATTCCTCTTTCTCATCAATGCCTATTGCTTGTGATTTTTTGCTCCCTTCATGTTTTAGACTTCTCTTATGCCATTCCTCAATAGCTTCCCATTGGACATACATGAAATCCCTCCTTTCACCAGCTTCCAACCAAATCCTGAAAATGCACCTGTTTTGAGACACATTACAACTTCAGCAAACATCTGCTAGTCATTACGTTCACCTACCAACTTCCTCCTTTGTGTTGCATCATGCCTCACTTGCTGTTAGATCTGAAATCATTTAGAGCAGATCTAAAGCTTTCCTCTTCTTTGTTCATCTGACTGCAAAGCATGCTGAGGGCCTACAGCATGGTGAGAAATAATGTGTTGTGATTATAGGCATCAGCACTGATAATAAGTGATTTGTTTTCTTGAAAACACTCCTCTTCCAGGATGGCTCTGCCTACTACACACCTGGGATACCTTGGATGATGCTTCTTTATCTACCAGTGAATTTTGTCTGAAAGAAATTTGGAGGTATGCTCTTAAAATCTGCCTGGGAATGCCAGACATCTGGAAGCCTCACTGTGAGACAGTAGTTCTGACTTGGCTGCCAAGCATCCACCAAACTGAGCCATTTCTAGAGGTTCATGCACTGCAATCCCAATTATTGGATTCTGTAGGCTGAAATTTCTCTCTGTTCACGTTAGTTCTCTGTCTAGTCTGAGCTAGTCTTCTAAGGCACCAGAGTAAATGGAGAGAGCTGGACACCTCTGCACAGTGAGTCTGCCTCTTCTTCTTCTAATGACTAGAGGTGTCCATCTCCTTGCAATGTCTGATGAGCTGAGACCAGATCTTTAACTTGTATAGCAAGGCCAGTGCTTTGGTGAGGTGCCAAGTTTATCACCTGTATGGAAACCAACTGTTCCAGTGTATGTGAAGGCACCCCAATTCTTCCTGGAAGCATGATGCTTACACATGTAAATTATATAGTTTATGTGTGTATTTTAAATTGAAATATCCTAAATAAATACGTCAGTCTGACTTGTACTTATGAAGCCTTTCAGGTTAAGTCTCACAGAAGGTGCTCTGCAGTGTGGAATCCAATGTAAAATCACACAACATGATGTACTCTTTCTATCACATATATAGTTTAGTTATTGTAAAAGAATGTAAATTATGCATTGAATCAGATGGACAGGATTCAGGATTCTTATGTAAAAAGAAGCTATATAGGAATGTAAAACAAGATACAGGTATGGGTTCTTGCTAATGACATTCCCTACCACAGGTCACCTTGCTGTCTGTGTCATCAACATACACACTGCCACCACATGCCTTATCAAAGTATGAATTCATCATGCTTGTGCTGCAAAAGGCTTCCTCATCCATGGTGCTTTTACCTATGCACTTCCAAAAAATGACATCTGGGCCTGTCTGCAAACAACATGCATCCTGCATCTTTGTCACCACTGTTTCTTTCTAAGGTTCCCCTTTTCACAGTGCGGCTCAAATCTACCTCTGCCTTTCACCCTGCCTAACCTGCCTTCAGCAAAGCTGAAGATCAGAAGTAATTTCTGTTAATAGCACCTGCAGTTTTAGGAACTCAGCAAATTCTGAAACTTTGCCCATTGTTTTCTTCTGAGGCTGGGGAGTGAGGATCTAGTTCTTCTCCCAGTGTTTTTGCAGATTTCAGTGTCAATGTTTGAGCTCATATAGTATGTATTTTTAGAAACATGCTGAAGTAAAATTTTCTAGCAAGAATACAAAGGTTATTGACTTCTGTGACACTGTCAGTCTTTATGTGACAATTTGGGCGGTTAACAAGTTTCTTAAGATCATATAAAGCAATCAGAAACAAAATTTTTTCCTTGATTATGTAATCATTATTTATAATACCTAAAGAAGTAATGTAGCGTGGTGCCCCCCTCTTACATTTTTGCTGCTTACAGACCACAAATATAGCTGCAAAGGCAGAACCCAACACCCAGGTGCAGTAGGAGGATATACCACTGGGATTGCTCCACTGAAATGTTTTCTTGGATTTCAGCACATAAACACTAAGAAATGGTCTTAAAATAAGATTTTATGTTCCCTATCACCTGAGATCTTACACAGGGGAGGGAAATCTACTACCGATAAGTATTCTGGGTCATGATCAAGTCACAGCTTTGGTCATTTTACACTGACAGGAAAAGAAATCAACACTAAATTTTAGACATTTTTGTTCCAAAAACATATATTTAAGATTTAGTACAGAGTTTTTTGGGGTTTTTTTGTTGGTTTGACTTTTTGGGTTGTTGGTTGTTTGGTTTTTTTAACTGCAACAATAGAACAGAGTAGGAATGAACTTCAAGGACCAGGCACTCCTCAAGACTTGGGCTGAAGCACCAATAATGTTGCTACCTGTACCGAGGACAGGGAGTGAGGCTGGTAGCCTTAAGTGTGTTGGCGTAATTAGCTGAGGAAGAACAAGGGTATGAGGAAAAATAAGATACATTATTAGGATTCCTAGCAGTATGACAGACCTTTAGACCTCTGCAAAGCTCGCTGATGTACAGCACAATTTTCTGAATTTTGCTTGTGGAAATCTGTTCTCACAAATGAAACCAGACAGACCTCAACTTGGAGCTCATGGTGTGATGCCACCAGCTGAAGAACCCCTTCTGGCCTCTACGTTTCCCATAGCAGTGAAAAAGGGCCACGGTGTGAACAAGAACCCGACCTGAAGCCTTTTGTTTGTTCATTATACATAGGTAAAAACGGCATTGTTAGCTTTCCCACACCTGCCTGAATTGTGTTCATTCACCTCTAGTCTTGTGGAAGCGTTTTACACTGCAGACCATTTCAGTCTTTGACTCTTTTTTATGCCTTGACAAGGGTTTTCAGCACCTTTTACGTAGCATATTTCACAATAGGTAATGGACATACTGAAGGCCAGCACCCATGAGCTGACGTTTGTTATGTTAATTTATAACTCATAAACAGAATCTCTTGTAACAATTGACTTTCTGCCTAATTTGAGGAGCTGTGATCTAAACCCAGTAAGCTGGGAACAGTTAAAAGACCGACTAACATGTACCATAGAGGCCACCAAGAGTGCCAGTTAATGCAACTCAATATGGTAATAAAATAAAATGCGGCCTTAAGAGTTTTTCTTTTTTTCTATCCTAAGCTTTTGCATTGTTGCGAGAATGTTTTGTCGTTTGCCTAAGAAAATGATTCAGAACTGCAAGTGCTCTGTATCACTCAAACACCTCCTCCCATATCTTCGGTGTGTGAATGAAGACCAGCCTTGCTCAAATGCTGTGAAAGTCACAGAAAGCACATTTTTGCTTGTTTTCTCTCCATCCATTAATCCATTACTGCAGTACACAGAGTTGTGGTTTGGCTGTTTATTGTGGAGAAAGGGGACTGTTGATAGGTTTGCTGTTGAAGTGTTTGAGGAAGGAAACTTTCAGGAAACATTATTTCTGGGTAAGGCAGCAGGAAACTGAAGCCTGTTTGCTTGGGTGAGAGGCTGGAGGGGGTTCAGAAGAGGACAGCTGGCATGGAAGTTACCAGGGGTAAGGGTAGGCAGCTTTGAGTGAGATCGTTGCTGAGCGGAAAACATGGGGGCACTTAGGGGGATCTTTACAGACAACGTCCAAAAAATTCAGAAACATTTTTTTGGTTGACATTTTCCTTGGAAAATGTTGACTGAAATAAAAATTGTTTAACCAGGAAGAATTTATTTACTAGTCAATACATTGTGAAGATCTATTTTACCATATGTTTTTGTCAGGCTGTGTAATTCTAGTGAGGAAAAGGGGAAATTTGGATCCTCATATATTTTTCCCTTTTCTGTTCATCAGTTCATGCTAAGAATATACCTTTTAAGTCATCTGAGTAGGTGTACTGTTATAAATATTTCTTCCTTATAGATTACAGTAATTTATTCAACAGATAAACTTTTTTATCATATAGCCTCACTGCAAAAGTGCTAATTGTAGATAAGGAAAGGTTCATAGTGTAAAACCAGAGAGGTATCCTGTAAGCTATGATCTAACCAAGAGTGAATCACCTCAGTTAAAGCAATGGAGATTAAATTAATCTAATCAGGCCATACTATTGTTCCAGTCAAAACTTATTTTACTTTATCACTTTTTGATTTACAAAGAGAAGGTGGCTTACCTAGGCTCTCTAAGCATGGACAAATCCCGCTGACAATCTCCATGAGAAAAACAAACCAGAAAGGAGTCAAGTGTGGTTTTAAAAGGTACCAAGCTGCAGTTCCCAAGCTTTAGATCTCCCCTCCACCTTAAAAGTCAGTTAAAATGCAGTATGCCCTGAAGGTCAAATTGCAGGGGCTACTTCGAACCAAGTGGAAGACAGACATTTCTTAACCAAGAAGCCCTCCTGGGAGGCAACAGAAAGGCAGCTGCCTCTCTTACCTCAACAGACACAGTGCAGGGAGGGAAGGGGCTTTGCAAGTAATGAAATGCCTAGACCAAAATGATCAAAAGTTCACCGCCGACACCTGCAAAGTGAGCCAGATCTCCTCAGCAAGGAGGCCAAAGGGATTTTCAAGCCTTGGTGACTAAAAGCTCGCAAGGCTTCCCAATATGCCCAAGGGTGTCCTGCAGACATAGGAAAACTGCATGATACCATGGTGCTTCCCTGAGATCCATGCTGGGTCCAACCTATGTCTCAACAGTTCAGTTTCAACCGTTCACCAAAGGCAGCCCACAGTTTGCAAAGGGCTCTGCTGGAAGATGAAATTTGCCCACCACTTTTCTACCCAGCGGGTAAGAATGACTGCAGATGCATTACCCCAAAACATACGCCTTCCCTCTGTATGTCCAAGCATTTATTTTGTCCAGTAAAGGATGATAATAGCTAGAGCATTCATGTCGTTGCTTGCTCCCTTTCTGCCTGACCATGACCTCTAACTTGCTGTGAACCTCAGTGTGTGCTAGTCATACAAAGACAATTTCATATGCTTAGGAGGAGGGAAAGGTGCTATGGTTCTTACTTGCTATTTTCCTTCCTTCCTGAAGCCCAATTAGTAATGTATCCACTGTTCTTGGCTGCTCTCCATGTGTATTTCACAATTTTCAGGCTAGATAGGTATAGAATGAGCAGGCATTTCAATTCATGCACAGTCAATACAAGGGAGCTGCTTTCTTCAGCTGTGCCCTGTTTACTCCAAGAGCATGCATATCCTTAACGCCAAGCTATTTGCCATATTAATGATACGAACACATTAAGTGCTAAAATGATCCTCAAGCCTGTAGTAACTCTTTCAAGTAAGCCATGAATGTTCTCTCATTCCAAGGGGTGAGGGACAGCTCAGCAGGAATGCAGCTTTCAAATATTTAACGTTTAATGGATTTGTTTGAACAGAAAAGTTTGAGTTTAACTGTTTGATACTCCAACCAATGTTTTTTTCTAATTTTCATATACATGGTATAGCCAGTAAGTTAAAAACTTTTCCCTCCATTAAAAAAAAAAAAAAAAGTAAAAAGTTATCCCATAATCTGCTTTGTTTTTCCTGGAAGCAAAGTGAATCAAAATTTATTTCAAAATGTTCTGAGGTTCAGCATGCAAAACAGTTAAGTTTCTGTTTTTCTTGGCCCCTTGCAAGAGTACTGCCTGGTACTTCACAACTTTGGTCTCTACCTGTTCCCAAAGAATACAGCCTGTCCATGTGAACTGTGTATCTTAGGAGAGAGAAACAGGAGAGGAGGAGGGAATAATATTCCAGACTGCTTTAATGAAATCTGGAAAAACAAAAATTTCAGCTCCAGTCAGGGCTGTGAGTTGATGACTTGTTTGTTTCATTGCATGAGGAGCCAGGATAAAAAAGAACTATTTGTTTTCATTTGAAATTCTATAAAAAGTAACAGGACTGAAGTATTGTATGTATGTTGGAAGACTGAAGCCCAAGTCATCTGCTGCTGTTTTTGTCTCTAGGCCATGCCTCATTTACTGGGATGAAATTCTTGGGGAAGTTTTTGGTCTCGTCTACACTTTGCTTTACAAAGTGATGCCAGTTTGTACTGTACAACCAGCACTATGTTACAGTCCAGGCTTGTTTCCCCCCTCCTATAAGCAGATTATTAGAGAGTGCAGAGAGCATAGTGACATTTTACAATCAAGGAAATAAAGACGTTTCTGTAATAGCAAATGGCCCTCTTTCCCCCTCAATTTTAAAAGAAGAAATTGCAGGTAATAACGTCACAAGAGAACAGAGACAATAGGCTTGGCAGATAGGTACACAGGCACTGTGATCAGAAAGACCCTCGAAATGCCTCTAAATACAATACAGCCAAATGCCAGTGAGGAAACAAGGTTAGTTAAAAAGTAATGTAGGTCCTCCTGGTTCACAAAGGAAAGCCAGCTTTGTTCCTTTTTGCAACCAGCACGTCATGGAGAAAAAAGGAACTTATCTGTAAATCTCTTTACAGTATGATCCCTATGTGAAAATAAAAAGGGAGGCAAAAACGATCAACGCTGAAGCAGAGGGGAATTTGCACCACAGGCTCAGACTGTGATTACTGAGGATAAGCCAAACCTGTTGTAAACAAGTAATACGAAGACACATGCAAAAATTGGACGAAAATGTATAATGTTCTCCAACTCAGACATGTTTACATTCTTTATACCTACCACAGAAAACTTACATAATCTTTTCTTATACAGATAGGTAACAGGGACTGTATAAAGTTCTAGGCAAGTTTTCCCACTATGTCAACTAAAACTGACTTCTGCATTGAAAAAAGAACAAGAGCTGACTGAAAGATATGCTTCTGAAAGCCTAAAAAGCACTACGTATTTCTGTAAGAAAAAGTCTCTGGCAGGCAAACATTTACAAAGACAGGTTCAGTATCTGCCCCCCTCCCCAACACATAAAAATATCAGCCACATACATCACAAACCTCACATTCAGTAGCTTACCTCAGTGGAAAGACCAAACCATGACAGCTTTTTCTTTATCATTGTTAAACTGCCTGTATCTCAAAGTTCGCAAGAAGTCATAATCTTATAAACATTTTTCTTTTACAGATAGTTTCCAAATCCTTAAATTACTAAAATAAGAGAAAAATCGGAAAAGAATCTACTCATTAGCTTTCAGTTCTGCACAGTTTCCAAAGCACTGTTAAGCATGTATGCATTTTTGACAAATACCTCTTACCTGTAAAAGAGCAATGTTCAGATTCCTTACTAGATGTTATCGTCATGACAAGTCAAACAATCTTTTTTATAAAAGGTTGGACGTCTTTTCAATAAAGCATGAGTGCATGGTTTAAAAAAACCAAAAAACAACCAAAACAACCCTCAGAGAGTCTCCCTTCCCTCACTGTCATTCAAAAACAAGTTGGAATAAGTCTGAGTTGGAATTACCTGAATAAAGAAACTAGAGAGAGGGAGGGAGGAGAGGGAGGGAGGGGGAAAGAGAGAGAGAGAAGGAAAAAAAAAGTCCGAGAGGAGACTCAGTGATGTCAGCAGTATGTCTTAAGGAAATCTACAGCTGAGCCCGGCAAACCTTATAACTACATAGCACTCGACACCCAGTTACGTGGTAAGCAAATACCTGCTTAAGAGGAAACTGATGTACTTTTAAAGAACGTCAGTTAATCTTTGAAGAAACTTTAGCCAGGCTGATCAAAGTCCCTTAAAGGCCTTATTGCTTAAATAAATAAGGTTACAAGTGGTTGTATAATGCTAAGAAAAGAGTAAGAAGAATAAAAAGTCAACATTATTGATTCCCCTTTCCTGTTGGCAAAAGAGAGGCTGAAAATCATCTGAAATAGATTCATACTATGGTTGTAACACACTGAGCTGTAGCAGCCACAGATACAGCTGAAATCCCTGACCACCAAACTTTCCAATCTGTTTAACCACAAGACTTTTTTCCTTTGATGATTTATTCTGGGTTTGCTTCAGTGCCTTTCTGCTCTTGTTTCCTAAATGCAGAAAGCACAGATAGTGCTGATTTGAACTGGGGAAACTCAGCTACCTGGAACACAGCGAGGAAGAGGTGTGGATGATTGCAATCTGTGTAGCCTGTACGCTGCTGTTGATACCACTCTGGTATTTGATGGGATTCCCAGAACTGAATGCACAGGGCGGCAGTGAAAGGGAAGTCGTTGCAGCACTAGAAAGGTTAACGTGATAGTCCTTGGATATAGTTCTCATGTGCCCATGTTCCCAGGGATGCTGCTTCCAGGAGTTACATATCTCACTCAGCAAGCTAGTCCAATACACCTGTAGCTCAGCATCACCTGCAGGGACATCCCACAGTCCAGCCGATGACAGGTTAACTTCATTCCCTTTTGTTTGGGGGAAAGAGGACATCAACACATGGGGGGAGTGGTTTACTAACAAAATTCTGCCCTCCTCAGATTCACAGGGAACATATTAGCAAAAGCAAAATCTCTCTTTTCTCAGCAGTATTGGTAAACAGACATTTAAATGCCATGAACAGACATGAACAATGTTGTGATATGCAGCCATAGGAAACTAGAGGCTGGAATTCTGCCGTCAAGTGGTCAAGTATGTAGGCATTCAGGCAGTGCCAGTAGGCAGCAGCTGTTTTACATTTAAAAGGACAACAGTTAGATGTGATTTTTTTTACTTTGCCAGAGACTAAAGAATTTCACACGACTTGGATTGTTCCCCAAATCCATGAACCTGTTGCACTGGTATCTCTTTCTCTATATTTACTATGAGGGAGATGGCAATAGCTCCTATCAGTTTTCATTATATATATCTATATAAAAATGTTTGTGAATGTCTTTTTCTGCCTTCAGATAAGCTCTTTTGTTTGCAGAGCCCTCTGAAACATCATGGCATGAAGCACCTATACTAGAAATTCTTTTTCATTGTCCAATTAAATTATGTTTAGCTGTAACTGAATTATACATTATTAAAAAACCCCAATTACACCTTTCCTCTTCTTTCTTCTGACAAATTTTGGGAAACTGCCCAAATGATAACTGGATATGAATATTCTAATGTGCTAGTCCCACATATCCCCCAAATCAGCATCTGTGGCAATACGGTGCCTGTGAAATCAGCTGTAGTGTGAGAGGTTGTTGGGAGACCATAACACAAGGATATGCTCTGAATGATGCATTTCACACTTTGGGTAAACACACCACAGTTCTGTTGTTAATTCCTGTGCTATTTTGCTGATACCCTGTGGATCCCTATCCCATTCGGAAGATAGACTGGCAAAGGGTAGAATTTAAGTTGCATGGGCATTTCCCAGCTTTGCACGCTTGACTTGAAAATGTAAATACCTTTCTTTGAACACAGTTTTGCATTAATCCATTTAGCAGGGAGCTCACAGGTGATCAGGGCTCTTAGCAGGAAATGATGAGTACAAAACCTCTCTCCCAGGAAGCTATGGAGAGGCTCTAGAAGATGACTTTGTTGACTGCACTGCTCATGGCCTTGCAAAGCGGTCTTGCAATTTCCCATCCCCCATTTTCCCTCTGCAAAACACTGTGCTGTCCCTTCCCCACCTCTGCACCACCTCTGGTGCTTGCCCAACCACCTCAGTGAATCCCGTCAGCTTGCTAAATTGGAAGGAAAGTGCCATATGTCTGTTCCTTTCTGCAGGGTTACTTTTCTGCCAATGTAGTGATCTGAGGCACCTCACATAGAGGTCACCCAAGTTTGGGAGCTCTTACAAAAGAAGCAAGAGGAGTACGTGGCCAGCAGAGGAAGAGCAGGACATGGGTTACCACAAGTCAGCTGCCTGCCAACAGCTGGCTGTGCTCCACTCTTGCTCCTCCTTTATTGCAAGTAAACTATCTTAAACAAGCGTTTCCTGGCAGGTGACCACATGCTCCTGGACTGTCCCCACACTGCTGCTGAGGCGGGCTAAATGAAGAAGCTAATTTGTTAGTTCATGCCCTCCAAAATGCGTAAGTTCACATGTTGTTTCTTCAGCTTTACTTCAGTACCAAAGCTCATAAACCTGTGTCCTCACACCAACAACAGGTAAAAGTTCAAAAGTTTGGCCTAGATAAGTAGAAATACTTATCCAAACTTCTTCAATCAATGAAGCTAAGCAGGAAATCCCATGATGATAAGAGGCTTTCTTAGGGCATTTTCAGCTCTTATGTTGGCTCTGGATAGAGTTAAGTTAGGAAAAGAGACAATAAAACTAGAATCCCTGGCAGAAAAGTTAGTCATACACATTAGACCTGCACCTCCAACTAAACCTCAATCCAAAAGTCAGTTCTTTTACTGAAAACATGTTTTGGGCTTCTCGTGTGGAGAGGGACCTTCAGCTCATGAGGGTGTGTGCAGTGGGAATGGGGAAAAGCTACAGTGACACATCAAGCCTTATCTCTTTTCTTGGGCTTAAATAAATTAAAAAATTGCTGTTTCTGTGAACACCAAATTCATGAGTTAAAAAACAGATACGGGATATGAGGAAAATGTGATTGTTATATAAAACAGACACAAGACTAGAAATGGACCTTGCACAAGTTCAAGATGTCCTTTGCAGACATGTCACCTGCTAAACATCTGTTTGTATTTTTATGCACCTAAATATCTGTGTACAGCTGAGCCTTGTCTACCCTTGCCCAGATCCTCAGAAGTACTGAGGAGCACAGCTCCCAGAGAAATCCCACTGATGCCTAAACACTGCTGCAGACATGGTCTCTCAGGACTCAGGTTCCCTCTATAACATTGGGATAATAGTACAGTCAAACCTTAAAAGCGTTTCAGGACAAATACGATACAGATGGGAAGGAAAAGCACAAAAAATTATCTCTTGTACTAGCACATTTATTTTTAGTGCACCCTCCAACTCAAAACAATTAGGTAAAGTGTTCAGTTCTGCTGGCTGGAGGCCAGAACTATTCTGCCATGATTCATGGTGCTCTGCAATCTGCAACCATTTCAGTTCTGCAGCCGAAACACTGCTTTTATATTTCAGGACTAACCGCTAGAACTTAATGTTTTCTGCATGTACCAGCTGGCTTTCTACTTTAATCTACACAAGTTATTTTTTCTATTTTTATTGTAGACTGTTGAAAAATTGCATCAATAATAGCAAGACCTTCAGTTAGTAGAACCATTAGTGAAAAGCTGGTAGTAACGCTGCCTAAGTTGTCCATGGACTCATTACTTCAAAATGTGTCTTGATTTGAAAGCAAGTACTATAAAACCAACTCAACAGAAACTATCCACTTCATATTAGCAATAACAAAATATAACACATGATGCAGAATTAAGCCCAAATACCATTTTGTCAAGCATTATTTGAATTATACCTAGTCATTCAGTACAAGATACATCCAGGATTAAAATTACATTTGTTAAAAATGGTAAAAATACCCACATTGCTGTACATATGAAAGAATTTGATTTTCAAAATAAGAAACTAACCTAAAATGTATTTTCCTATTCATAAGTTTTCTAGAAGATCTCCTACAGCTAAAGTTTCACTGACTTTCTTATATATGCTTTCCAAACCAGAACACTTGAACACAAGACATTCAAAGTATTTAACCCAAAACTGGTTCTTGTTAAACACAGAGAAACTCTCCTGTGACTTTGCACTTTCTTTACTGTATGTTTTCTTTAATTGTCTTAAAATAGTCTTCTATTTTTTGTATTTTTCCCCTGTGCATTAGAGTATTTATCTAAACTGTAAATCAAACCATTCATCTGCTTCTTATTGATAAAGCTCTTAATAAAAAAAAGAATTGAAAGCGCTAAAATTCATTACATACATTCCCATGAGATTAAGTAAAACATTGGACCTGAAGGTGCTGTAGGAAATGCAATTCTTCAAGCATGTGAATGCTAATGGGCACATGAATCTTCACGTTCCGAAGAAATCAGAAACCATGCTCTCACTGCATATGTGTGCTCTTAGGATGGTTGATACACATTTTCCTGTCTTCTTTCTTTTGTGGCCTCTTCATTGACATTGCAACAGCAGCCACACCAAGGAATTCACAGCACATTACCTAGCCTGCTACGGTTTAAAGCAGTGGTTTGTGTACAAGCCCTCCACCATATGTTCTTTGCATTACGAGAGGTTGTGGCTGACACTGTCGCTCCTAAGGGAGATTTGTGCACATGAAAAGCATGTAATTGGAACAGGATTTTATTCCACTTGACAAGCTTCACACAGAAGGATCTGGCTGAGGAGGGCCCAGCTCTGTTCTCAATGAAGCAAGCAATGACCTTTGTGGAAACCCTGTTACCGCAGCAGTTGATGCTTTCAAAAGCTTCAACTTCATCCCAAGTAATTTGGATTCAAGAAGCCTGTAATTGCTGAGATGTGTCTTATCTGTTCATGTTAGGGAAGGTGGTTGTTCTTCATCCAGCTGGCTCGGGGTTTCAGAGCCTCAGCAAGGCTACTGTCCTGCTAGGGATGGAAGGACTTTGACGGCAAACCTCAGCTTCCAAATTCAAGCTCCTGCCCAGAGGTGTTGTTTCTTGATGACAGAAATACTGACATGTTACTGCCCCAGATGTCAAAAGGATTACCAAGTAGCAGAAAGCTCTGGAGAATAAAACAACCCCTTGAGAAAAGCTACACATTCCCAGGCACGTTTGGCTGCCTTCTCTCCAGCTGTGGAAACAAGCATTCTCTGGTTTTAGTTCTAGACCAGAGCTGGGGCAGATTCACAAGCACGAATTAAAATCCAAGCTGACTTTCCACACCACAGTGAAAATGACAATGGGTTTTAGATCCAAGAGGGATTTTAATTTCCCCTCCCCCGCCAATATGGTCAAAACCTCCAAAGTAGCCAAAATTCACCTCAGATTCCTGGAACTGGGCCACATGTCTTTGCTTTCTGAAACTCTGTGGTGGGGTCATGCTTGGTTTGCCACATCATGAGCCAGCGGGATGCATAAAACTCTCCATGGAGATGATCTGCTCACATTGCTGGTAACACCCCAGCAGGCAAAGATGCTTCCTGTAGCACTTCCACGCTCATTCTTCTGAGAGCAAGAGCAGACAGCTTTCCAGGTCATTCAGGTCATAGCTCTAACATAACATTGGTTTTGTTGCAATAGGATAGAATCCGCAGTCATGGAGAACTATGCTCTGCAGGACTCAATCCTGAAAATTGCTCTCGGCTATAAGCAGGATATCTAGCCTAAGAAATGGCCCAGGGTTATGGTCCAGAAAAGCCACTCCAAGGGATGCTGGGAAAAGTAGATCTGAAAGCAGTCAGCTGCAAGAACCAATGACCACGAGAAAGGGAGGCAGCTTTCTCTGGTCTAGCATTTTCCTCCTCTTGACCCATGATTGTCAGTCCCTCTGGTATTCCTGTGGCTTCTCCTCAAGTGTGAATTTCCTTAGTTAGAGCTGTCCTGATGACCAGAAATCCTTCCGGGAAATGCTGGAAAGCCCCAGCTTCTCAGCCATTGGATCCCTCCTTCTATTGATGTGTTTTCTGTGGCTCAAATAACATTCCTTAGTCAAAGAGAAACTTGCATATTCAATACTTCCTAGCTATATCCTGTCACACATCTTCAATAGCACACTTCTGAGGAAAGCAAGGGGAAGGGAAATCTCTCCCAGTCAGACTTAAGTTTATTGGGGTTGCTGAGTCTGGAGAGTCCACTCTGAATTCTCCCCCACAGGGACACAATCTCTAAATCTTAAACACATTTCTTAGCAGTCTTCAGCAGGCAGGTTAGTTTTTTCCATACCTTTGAAACTCAGTGATAATTTAATGGAGCTCTGCTTTGGAGTAGTTTGAGAAATAATGGATTATTTTACTTGAAAGATTGTTTTCATGAACAACAATAAGAGCCCTGTGAAAATACCCATTCTGGATTTTCTTTACTGAATTTCTTTGAGCTGTACAAGCCTGTGACTATTTGGGACAAAAATATGACATTACTATTAGCAGTTTCAGATGCCCAGACTAGATGGCCTCTCAAGAAGCAGCACTAAAAACGCAGAACAAATTAAACGAGTACCTTTGTGCATTTTAAATGTGTCTTCCTGGAAAATAACTTCTGCCTTGAATGAAAGGAACTAAAGTGTGTACTTTTGGCATACTTTATCAAAGAGGATCATGAAGTGAGCCTACAGACAACTATTGACATTGACAGAGCATATGACACTACTGAAAGTGCACAAAAGGAGGGTAATAAAGGGAACGGTACAGAGTTTGCAGTACAGGGTGTATGTACAAAGACTATCCTCAGGCTTACTATCGCCAACATAGATCATGGCATCCCTACTACAAAAAGATTAGGAAAGTGGTCTTCCAAAAGCAAAGTGCAAACATTTGTCCAGACAGTGGACAAACTGTCAAGACTCAACTTTAAGATCAAATTTTGTGGAAAGCAGAGTTGTGATCATTTATCTACTGAACTCAACTTTGAGAGGAAGTAAAATATAATCTGTGATATTACAGTCAAAGAAAATGATTGTTTGATGGCAAGAAGATGCATAGGGGTGCTGACTGCACCCTTTGTCACTGTGATTGCACCATAGTTTCCATTGCAACCTCCTATTTTCATATGCCATAAGCATTGCAAAATGCTGACCTTTGGGGCTGCATTTTTCCATGCTTGCTCCCTGCCCCAAAGGTGAATTCTTTCAGAAAGTCTGAGCAAAATCTTTTCAGGGACCATGGCTATTGCTTTTCAGCAGTTGCCAGGACGGCTTGCCTGGGGCAGATTTTATAGCAACTGCTTTGTTTCTCTGAGCTATAATAAATCCTACCATCCATCATGTAAAGTAGAAAATTAAAAGCGTGAAAAACAAATCAGAGCTCTCCTGATTTTAATGTTTGCAAGGACTGTTTAGGCTTGCAAATGGCAGCAGGTAAAGAGAAGAGAGATTTAACTGGGAGATACTGAGCTGAGCAAGAGTCTCCTTTAATGACAATTGCCAACACTACCATATTCATATCAGGAACCCTTGGGTTGCAGAGACAACTACTGACAAGTGGTATTAAATATGGTTTTCAAGACAAGGCAACATGACAAGCCACGCAACAGGAGATGGGTGTGTTTTGTCCCTTTGAATGTCTCTTAAGTGGGATACTTGCTTTTCTCAAGCAGTTCATTGACAAGTAAAAGGGTGAGCATTCCCATCCATTGCTGTAAGTTAGCTGGTGTTCTAAAAGGCCGGGTAAATCAGTGCCAAATGCTCTGAAGCTCAAAAGCAGGACACTTGAAGGACCCTTAAAACATGGATATAGATGTTCAACTACAGGTACCTATGCTTGCAAATGCTCTCTGGGGGCATTAAAGACCACAGACTATGGAGGAGGACAGAGATGATGAGCAGCACTCAAAGCCAAAAACAATCCCAAAACAAAACCTCATGTCTACTATTAAGACATAGCATCCAGGTGGCCTCATATACCCCCACACATTCTCCTGATTTTATCATTCACGGAAAGTATGTCTGAAAGATACTGCACAGACAGGAAAAGCCAGTCTCCCTACAGGCCTCAGTAAAGACTAGAGCTGTCCAAAGGTCTCTGGGAGTGGAAGTGTATTTGTTTCAGTAGGTCTAGTCTATGAGGATGCATACCCTCCAGGTTACAGCTTCATTTTGTGGCAAGTCGCGGACATAGAAAATTTGGTTGTGACGTGATCTATAATACCACCAAACAGTTGACTGATATTCAGATCTAAGTTCATCTCCCATGGTTTGGTTTTACAGGGATTTCAGTCACAGATTTTAAGGCACAAGCTGCATGAAAATCTGAGATAGGTTTTTAGAAACAGATAGGATGGCTTTAGTAAAGCATCACGACTGGTGTATAGGACACAAAAGATAAATTACACTGAAACCTTAATTTATGCATCAAAACTTTTGCACACGACCATGAATGATCTGTTTAAATGCCTTCTTTCTCTGCATCTCCCAGGCTTTCAGCAGACACCGGGAACAGAGCAGCGTTCCTGCTTGTCCCTGCCAGGGGACTTGTTTCTCCACTGAGTCCAGTTTGGCTACATCCCTGCATAGGGCACCAGCCTACTTAGCTGAACCCATTCCCACCGACTGGTTCAGTCTGTTTCTTGTTGAACTGACCTTGGCTGCATTTGCATGACTATCTCTGGCATTTTGTTATCAGTTTGATTTCTGCAGTATTCCCACCATCATAATCTTTTCAGGTTTAGTCTTTCCCATGCCAAGGCATTTCACCTCCTTCCCTCCTTCCAGTTTCCTCATTTGTCTTCAAATGATTGCACTTTACGTTTGCTATTGTTCCAACTTTAGCCTTTAAGTGCCTCTTTATCTGCTTTGTTGACTACATTGTTCAGTCCACAAAAACATACTGTTTGTGCACTGTCTTGATCCATTTGTATTTGACATTAAATATAACACTTTAATGTAATACTTTTAATCTCAAACACAATAGAATGCCTAGCAAAGATGAAGTTTACAAGGTGCACAAAATAATCTGCTTGCTTTATAACTTCTTTTTCGTAGCTGCAGCTAATTAATCTACATGACCATTTTTGTTAATTCCTCTAGTTTTTTATGGTATCTAAGAATATCTGTCAGATATCCAGTTTCACTTGCATATGGACCTTAACATCAGACCAACAGTGGCTTTGTTCTCTAATCCATCCAGTATTTGTAATATCTGATTAAAAGCAAAAAGAGTGATGGTGGATTCATGCTGTTTCGTCATTCACTAAATTTTTACATGAAGTAATTGCTTAACTCTCATAAATCCTTATGGCATTGTTGTGTAGGAGTTCAAGTATAGCTTTTATCAGTGCATTTATGTGGAGCTCCCTGTGTTTCTTCTATTTCCCACAACATATCTCAGCTGAATGCTATGATGAATCCAGCAGAAACAGCGACAGTGGAGTCACAGTGGAGTGCCTCCACTCTCCATACTTTTCCATGAACTGCTTGGATACTGATACTTTGACCACTCCCTAATTTGAAATCACACTGTCTCTTCCCCCTACTGTGCAGCTAACTGCACCCTGTTGACAACTGATTTCATCAGGACAATGAACTTACACCTCTGGATTGCTTGGAATGAAAGGAACTCTTTTCCTCAGGGTTCATTCAGCTATTTTCTTTACTCAGCTACCTTGAACCTCCACTTGCTCCAATATACCTTTTCAGATTTTTTTTCTGCTTGGCAGAATTTGTTCCTCCAGCCCCTAAAAGGCCAGCTGTGCTATTTCTCTCTTCCTGGAGGACATCTGCTTTTAACTCTTTCTTGGAGCAGAGTTTTCTGATGAAGGAACTGAGCCCATTCAAGAGAGTCTACTGTGTTTGCATTACAGGGTGGACTGCAAGCTTCTAAAGCTGGTTAAGGCAGGCTTCAGAATATTTCCTCCATATTTATTTCACCTTTGTGGTATGTGGCTCACCACCCTTTTTTCTCCCTAATTGTTGGTATTATTGGCCCAAGTGCATTTCCACAGAAATTAACCTTTAGCATACTGCTCTTATGCCTTTGCTTTCTTGATCTTCCGTCAGATTTTTCCCTGCTTGTCCAAACTCAAAGTGATTTGCTCAATTTTCTGCAAGATACTTTTACTTCTTTTGTTTCCCTTCAGCCTTGGCTTGTTTACATTTTCCCCATATTGCCTGGTTTTATTGCTCGTCTAGACTGTCGTTAACTATGTGTAGTTTCCAATAACTTCCTTCGCTTTGTTTTGTATCACTTCCTTGAATATATCCCAGCTGATCTGTAGTAAGATTTCTTCATCCTTGCAAGTCAGTGGCCTTAAAAGTCACCAAAAAACACCTTAGAGGACTGCCTCCAAGAGCTACCCTTTAACACAGTCGTGTACTTGGACACAGGAGGTTTGAGGTGGTTTCCACAGGTGAACAGAAGCAGGAAAGCACACTATCTCTACTGAAACCACAAGATTTCCACTAAATAATGTGGATAAGATGCTACTGAGGCAGGTCTGGGGGGGACACAGACGGTAGGCAGGCAGCTCGCAGAGCTGCACAGGTGAGTCTGTCTCAGAGGACAGCCCTGAGTTCCCACCTGGATGATGGAGACCATCTCACTTTGGACAGCAGGAGTGCAACATCTGGTACTGGCCACACAGTGGGTCCCAATGTGGCTCTCCTTCCTGCTGGACAAAATAGGCTGGGCAAAAAGGCACCCACTCTGTCCAGAAGAACGCAGTGAGCCATACTGATTTTTTCTGGAGCTTGGCCATCAGGCCTAGGCCATGGAAAGGGCTCTGGATTTCCAATAAATTGAACCTCCAGGAATCTGGAGCTATCAAAACTGAGCGAGACAATTTCATTCCAGCATTGGCAAGACAGTATTTGGACACAACACATTACAAGATGTCCTGCCAGTTCTGGTTTTGGGCACACACTCCAAAGCAGGTGAATCCTTCCTGCTTTGTAGTTCCACAGCAAATAAAATGTTTCACAGAGCTCTAGCACAGATGAAACTAGGTAGCTGCTAGAAAGAGAGGGCTGAGAGAAGTGGTCCACCTCAAAAGAGCTACTGTACCTGTTGCCAGCAATTTCTGAAATGAGAGCTGATTAAATTAAAATAATCATAGTCTATATCTATATCTGCATTGAGATAGGTACCTGTGTGTAAATAAAACCTGAATTTGTATACATACACTCATACTAGATGGCATAGGTGTTTTGTGTGCATGTGTGCACACAGGAGCAGAGGTGCTTTCTAGAGGTGAGCTTTTCACACTTTCCTTGGCAGACCAAACCACCTTCACCTCCTGTGATCCCAGATACCATGGTGTTGGAGAATGAAGGGGGGTCTTTTGTTACTCCTGGGTTTCTGGAACTACTTCACTTCAGACTTTTTCTCATTTTTATATTTCTGGTCCTCACACATTTGGTGATCAAAGTACATCTCTATCTCCCTCACTCTGTTACTGTCATGTTAAGAGTAGGCTGAGTTTTGTGGACTTTGGCAATTGAGTCCTAAAAAACGAATCTCAAGAGCTTTGTTACAGAATAAAGAGGGTTGAGCTGGATGGTGTTGCCAAACTTTGCAAAGCTTCTGTAAAAATGTACATTTTCCTATAGTGCTACAAAACCCATATTTACCTAATAGACTGTCAAGAGTCCAAAGGAGCTTCTACAAAATTTCTGGTAAATAGTATTTGTTTTAAGAGTTGATATGCATGCCAAAAACAATGTACTGCATTTATCAGCTTGGAACTATTACAATCTTTTCAGTAAATAATATTCTCATTTCTGAAAAAGACTAAAATGTGTGTCTAATCCAATTGTGTCACCTCTCATTTCCTTCAAATAGGGGGAAAAAGGCAAGGCTAAGTCTGAAATTCTGTTTTGAATTAACTGCCACTTTATCTCTAAGTGACCTCTTTGTGCAAAGCTATTACTGCAAATACTGTTTCTGAGATCATTCAGTCATCTCCGACCCCTGCAATGTGTAACTACAAGGTAGTTAATACTATCAGCACTGTCATATTGCATTTGTTCAGGTCTTCTCATCCAAAATGTTCTAGCTCCTTGCAGGGCGATCCTCTCACTGGGGACCAAGCTGCACTCTTCAGAGACTGAATGATACTGTGGGTGCTTCATTAACTACTGCAAAGGGTAGGGTAACTGTGAGTAGGTGGGGGAATTATACACTTTAACTCCACTTCAATGTGCCATTGTTAAAGAAAATAACCCTCCCTAAGGTGAAAACCAGCAACAAGTGCTCTGCAGTTCCACACAGCCATTAAGAGAAGGAAGTGAAGAATATTCCGAGTATTATTCTCTATTCCACTCAGTTCTTTTTACATCTCCTTGGCAGTATGAAGAGACGTAAGTGCAAGAAAGATTCAGACCCTCTAACAGAAAATGCAGGGCTAGAATTCAAGCTGTGACAGAGCCCTGGTTCTAGTCAGGATGATCTGGTGTGGTAAAACCTTGAATATTTCAATCAGGATGATTAAAAGCCCGTTTAATTTTCTTCATTAAAATAAAGGCAATTTAAACACTATTCCTTGTTGTCAGTCACTCCAGCCCCTTGCTCTCTCCACTCAGCCATGCACCCACAAATACCTTTCCACACCAGTCCATTCATTCCTTGTCTCTCCTCCTCGCCTTCCTTAGTAGACAGGGGCTTCTTTTCTTGATGGCATCTCCAGAGTGTGTCAGCAGTCAGTTGCTGAGGACTGAGGAGCTCATCTCACCTCTTTTCTGCTCCGCTGGTTACTGAGGGTCTGTCGTTTCTTCTAGTGAGACCTGTTCCCGACTGCTCCTGCAGTTTCCTCGCGCTCAGCCGCTGGAGAAGGTTGAGGTGGTGAGCCGGAGAGCTGGAGAGCAAAGAAGAAAGAAGAGAATTTATACTTTGGTATTTTGGAAGCTGGAATCCAGGGAGAAGCTTAAGAACGTGACTCGAGGCCAAAATGCTTGGCTCTCCAGTTACAGAGCGAAGCGAGACAGGTTTATTCCTATCGCAACTCTGTGGCCCATGCCTTGTCAGGAGCTGCCAGCATCGGTGATGTGCGGTGGGTTCAGAAGAACCTGTCTTTCACTCGTCTTCTCTCTGTAGCACTGTGGAAGGAAAGGGATAACAGAAGAATCAGCAGCACTGCGAGAAACTTGTCTGAGATAGAGCGGTCTACTGTGGAGCATAATACACACCACATTACAAGATCGTGTGCCTGGGAGCTATTATCGGGACATCTGGAGGTTACAATTCCTCCTGTCACTGTCCTCCTCAACTGTCCTCCCTCATTCCAGCAGACTTGTGGCCCTCAAACTGTTAATTTGGTCTTTGACTACTATTTCATTTATCCCAGCTGCTGAGTGAGGGGGAAAAAAAAAAAAAGCAACATCTCACTGAAAACAGATGCTGCCTCTGTACTAAGCAGATAAATTAAATACATAAAGCATGAGTTGTGTACAATGTTGATTCTTTGCAAAGTTATAGTGTTTTTATCCTTGATATTAAAATTCCAAGTACATTGTATCACTTTATTTTTGGTCTGTCTGGATTTGGGAAATATCCTGTTGGCATTTCTTATGAGTACTGTGAATTAAATGGACTAATAATTTACCACAGAAATGATAGTAAGGAGAAAAAAAACCCTGAACCTCGCTTTTACTCGTGTAGAATGTATGCAGGTTTTCTAGGCTGCCTTTCTCTACTGTCATTTACATTTCTATGCAATTTTTCTCTATATCCAACACACATAACTTTAACGTAATGGAGTAACTCCCAACACGGACCTACATACACACAGACACATAGAGGTACACAACTCCACGCAGAGATGCTCAACTAAAGCTGTTCCAGCACACTGTCTTTCTCAGAGCTTGCTAGCTCCCCAACAAACAGCGATGTACTCTGCTATCTAGTTAGCAGAATGGAAACAAACACTTATCTTTGTTTTAGTACAGTGCAATAGTCAAAGCTGACCCTACAGCCTCTGCAGTAAAAACTGATCTTTTTGTTGGAAACACCTGATCAGTGTTTACAGTTCTACGGAAACACAACAATGTGCGTAGTACAATAATCTTAAAAACTTAAATGAGAAATGCCTGTGATTTTCAGGTGTCAAAGTTAATGAAGGGATGATCTTTGCCACTTCTTAGATCTACTGAAACAGACTACCCTTAGAAAAGACAGGCAGGGAGTTTGCGGCCTGCCAGGGCCGGCAGAATTTGGAATTTGTTAAATTTTCAAGATTTTGTGCCTCAAGTTACATTAAACAGAGTGTGTATATGAAAGCGTATCAGTGTCTACATTGATGCATGCTGATTTTCATCTCAGTAATAGAGAAAAAATAAATTACAACAAAGATGGTTTGGCAGCAAAGCCACATTCAGACATGGTTAGGCAGACGTGAGTGGAAGAAAGAGCTAAGGTCAAAGTCAAAGCACGACAACTGCAGAATTTCATGCACTACATGTTTATATAGGTTTTCATCTCCTTCTGCCTCCTTTGGCACTTGTGATGTCTCCCCCAGGCAGATCCAAGCAAGTTGCCACAGACATCCTGGCGATCACTATGACTGGGGGTCCAGGTTAGGGTAGCGGTGTGGTATGGGGAGGGGGTGCTGGCAGATTCTCACACCACAAGACAGCCCCAGCAACTGATCCTTGTGGTCCTTTTATTAGATCTTCTGCATAGGACATATATGGTTCAGTCACTGTTTTGCCTGATCTCTGTGAAAACCGTCTGAATGGGCAGAGATGTGAAAAGGAAAGACTCTCGCATTCTTATTTCTCACAATACAAGATGGGGTAAGATTTACTTTCGCACTGTTCTCCTTGGAAAACAGTTGTAAAAGGGAGCTACATGTTTGAAGCAGGTCATTTGGCTAGTTTTAATTTGCAGATAGGCACCTGGTTTTCTGTGTATAGGCAAAACTCTGAGATCACGGTTGTTACTGATGTTAGAGAGTTCAGCAAAGCCCCCATAAGCACACAGTTGCATACTCCCTGGTAAACCAAGGGTAAAGCAACAGGAGAGAGTAGGACTCCCTGATCTTTTGGATTCCTCTTGAGCCAAAGACCTAAAATCTGGAAGTCTGGTGGCACACAAGCACTCAGAAGTACCCTTTTGCAGACCTCACACACTCTTTTTGTGGGAACTAGGCCAGGCTTTTGCAGTGGTTGGAGATGATGCCCATGGTTGATACAGCTATCAGCTGATTTATACTCTCCTCCAAGAAGTGGGGTACCTGAATGGCTCTCCTCAGTCACAGAAGGCTCTCCTCAGGAGTAATACCAGATCACACAGAAGCAGGCTGAGCGCTGAACACCTGTGTTCCTCCCTCCTGCACAAGCTGGCTGTTGGAAAGAAAACCACCATATACTAAAATAAAGCATCACAGGCACATCTTGTGAGGGAGTCTGATTCTTTCACGGTGTCATAACTGTCCTGTCCTGAAAACACACTGACCTGAACATTGACCTTGTGGCAGCACAGGTAAAGAAACTGCCTAGTCCCCCGTTAGTCTAGGCAGGAACTCAAGGCTTAGCTGGTTATAGCAGCAAAACGCTGGCCATGCACAGAAGAAGAGCTATGTGTCTAATGAGTTGCTCTAAACTGATCAGAATTACAAGACTAGTTGAGCATATGGATCACCAAACCAGTGTTTGCATCCTAGTCACTTAAAAAAAATCAGTTCTCTTCTTAATGCACCTGTGCTGTGGAAGGGAAATGGATTGCCAGGAAAATGATTTCCTGAAACTTACTTTGTGCTGGTCTGACTCGTGAGTGGTTAGTGAGGCTCAGTTGATCAATGTGGGTTTTACATGTGAAGAAATGAATACTTTCCTATTTGTATTTGAACAACTGTCACTGCTTTTTCCATAGATCACTTGGATATAAAATCAATTACGTAGTCCTCTCATTTATCAAATAAAACTTTTTATTTGCTCGTATTCTCCTTGTTGCTGTCCCTGGGCAATTATTTTCAGCTAAAACTGCATTTAATGAGACTACAGCTATAGTGTAAAGACACTCCAGCAAATCCATTAACTGCAGTGGCTGTTATAAAGTCCCTTCCTTCTGCTTCTTGCGAAAGGTAAAAATCAGTGCCCGTGTGACACCCTAGCAGGCAAACTCAAGAATCCAAAGGAGGCTTCAGCAGACAACTGAAAACTTGTAGTATTTTTACAGATAAAACTACACTACGTTTTGAAAAGAGCAAAAACTGTGCTCGTTTTTTGGAAGACATTATGCCAATGGTAAAATTTATGACTGAAAGCATGTGCCAAATCAATTCTGATATCACGAGGGCCAGCACTTGTTTGTCGGAAAACCTGCAATCTGCAAGTACAAAAGCCATCTGCGATGCAGGGGGAACCACTGCACTATTAAATGTTTGGTTCAACAACATCATCTTCCACAATGTTTAACACATCAGTAAGATTCCTATTATGCATGAATTGTATTCTGGCTACTTTTTAACCATTCCTGATGAGCAAAATCTTGAAAATGTACACTGAATCAGTTGTTAAGTAATCACAGGATGAATTCCTACCCATAAGTAATTGCCCTCACAGTTCCTACATCCTTCTTCAGCAATTAGAGGTCCAGAGGTTAACTGAGGATCTAACCAACTTCTTATAAATGAATGGAAACAAATCCTGTTCAGTGGCTCACCCACTGATATGCCTGTATGAATCAAGCCATCAGGACCTGCCCGTTATCATAGGGACCGAATGAATGGCCATTCAGTTCAGTGGTAAGCGAGCTCTGCTATGGCAGAAGGTGCTGAACCAGGCCTTTATCTCAGAATAAGTTAGCACCAGGCAAAGGAGTTTGGGAACGCAATTGCCAGCTTAAACTGTAGTGTAATTTTTATTTAATTTGACAGCTTTCAAACAATACATCCTGTAAATTTTGCAAAAAAAGCAAGACCTGACTGTCATGCCTGGGTCCTGGAAATGCCTCTCAAATAATACCAGAAATAATTAGAAAGTGTAAAAGTATAGTTTTCACTAAGAAAAAAATAAATTAGGGTATAGTGATCAGATTTTCTTAGTGTCAACGCAAAGCTCAAGGTCAGAAAACTGAGCCAAACATCCTAAGCTATCTTTTAACACAAGGGCCTTTTTTCCTTGTAGTGCTGCCATAGCAAAACAGATGCTAGAAATTCTCACTCCAAAACTCTTTGCTTTTCATCCAGTTTTAAAGCCGTGGTGACGTTCCAAGTTAAACTCACAAAGGAGAAAGAAATATGCTGGTGTTTTCATTGTAATATGAATTTTCCATTGAAGATGTGGTTGAATTAGCAGTTCATTTTTTAACTATTACTTTAATTTGCTCCTTGTGGTCAATATTTTTTTTTCTTTCTATAAAAATCAGGCCTCAGTCCTATGCCTTTCGAGACACCTCGACGTAAAACGTTTCAAAGGGAAGGGAACTGTCTAATTATATGTCTGTAAAGTGGCTAGAGAGCTCCATTTGTGTGCAGTAAAACAAATAAGAGAAAATGTGGAGGAATGTGCTGCTGAATGAATGTGGACATACCCATCTTGTTCCCGTACATGGGCAGTAATATTAAGGTGTTGGGAGTGATTCTGAGTCTAGACATCTATTATAGGTTTTGTGTTTTCAACCCCTCTTTTAACTTGTGTCTGGAGTAACTGTTGTGTTCACACACTGGGACATTTAAAACAAGGCAGAAGGAACCTTTTCTTCTCCTTTTTTCCTCTTCAGCATAAGAAAGTAAAGAGAATTTCGTGCTTTTTGATTATAAATGTCCCACACTTTATTTACCTCCCAGGTGCTATGCTTTAGGGGTTCTCCAGTCCTGATCAATGGTGGGCTTTCAGAGCCTGGGATGCAGAAATCCCTTAGGACATTTTAAATTGTGGACCATTTTCTAGGAGGTAACTTGTAAGGAGTTCAAGGCTGGTCCTCTGGGTCCTCTTTAGCTGGGCAATCAATGCTGAGTTGTGATCTCAATGCCAGTGTTGGCCACTATGTGTATGTGAGAGGGATAAATGCAACTCATGATCCTTTTCTTCTAGGGAAGGTAATACAAACCAAGAGAGGGTTAAGCCAATGGCATACTGGAGAGAGAGGAATCTGGCAGTAGGAAACAGAGAGGAGGCAGCCGACGGAGACCCCCATCTTGAAGCTAAACAGGAAAGCAGTGAACTTGGCTCACTGAAAAGATGCAGAGGCCAGTCAGGCTGTGGAGTGTGAAAAGCAGGAAGGGCGGGCTCTGGGGAGCAAAGATGACTTTTCCCTCTGTCCACAATAATAGTTGCCTACCCCCAAAGAGGGAAGTGTTGGACAGGCGCTGCACTTCAGCTCCTTCCAACCTGTCATATCCCAGGAATACAGCTACTATATGCATACGGTATGCCAAGGCAATAGGAAGAAACCTCAGCTGCCCTGTGCAGACCCTGATGAAATAAACATTTCAGCTACATTTAATGAAGTTAAGGCTATTTAAAAATAGCAGCAGTTGTTAGAGACTCAGAGTAAAAGCACAGGCCAGCAAACCTAAAAAGAGCCCAATGCCTTTCCTCAGGGGACACTTTCCCCAGGCTGCAGTAATGACACTAGACTGTAACTAATGAAACAAAAGTTTTTAGTGATGGCTGGATAAAGTTGCCTGGAGGTTCTGTTTGCTTGCCTAAGGCAGCACCAGAAGGAGCCCAGATAAAGTTGTCTGGGTGGTTTGACTGGGCATTTTCACAGATTTGGGTTCTTTTCAGTTCCACTTAGGGTCTACATTTTACAGAAGTTTAATGTTTCCTGCAATCTACAGTACAGCTTCAGGAGCTTTCTTCCCTAAGTAATAGTTATGTACACTCAGTAAGCTTTCCATAACTTGATTGCACTGGAGTTTGTAAAGGATTCTTAAATTTAGTTTCTGCTTGAAAGTTATTTCCCCCTTCTCAGTGTGCAATTGCCAAAGAGGAGTGTGAAGAAAGAGCCCTGTAAGGGCTTGACTGCGTTTACGTTGTGCCTGAGCATGGAAGTTAACAGACTTCTAATAATTTGCTACCTAAGTGCACAACACTTTTTCAGCTGCTCCTGATACAACTTTTAATCTGGGAAGAAACAGGACCGTGCTCTGACAACATAAGAAAACCCCACACAGTGCAATAGTTCATGAAGTGAAAAGCATCATTGCCAGGTTAAAAATAA
This sequence comes from Burhinus oedicnemus, assembly GCA_008921705.1. Lineage (NCBI taxonomy): Eukaryota > Metazoa > Chordata > Aves > Charadriiformes > Burhinidae > Burhinus > Burhinus oedicnemus. Next base: position 391,947 of record VFFE01005362.1, read on the forward strand.
ACTTTGCAAGTCAAACATCTGCTACCTCTTCTACCATCCATTCTAAGGGGTGAAAGTTTCTGTATTCATAACTGCATATATAGACATATAAGGCCCTAACAAAATACAGTCTCTTTTGCCTTTCAAAACTTAATCCATCTTCCATGCTAATACATTTTAATGCTATTCAAGTCCATTACATCTCAATCTAAATTCTATCAAATACACTTGCTGTGTCAAAATATGTCTTGATGCAATAAATGTCAAATGACCTAGACTCCTGAATGCCACTCAGAAGTACTTCAGTACTCAGAAGCCACTGATTCTGCAGCCCCCTTTTAGTCTCTGTCAATTCCCTCTTGGCAGTTAAGAAGCAGATTTGAAAATCTGAAAAGTTTTTTTCGGAAGGGAATTCCTGATTTCTGGGACTAGAGAACTGTGCAAAGGCTACTCACTCTTCTGGCAGTGCCTCTTCATCTGTATTTCCTACCCAGGAATCCTCCTCTGGCCCTCATAGTCTGTAGGTTCAGCTCACAGCCCTCTCCCTCCTTTATTTTTTCCCCAAAGACACTGAATTTGAACCAGATTTTATTCTATTTTAGTGTAACTCTCTGGATATGAATGATCATTTACAACTGTTACTGGTTTAACCAGAAGCAAACTGTGCCCTCATGACTGGTGATTTTTATATTATTTGACTGCAATAAGCACAATTGCACTCAGGGAGCAATGACTCATCTCACTCCAGCCAAAGAGGCTTCCTATAGAAAGAAAGGCTCAAGACTGAGCAGTAGATTTTCAATCAATTAAGATCCCGATTCAGCATCAAATTTGAGCATGTACTTTATGTGCACTTAATGCATCACCTTGTTTAATAAGGTACAGAAGCTTGCGACCGTCTCCACTGAGACTAATTCCACAGAAATATATGCTTAAATGCTTTGCTAAATATGTGGACTTCAATATATCCTCCTATGTTTATCCATAACTGGGCTTTCCAAGCTGTAGAAAAAAACTAATTTGAATATATCAGAGGTGCATGTGGGAATTTCAGAGAAGTCTGTGGGTAGGTAGCTGTGATACTCAGATCCTGGTGGTAGGAAAGGGAAATAAAAGATAGAGCTGGAAGGTGGATGGTGACATCTGAGAGCAGACTTTGTAGTAAAGATCTGAGATCAGTGACCTTGTCTGTGTGTTGGGTCTAAAGAGCTTGAGGCTGCTCAGCACAACCCCTGCATGCTCTCAGTGATCCTTGCAAGCCAAAAGCTAGCAGGGTTTAGAGAGGCAACTGAACCCCTTCTTCCTCTGGTTTCAGCAGGGTCTTCCCATAAGCTTCATTTTCTTTGTGTTGAAAGAAACCACCATCTTGACATGTCCATGAATAACATACCCTGCCTCTTCCCGTTGCTGCACGAGAGAAAGAAGATGATCGCGTACCTGCTGCCTTTGGGGAGTATTTCCTTTCCCAGCTTTGAGTCTGGATGGTGCTGTGCGCTTCTAGGAGGCCCTGAGCAAGCCTGACTCTCCCTGAGCTGTAACTGGGTAGTCCTGTAATACAGTATTGCCATTGCTAGTCACAGGCCATAAGCTCTGTACCAAGTCTGCAAAGCCTCAGACTGAGGCTTCTCAGGCTTGCTCAGCCTGAAGGGCAGCTTCACCTGCCTGCAGTTTTCTTTTACTTGGTTTGACTGTGACAACAGTTTCTCTAATTGACTGGGTGTCTATGGCTATTTTTTTCTACTTTTTTTAATCTTTGTGGACTACAACCACAGTTTTAGATAGATAGCAGTAACAAGCAATTATTCAAAGCGTAATGACGTATTTATGACTCCAAGATGATGTCCTGTAAAGAAATACAAGCCTGATATGACAGCAGAGACCTTGAGAAGTGGAGACATGGGATGCAACATAAAGGAGTACAGGCACAAGCTGACAAAAAATGGGGCACAGGCCTGGCACTGGAGACTCCAGGGCTGAAACAACTCACCAAGGGTCAGTTAAAGACATGCCAGACTTGGAACAGGAGAAATAAAATTTAAGGAGTAACAAAGAAGTAGTATCTAGCATATGTAAAATGCCCTACAGATAGCAAACTCAGATGTAACATGGAGCTGCAAAGCAACAACGATGTTGCATGTTAGCAAACACAAAAGTGACCCCAAGTGGATCCCAGAGTGAGGAAGAAGAAACCATCAGCACAAACATCACTTTCCTTCCACAGAAGGACTCCATTTGTTGACAGCTCTCACCCCACTGCTACAGGAATGGAACTGCCAACTTTAGTAGCCAGAGGAGCAGTGGAAAGGTGAGCATAACACCAGGAAAATGGGCAGAAACTCAGAATTATATAGATATCAATTTGAATTAAAAAGTTATTATTTCTTCTTCTGTAACTATTAAATCTAGACTAGTTATGATTAGATTCTTAAGATTTCAATAAATTCATGGCTTTATTGCTACATAAAGTGTGCTTTCCCTTTGCCATAAACAAGATTTTAAGAGTAGCATTTTCAGCTTTGCAGGTCTGAGTCTTTTACTCCCAGCACAGACCTCAAGTCAAGAGGAATGAGAGCTATGAATTTCAACACGTATTTCAAGTTTCATGGAAACCAAATGGACATATATATAAAATACATGTGTTCAGATCAGGCTTGGGGATAAGTGCTTTCCCTAGCAGAGGTCTAAATGCAGCATTAGGTTAGAGACCCAGCGGTGCATGCTATAAATAGGAGACAGGGCAGGGTTCACATCCAGCACCACTCAGGTCCTCCGTGCACTGAGCCCATGCACAAGGACTTGTTTTGATCAAACTTTGCTTCCCACAGCCCATCCGATTCCCTTCTTTCTCACTGTAGTTCAGTGTCCACGCAGCTGAAATTGCACCAGAGCTGATTGTGCAAGTAAAAAGGCCCAAGAGCAGATCAACACCACTAAACAGTCCATGCCAGGGACCTGCTTGTCCCTGGCTATGCAGTCACTGAGTTTTACTTCAAACTATCCCTAGCCTGGGCCTGCGGATCAAGAGCTGGCAATGACTGCATGCCCAGAGCACACCTCCCAGGCAGGTGCCATGCAGAACTACTCTGGTTTGCTCTCTCTGGCCCCTACACAAGCAAGGTTAGTGGGGGTGCTGGGGAGACAACCCTCAGCAGCACCCTCCTGAGGTGATCTAAAATGCCCATACAGGTGGCAGCACCCTCTAACTAGTCCTTTTCCACCGTGACCATTTTCCTAAGAGAATTACCCTTTTGAACTACTCCTGGGGTGACTTCTGGGCTTTCCATCTCTTGTTAGCCTTTGAGGTTGCAGTCTTATCTGTTCAGCCTCCTGCCTTCTCTAGACCCCGACTCCTCAGCTATGTACAAATGCTCCCAGGGCAGTTATTTTGCTGTTCCAACTGATGCACTTCAAATGGCTGAATTTTGGTGATTCCTTCTTTGTTTAGAAATGGAGAGTCAGTGGTTTGATTTATAACAATAAATTACTTCAAAGGGTGAGCCGCATTCCACTTGCTATCAGGAGAGCATGTGCAGCATTTTGGCAAGCAGTAAACATAAAACTCTTACATTTTGCCAAAGTTTAAAATACATGAAACCATCTCTGAGTTAAGCGATTGGAAAGATGTATGTGTTTTAAAACTCTTCATCGAGTTAACACTCTGTTTTAATCTTAAAGACTGCTTGAGAAGGAGGTTGTGTTTAAATTCCAGGCAGGTTAAAATTCAGATCTTATGCTTGAGGAAAAATCGGCATCAAACTTTTTGTATAGACTGCTTACTGGTAGGTCTTACAAGGCATGGGGAATTTAAAACATAAACCAAAAAAAAAGAGACTTATGAAGCAAGTGAGTTGAGCTTCATAACGTAGACATTTCAGACAAAAAAGCCTAGTCTACAGAAAGGCAGAAAGCCAAAACTAAGTACTTTGTTAATGTTAATAAAAAAAATCAGTCTACTGGTGATTTGTGATTAACTGACTGAGCACTGAGGCATATGAACTCAGCAAAAAAGATGTGGTTACAAAACAGCTATCTGTTGGCAGAGTTATTTTCATTTTCACAAAGCTGCTGGATAACAGGGATAATTATTTGCTGCAAAAAGTGCTGTCTAAGCTTCAACAAGTTTACCCTCACAATGCCAACAGTCAGCATGGGGATAGGCAATTAATGGCTGGACAACCAACAATCTGGAGCTCCTGGATAGTGCCACGTCCCCTCACACGGCAAGACCGCAGAGGGATGTGGGACTGGCCTCAGGAACTCCCAATTCCCTACCTTGTGCTAAATCTTTGTCTCAAAGGAGGGTGTGAAAGGGGCTGGGTGGGTTACCTTTTACTGCACTGGAAGATGGGGCCTAGACAGTCAACTCTGTCTGAAAAGAATCCCATTGCCTTTTATTTCTATTTATTTCTCTGTGTGTTCTAGTCATTGCAGAAACTGAAAGCTTTCAGGTTTTACAGTTCAATGGTAACTCTAATAGTGGTGGTGCTAACATCACTTTGCTGAGATTTAGCGCTTACTTCAATAATTTCTTCCAGAGGCTGTGCAAAAAGTTAGCTTTAAATTTTTCCTCATGACTTTTTTTTTTCTTATTACTCAACATATCTTCATGCCTTTACTCAAAGGCAGAGCCAGGCACGTCCAGCTAGATAGAGACTGTGACTTTGCCTTGAATCATAGGCAGTTCTCCATTAGTTTATTTCAAAATGACCTTCTTCAAGCTAACCCAAGTCAGTTGTGTGATTGTCCATGAGGAGTAGAACAAACATAGTGGTTCTTGTCCTGAAGCTGTATGAGTCCTACCATGCTCATGTCAGAGCTACTTGAATGGCTTTGCCGAGGTATTTTGCACATGTGCAATTTATCAAAGGTTTGTCGAAGGCATGATTAAGGGGAATTTTAAACTGTCACTTAATTTTGATGAAACTTTAATATAATAAGTCAATCAACCAATATTAGAAGAAAAAGGTTGTAAAGACAGGAGAGGGAACTGTGCTCCTCTCAGTTAATCAAGCTGTAAACACCAAAGTGAATACAGACTAATTGGTCTAAGCCAGAACGTGCCAGGGAATGTTAGATATCAGCCTGAGACTTTTATAAGGCACAACATTTACATGAAAGAAAATATATGATTTGCTGGAATGTGGCCATTAATTAAGTTTTATTTCATAATTATGTCTTTAACTTATTGCTATTTAGTTTTATGCTAGCTGCAAGATAATGAACTGAAGAGTCTTTTATACATAAGAATTCTGGACAAAGCAATAAAAAAGCAAGAATTACAGTGTAATCTCGGAATTAGAAGGATTTTTTCATTATTTGTGATGAATTATCTCTAGAACTGTCAGCTCTATGCCATTTGGAAAAAGAAGTGGAAATTTGTTTCCTCTTCCATGAAACAAACACTGTAGTTATGCCTCCTGAATATAGAAACAGGTTTTGCAACTCTAATCATAAACAATTCTTTATTCTGAGCTCAGAATCTATAATCTGTTTAGTAACAAGTAGCGTCACTAACAAATAGACTGATCTCATAGTGAAAGCTTCAGTATTAATGATACAGCAGGAGGGAGCAGACACTGATTTTGGAAGAGGAGACTGATACTGGTATCCTAGCTTGAAAAATATGCTACATTTTTTAGAAGATACTCCTATTGTCATGCTTAAAGGTGGTGCTCGAGTCACCAAGAAGGAAATCATATTTCAGAGCAGGAGATTTGCTACTAAAAGGAAAAGAAACTGGTCTGTATGCTTTCTTCTTTCTTTTTTATTCTTCATAGGAACTGTGGTTTCACCTTAAACTAGGCTGGCTCCTCTTTCATCAAACAGTATTTTTAATTATTTACCACAGAAAGTGCTACAGGTCATAACAAAGATTGGGTTCTAAATATCTTTGACACCACGTATCAGGAGAGCTGGTTGGTAATTTTTTACTACCATCATATTTCTGTGGGGAACGCTCAATTTTCCTGATGTTTTTTGATTTCCCAGCAGACCACCCCAAATAAAATGTTTCATTGTGGGTGACCTTGAGCTATTGGCTACAAAATAAGCACCTTCCTGGCAGCCAGGTTTTGGCTGGAGACCGATCTGAGAGGGGTGTAGTAGGAAGGCCTGTTGGATCAAGCAGATCACAGGTGAGATGAGTTTGGAAACAGCCCACCTGTGAATGCCAGGAGGGCTTAGCCATGGGTTAAGTGCTCAGACCTGTCAAGACCACACAGGACCTTTAAGTACCGAGGGAGCATTTTTGTAAGAAACGTCAATGTGTCTAAGAGCAGGCTTCAATGGAGAGAGTCTTTGGGGGCAACCTAGGCTGCGGTACTTGTCCTGTTGTATGACTCCAACCCTAAGTGACTCATCCCTGCTCCTAACAATGCTGGCATAAGAGCAGAAAGCAGTTTTCCAGACATGTAGTCCAGTCTCTTACCACTAAACCATCTCTCATTCACTTATTTCTCCCACTGTTACACAAAGCAAAGAGCTACACTTATGGTTGTATGAAAAAAGGATGGAGGACAGGAGACTTTCCTACTTCTTAGACAAATGGAAAGCCCCATCTTTGCTTTCTTTCATGCTTTCTGAGTAACATCTCAACCTGAGAACTACAGAGGTGGGTGTCCAGTCCTGACTTCATCCAAAAGATGATGCAAGACTTGACAAAATAGCACCTTTTCCCTGATGATTCAGATTAATTCTTATCACGGTTTGTAAAAGATGGGTTTACATTCAACCATATTAATAATTGTTGCAACTTTCAAAATATTTGCTTCTTGACGTGTGTTCACAGATCTCTTTGTCCAAGATGGCTCTATCAAAGGGATGTTTCTCATGAGTGCAAGAGCCACCCAATGGACCATGTTGCAACAAGCAGAATTTCCCTACTGAATTTTGAATTCCAGACCCTTCCCACCCCAGTCATAGCATGAGTTTCCTTTTGATGCGAGAACAGACATTGCAATGGCAGAAAGCAACACCTTTGCAGGACTTCAGGAAGTCTTAGGATTCAGCAGTGTCTTTCGCCATCTGTAAGCTGTCATCACCACTGCTTTCAGCCTTGGTATGTGACCAATATTTTCCTCCATTTTGGATACAACAGCAAAACAGAGCGACAATAGTCACAGGCTATAGTATTAAGCTCTCAGTAGTACACTGCCTATAATTACATTTTATGCTGAAAGGTCTTTCAGTCAGATCTTTTCATTTTGCCTCTGTGCTAGTTCTGCATTGATAACAACATCGGAGGAGTCACTAAAATTTTAATTTTTTTTACTTTTCTGAATAATGGAGACTAGAAACACTAAAAACATATACCTGTTCCATCCTCCTTGTAAATGCAAAAAAGATAACAGCAGCAGACCTAGTAATATCCAACTTAATTTAATAATACCCTTTATTAACACATAATAAAAACATTATTACAATAATCCACATTCATAACACCTTAATAACATCCAAAGAAATGATCTTTCCTTTCAAAGCCTTTTCTGTCAGAAGCTATTGACTGGCAAGCAGGCCTGCCTAACACTGTGTTTTCCTCACAGGCAACCTACATTTTACTTCAGCCCCATCCGCTGAGCCCTTGCAGCCTCTCCCAGCCACCTCGCTGCTCCTTGCTATTTGTAGGCTCCAGCCTTTGCAAGAGGCTCCGTCCTCTCCCAGGCACTGCCCATAGCTCTGCAAGTCAAGGTCCTTGCACTTTTCCTTGCAAACTGCTTACTCTGTCCCTTTTCTCTGTGTATTAATATTTGCTGGGGTAACCCTGCCAAGTACAGGGGGAGTAATGTGAAGTTTTCCCCCCCTTTTTTTTTTTCTTTTTTTTTTGTCCTGTATAATGGCATTTAAAGGCTTCCCCACACCAGGCTTGCTACATCTATGCCATCTTCTGGATGTTCAGTGAATCATATTTCTCCCAGAGCATGTCTGGCAGTTGCATGTTCTGACTGACGTCTAAATCTCTTTAACAAATGTTACCACTTCCTGAAATCAGTAAAGGACAGATTAATGATATTGGGAGGAAGACATGGTTTTAGGGCCAGGGTCACAGCTTCAGATGCGTTTCCTTTGTTTATTGTCTGTATACTAGGAGAAGTGATTGCTCCATTGCTCAGTGAACTTTCACTTCTATGCTAAGAATAGTTACTGAAAAATTCCTCTTTAACAGGGAAGCTGCTTTCACTCATTTAAGCATTTATCAAATACTTTTTTTTATGCACTGAACACCTGTTTAGAATTTTCTCTTTTTTGCTGCAATATGTTTAAGTTATAATTTCCTTTCCAGTATTTTTTCACCTTTTATGTCTGGGTTTCATGTCACTGTTTCATCAAGACCTATAGCTAGACTTCTTTCAACTGTTTTAGAAGCAATTGTATCTGAATGATGTACAATTTATGATTTCCCTGGGTAATGAAGGAACATCCTTATTTAGTCATTCTTCTGCTGTTATTTATATATAAATTGACATTAAAATAACACTGTGATTTTCTTTGATGAAAACTAGCTAGAATTCTTCAGTAGTCCCTCTTGTATGGAGCCCAGAATTAATGAGGACTTCAGTCAATAAAGTAATTCTTTCTTGCATATTTAAACATTAGCAACATGCTTAAATGACTTGCTAAATCACAGCCTGGATAGCAAAGACTCAGGGAGATAATTTCAGCTTTAGACAGAGAAACGATGAATAATATTCATTACTTAAGGTTTCCACTTAATCTCCTCCATTGTCTAAAGAAGTGCAAATAATTCATTGGAAAACCAGAGAAACAGTAGGCTATTTCATTATTTTAAATGCTGCTTTTAACAGGCAGGCAATTCTAGACTGATCAGTGAGGCTGTGCTGCTATATAATAATTTCTTGATTTCAAAGTAAAACACTAACCAGTTTGTTTTTAGAAATTAATATCACAGTTACTACAAAGTGAGACTTCTTATGAAAGTTGGCTATCATCTCAGATATTAAAAAATAAACATATAAAGAAATCAAGCTTTCATTGCCAGAAAGCAATTACAGTAACTTACTGTTGAATGGTACTTTCATAGATTGATGATTCTTACAATCAGTTGAAAAAAATTCATTTTCACTCAATCATAGATTATGGCCAGGAATGAAAGTGTAGATATTCTTCAATGAGAGTTATGCTTTTTCCCAGTTTATTGGAAGTGGAGAGCATTGAGATGTTACATTTCCATCACTTTTTTGTAGATGAAGGATTTCAGCTGTATATCAGAGACTGTGACTTTCTAAACTGCCAGGGACTTACATAGCCAGAACAAACTTTGAAATCTTTTTGCCTTCATGAATGGTGGTGAGTGGAAAACACCAGCTTCACACACCAACATAGGGGTTGCGTGGTCTCATTTGACTGAAGGAACTCCTGACACAGAGACGGCAGAACCCAGGCAGAGCTCTGGGACCACTGGGACAGTCCTGGCAAATCGTATGTGCACACCCTGGGTTATTAACTTGATTCCTCTTCTGCTACTATGTTCACAGTGGTTTCTCCCTAAACATGTGTTTCAGCTTCACTTTTTTGTCAAACAAATTCCAGAAATGAGGAAGATTCATATTTCAGCTCACGTTCACTTGCAAATCCTATATCTTACTTATTCTAATCCACAGATGAAGGTAAAGAGGTGGACATAAAGATACTACTGGCCCAAGTCCTTGATCTCAAGTGCAAGGGTGGACAACAAGCCTCAGGACACTCAGAATGATCCTGCTGTTGTCAAGCTTGCTGTTATCTCAAGCAAAAACCCAAACTTTCCCTCCAAGGACCACTTTGACAGCAGGCTGACCTCTTAGATGTTGTGCTTGTTCCTTTTAATAAGGAGCTTGGCCAGGGCGAGATATAACAGGAGTAAAAAATTCAGATATTCTGGCTGCTCATCCCAACGTGCAGAGCTCCTAAATCACTCCTTGACCAACTCCTGATTACATCTCATGGTATTAGGACTAGAGCAATGTATTTTGCGTGAGGTACATCACCTGCAAACAAGAGAGCTTGCTAAGCTGAGGCATATAACCTAGTTAGTATCCTTGCCAGCACAGGGGACAGCAGTTTGTAGCTGACAGACAGGAAGACAATTAGTAGAAATCCGAAGATATGTGAGAATGATGATGAAACTGCTTAGCTGTAGCATGCATATTCAAGATTTCAAAACACTTGACAAACTCCAATTTAGCTATCTGACAACTGTAGATGGAGAGAACAGATAGAGGTTAAGGTCAGCATTTCGGAAGCATCTGCTTCTTTTTATGGTCTCATTACTTCTAGAGCTCACCTTTGGGTTCACATGCCAGGAACCTAAACTGAAAAGTAGAATTCAGCATATTATACACCTAGTTTTCAAAGGGGCTGAGCATCAAGTCTTCATTTACAGAGCAGATCACCGTTGCTGACTATCTCTGAAGATCAGACAGTTCCATGGACGTTTTTGAAAGGTGAAGCATGGGGATGTATCACCATCCTAGCAAAGTGCAAGCAAGGAGACCTAGCAATTTCCCCTCACAGTCCATACCAGGGTGGATTCATCTTACCTAAAATACCCAATTAACTGCATAAAGCGGTGATCCCTGCTCTCTCCAGAGGCAATGCAGACAAAGAACTCCAAGGGGCAATCCACTCCACCTAATTTAGACATCTACTTCAGCAGAAGTTTACCAGCCTGGTCTAGAAGCTTAACTAGTGGTTGGCAAAAGTTAGGTGGAATGGGACCTACCTTGTATAAATTGCATCTAGAGATTTTAATGGTTTGCAAAGATTAAATTAAGAAAATAAAACAATACATGTTAGTGCAGATCAAGACAGTTATTACACTAACAAAGTCTGGAGAACTCAAAGACAGACAACGAGAGAGAACCCCCATCTTCTCCCCTGTGAGAGAGAAATGGGGAAGGGGACAGACATAGCAGAAGATTCATAAAATGAAGCTGACTATACCTCTTAAAAGAATGCTAATCCCCCTGCTCTGAATTATATAATGTCTTTACCTAAAGTGACACGGTTCCAGTTCGCAATCCACCACTATGATTTGTGTTGCTCTAAGTGTAAGAATAATCTGTTTCACTACAAAATGAGTCATAAACTTCTGGAAGGAGGACTGTAAACGGGACCATTCAATATTCAGCCCTCTACATTGTTCTGCAAAGAGCCATCTCTAATCTAATGATCTGGTCCAGTATATTTATGATGCTGCTCCCAAATCCGCCTTGTATTGCTAACAGATTATTTCTGTTTAAGTAGTGGGGCTGTCTCTTGTTTGCTGCTCATTCGTTATTGCTCAAGTAATTGATGTTAAACTCACATACTTTTGGATGAAAACTCTGATAGATTTGCTCTAGATTTGCAAACAAGTGTTATAATCCCCTGAATACCCTTTTATTTCCAATCTACATGAAAAAGCCTTGCAGCTAACTCAAGTATGTAATGCAGTAGAGATCCATGTTTTTCAGACTCATGCAGCGGGCATCAGTCTGGTCACAGCTGACTAAACACAGAATCGAGTGTCTTGACCAAGTTCCTACGCTAAGGGCTTGATGCTGTGAGGAGGTAGGCATGCCTTCACATGCACTGCAGTCAAATAAAGCATGAGCTATGCTTAACTAAAGGCTCAACCTAATTTAATCTTTAAGCTCAAAATGCCCAGAGCAATAGCGGACTATGGGAGAGAGAAAAAGTGAAATATGGATGGGTGAGAAGCCAAGATTCCCACTCACAGAAAGGTCTGTATTTGTATCTGGTTAACCAAAGAGATCAAAGTCACATTAAGCAGTCACTGTTCTCTAAGAAATTGAAACGCATGAAGAGGTTTCTTGCATTAGCGAGAAGGAAAGGTTTGGGCGTTGTGCAGGATGACAACTCCTGACTCAGGTTCCTCATGCTCTGTTCCTCAGGGAACCCTTTCTGTCACGGCATACAGCTCAGTAGGGTCAGATGCCTGCTTTGTATCTAAATGGTCTGGATTAAGCAAATGCACAAGACAGAGAAGCTGACCCAATGTTAACTTCAAGCCACCTTGATTAACAAAGAAGTCTTCATGTGTGGAGCCAGATGGCAAGTACAGTTCTACACAGAGCAAGTTTGTTCAAAAATTGCCAATATTTGGTAGCAAATGTGGGATTCTAAGTTAACAATTGTACTGCCCATATTTCCAGAAGGTCAACATATGTATATGCAAAACACTTGCTACATCTGTGCTGATAAATCAAAGTGCCCAGGACTGTTCTTTGGCACCAGGGCTAAAAGGCAAGGAACAGCCACATTTGTACTAACGAGCTCTCAGCCTCTCTGTCAACTCAGCTACATGCAAACTATGTATTGGGAACTGCGTCTGGGACATGTTAACTCCCAAACAAGGACTAAGAGATATTTGGGAGAGTCCTATCTGTCTAAGACTAAAACCATGTTAGGGACTGCTCTAATAGTTATACTTACCAGGAGACAAATTTACCGCAGCTGAGAATGTTTCCTGGCACTGTTTAATTTACTAGTAGAGATGTAGCCTCTATAAAAAGATGTGGTTAGTAATCTACGTAAAATACACCCCACAAATTTAATGTTACAGAAGGGTTTGCAAAAAGAGATAAATACATAGTAGGAGTGAAAAACTGGATTTGAAGGGATTGTTTTCTGCCTCTTTTTTAGCTTGAACACCTAGTGTAATTTCCTTTCAATGGTTTATTCTTCACATGAAAGATGAGATTCTGGCTAGAAGCCTGTTGTAACTGGAAATGAATTTTACATGCTGCGGCACACCGAAACTCTTTGACTCTTCTGTACAGATAAAGAGAAAGAGAGTTATACCCAACTCACCTTAGCAGCTTCCAGTGTATTTCCCTCTGAGATTTGCAAACCTGGCTAGCTGGCCATCCATGCTGTAGTAGCTACATTGTGTTTAAAACAGCTGTCCCTCCTCATTACCCAGCACTGACGGAGCAATTAACTACCTGGATCTGCTGTGCTCCCAGATGTATGGTTCCCAGCTTAAATTTCCATTGGTTTACTGGGATTTGGAACAAGTCCTGCAACAACAAAACCAGGAGTCTACTGCTCCTCTTATCAGGGGCAGACTTCTATGCAGTCACAGAAAAAAGGTGGCATATTTTATGATGAAAGACTAATAATTCAGCATGCAAGTATTCATGCAGAGGTGAGGTTTTATTAACACCTTCAACCACTGGGTAAGATCCAGAGAAATTCTTATTTAACAGCTACAGGGCTAAGGCTCCTGAGGACTTCTGGTGAGGAGAGGCTCTTAAAACACTGCTATTCCATTTTTGACACGGTAAACGGTGCCAAAAATGACACAGTCTATGCAGAATAGGGAAATGAAAGCAGCACTTGGACCTCCCAATGTCCTCCTCCTTAGCTCTGCTGGCTCAGCAGGGATCAGAGCAAGTCACATGAATGAAGTTTTCCTATTATTTTTATTCTAAAAACTAACTACTGATTCATCTTTCTATAGCAAGTGTAAAAGTCTGTGTAATCTTACGGAGAGCTGAGAGATTCATATTAGTAAAAGTGCTTTTTTTCTTGCCTTTTTAGTCAAATCATCTGGAGGCTGAAGAACGCACTATTTCCATAAATGCTCCCTCCTTCTGCGTTGACTAGTAGCTGGAAGATAAGCTTATTTCTTGCACCTATTCTTAAGAATTTATTATGGAAAAACCACATAGACACAGACATAGACAAGATATTAATCTTTTATGCACAAATACACTCCGCAGTGGTGAGAAAGCGTACAGAAGTACCAATAGGACCGTTTGCAAGTTTCAGAACAGTTATTTCTCATTGCAGCTTGACTGAGGTCAGGATACGTCCCTGAAGTGGCCCTACACAACACCAGCTCATGCTCATGCACTTCAGTGACTTTGTACACAGCTATATGAAGTAGAGGCACGAAAAGTTGTCAGACCCCAAATGAGGGACTGCCACTGTTTCTTTCCGCCTTGACTTACACCTGTGCGGTTGCACTGCCCTCAGCAAGGACGGTAAGGGCTGACCAGAGGCAGAAATTAAAAAGTCAGCAGACTGCATCGGCCACACATCCATGTGCAGGCAATAGTGTCCAGTTTTAAAAATTCTTTTTATGTCTTAGTTGGAGGAAACAGAACATGGTTTTGAAGCCAATGGCATTTGGTGACAGTGCTCTGATAATGTTGTTAGATCTGAAGCATGAAAAGCAAAACCTGCAATTGTTTTAAAAGTCTCACATTCCTTTCCCCCTCAATCCCTGCTCATTACAAATTGCTTTTCTAGCTGATAAATAAAATTTACCATGTTTTCTTCCCAACTTATTTGTGTACATGAAACAGACTGAGGATGAAAATACAACGTGCACCACCCAGCTGCTGTTTTGCTTGCTGCTCCAGGGCTGGCAGGATCCCAATTGCTGCTGTAACCACTGACAGAGCTCTTGTCAGACAGGAAAGGTTACGAATATCAAAGCAAAATCCATAAGGTAAGACAATCTAGCCAGAGTGCTCAGGTAGCGCTGTTCACCTCTAGGAGAAAGCTTCAAAGGCAAGTTATGAGAGCAAGCTGTGAGACTGAGAAAAAGAATTTGGTGGGTTTTGAAGTTTAGGTAAGCCACAGTGACTAGAAAGCAAGCCTTGGCTAATCGGCAGTGGGGCACCAGTTGGTGAAGAGCGTTAGTCTATGTCAGCATTACCATGGAGTGCAGTGCAATAGGAGCAAAGCAGCTGTTGCTGAAAACCTCCAGATTCATGAAAATTTCAGCATCCATGTGCAGCTTCTGGTTCAAAGTAGCCTGTTTTGACAGAGAATTCGCCAGTGTCTTATAGGTATTGTTATTACTACCACTACTACTACTACTTTGCTCTTAGGGTCTGTTACTAAGGATTCAAAGCAATGGCTCGTGGCAGCTCCTCCACCTAGTTATTGACTCAGCTGGACATACTGGACAGAATCATACACATGACTTAGGTTGCAGAGCATTTTGGCTTTGCAGTCATTTTGCAAACTGGGGTCTTTTTTTTTTTCATCAGCATCCGCTCAGGCTTGACTGCTATATTTTTTGAGTAATATTATTATTATTATTATTATTAATAATAATAATAATAATGAAAATTCCTCTCTTATATTTATACTCTAAAGTTTCCAGAGAGGGGAAAAAAAGCCAACATCCATTTCTTTTACCTTGTTATTTTTTTCCCTCTTTGCACACAAAGCGCTAATCATCAGTTCATAAATAAATGACCTGAAAAACATCTTGGCAAGTTTATGGCCAGGCCAAGCATTGATTCACTTTCAGCAGAGAAGGAAGAAGAATGACCAAAAGAAATAACCACAGAAGGAATAAAGAAGAGCTGTACTATTGCAAAAGCAAACAAAGCAGGCTGAGAGAAGCAGTCCTTGCTGTGCAGGCAAAGAGTGAAGTATAAATAATACTTCTTACACAGAAGGAGTCTGCTGCAGAGTGAACTGCAGCAGGCACTGAGCAAAACAAATCTCTTAACTGAGAACTGGAAAAAAACCATCTAGGTCTACCTGCTCCTGGAAAACAACTTGCTACTGATAAGGATGTCAGCATCAGAAATCCTTCCTTTCCCCCCCGCTTTTAGTACCTCCCAACCAGTTTCTTTTCAACTGGTGTTGCCTGAGTCAGTGGAACAGAAATAATTTTCACTATTGCAGGAGACTCACCTAGAAGAACAGTACTTAGTACCCTTAATAGTTTTCAGTCTCCCTCATACTAATAGTTAAACATTTCTTTTGGACCAACTGTGGGGAAGCCAGTTGCTGACAACACATCAGCCACACGTTATTCTGTGGTGCAGCTGGTTTCTGGAGTTTTGCTTGTACCGTTGGTAACACAGGCTCAGCTATGGGACACGATAGAGCAAACAGACCTTTGGCTGCAACCAGCATCTTATGCAACAGGGCATCTTATTCATGCTCAGCAGAGGTTTGGACCATCATATGAAACACCAACACTCTTTACTGAAGCCATGGGTCAGCACTTCACTTGCCTTAGGAGCTATGGCTTTACCATGATGGAGAGGTTCTGATGTGAGCAGCAATGGATGATTTTTGCAAACTGTCTTTAACACAGATGGAACACCAAGAAGTTGAGGAGCTCTTCCATCATCAAAACATATAGAACTGCAGAGGTAATTAGAGACTTGATCAACCTGAGAACATAAGGCCCAAGTTCTACAAGAAACTTCACCATTCTGAAGACACAAAATGCCTTTAATGTTTTTAGTTTCTGACTCCCACAGGTGGGATCTATAACCCTGGTTTTGGTATCAAGGCCCTCTCTATAGAATGTCAGGAGGTAGAATCCAGCTGAAATGGACAGTTTCCAGTGTAATGGCTTCACAGAAGAAGTCACACGGGACCCCCTGTCCCAGCACAAGGACCGTGGAGATCTGCCGCTTGTAAAACAGCAGAGCCAGGCCAGTTCCCCCACATCTAGATCTTTCTGCAACTCAAGTCAGCACATTTAAGCTCTTGGTAGACAAAATGATCAGGCTTTGCTGATAATAAGAAGAGCTGCTCTAGTACTGCTTTGGGACCAGGCACTCAAGTAGCTATTTATAGATGAGAGAAGAGCATCAACAGGGAAAAGGAAGGAAAAATGGAACTGGCTGAATGTGTGAGCAACATTTTTCATTTTTAAATTATACATCTGCAAAGTGATCTCGGGAGCTAGTAACTCACAGTCTGTTCTCCAAATATCTGATTTAATCAAGAAGTTTTAAGGACATTATAATCCTTCATTCACGGTTGTGAATTAAGAATAAAGACTAATATACACATAATGCTCTGGATCTTCAAAGCCCGCAGTGACTGCTGGTGCAGTGACCCTTGCTATAGTTTTTTGCTGTAGGAAGCAAACACTGGCCCTGTTTAATAGTCAAGAATCACATGGAGACAATCCTGTCCTCAAGACTAACTCTTACATCTTGGGATTCCAGGCACTGACAAGGTCGCTATGACTAATTCAGAGCAAAGCCTGTGTTGCTCTAAACTGAAGTCGATGAAGCAGCCGCCCAGAGACTAAACTGGAGTGGGGATTGCTGAGGGAAGAGCTGAACTCCAGAGCAGTTTGTCCAAGCTCTAGAACCACTCAGTGACTCTTGCTATTTCACCTCTCCACATCTCTCCTACCCATTGGGGTATGGTGGCATATTCCCTCCTGCATCCTGACCAGTGCAGCTATATCCCCAACAGTTATTGTATTATATGGAGATTAATTTGGTCTTGCAGGCATCACATTGTCAGCTGTTAACATGCTTTGCAAAAAAAAAAAAAAAAAAGGTGCAATACTGAGATACTGATGTAAGGCTGAAATGAGCCCCCCACCCCCCTCCGCTTTAGGTTTGGAAGGTGGCTCATTCACAGCCACCCTGAGCATCTCCACATTTAAATCCATCTTATGGTAGAGACCTTAACTGTCTATCACCTTTTCTGAGAAAAAGGGCTACTCTGAGGTGGACACCCTCTCATTTGGTCCGGTTGAACCTGTTTCGCTTGTCATCAGTCCAGAGGGACAAAGCAGAAGAAGAAGGGAGAGAATGACTCCCTGTGTCTGAGGTTGGACTTCCCCAGGATTCCCCTCCCCCAACCCCAGGTTTCAAGCACCCAGAGTACGACCGGTTTCCACTACAACTGTCAGCAGTTCAGAAATCAAGGAAACCACAAATCACTTTTTCCCCACGCTATTGAAGGCTTTGGGACTTGGAGACCTAGTCCGGTGCCAGTGTATGTCCCCATCCCAGGGATGCGGGTGGCACTGGGACTCAGCTGTCGGCATCTCCCGACCGCGGTGGAGAGGGGACGGTGACTGCCCGCAGCGCCGTCTGAGGTGCCAGGACCGTCTCCTACCGCCTCCTCCTGCAGAGAGGTTCAGCAGCTGCTTCCACTAGATGGCATCTCCGTTCCGCAAAGATCTCCGGCTCCCGTAGCGTTATCTAACACTCCGGGATGTACACGGCTCATAGATCCTCATTCTAGCATTTAGCAATTAAAGATGGGCACATATTTCGTTAGCCTAAATCAAGCCTCAATCTCTCAGACGGGCTGAGAGAGTTGGGGTTGTTCAGCCTAGAAAAGAGAAGGCTCCAGGGAGACCTTATAGCAGCCTTCCAATACCTGAAGGGGGCCTACAGGAAATCTGGAGAGGGACTTTTTACAAGGGCATGGAGTGATAGGACAAGGGGTAATGACTTCAAATTGGAAGAGGGGAGATTTAGATTAGATCTCAGGAGGAAATTTTTCACTCTGAGGGTGGTGAGGCACTGGAACATGTTGCCCAGAGAAATTGTGGAGGCCCCATCCCTGGAAGTGTTCAAGGCCAGGTTGGATGGGGCTTTGAGCAACCAGGTCTAGCGGGATGTGTCCCTGCCTATGGCAGGGGAGTTGGAACTAGATGATCTTTAAGGTCCTTTCCAACCTAAACCATTCTATGATTCTATGACTTCCTAGTCCAGGATGGCACAGAAATGAACCACAGACTAGTGGCATTGGAGCATCTTCCTTTCAAACATCCCTTCCAAGACACTGGTACTGCTGTAAATGATGTCCCAGTGACAGTTTGTTCTCTCAGTACTTCAACACTTCTATTTTCAGGTGTGCTTCCTGATTAGGGCAATCTTTGCAATGCTGATAGCAAATTTTTGAGATTGATCATAATGGTAGCAAAAGAAGGTATCTATTGACACTGCAAAATTCCATCTGTGAATTGCATTATAACATGTGCAGGCTATATAGTTTGGACTGTGACTAGTTCTGTGAACAAAATATCAGCTGTAACAGACCTCTCTAAGCCTCCTGCAACCTGAGTTGTCTGAAACTTGTAGTAAATACCCAAACTGATGTGTCTGGAGTAGCAAAGGTAGCTCGTTGAAACTGTGTCTGCAACAACTGGTCTGTTTGCTGCACCAGGAGAGCTAAGGAGCCTTCCTTTGGTTAACTGGGTTTGTCAAAGTACCTGCAGCTCTGCTGGGGCTGATGCACAGCGCTATCCTGGAGCCAAAGGAACATGTTTTGGTGAACACTCAAGGACAGCAATCTACCATGTGCCTGCCCCTTTCCTCTACCATGTTATTTATATACCTTGGGTAGCAGTGAAGTACACCTAGACTAACAGAAGAAAAGCTGGTCCAAAGAAACTTGAAACAGATTCATTAAAATTACCTGTCAAGGCAGGATAACACAGATAGAAACAAAGCCCCAGTACTGTCACACAGAACTACTCTTCAATAGCAGTCCTTCTTGGCGGTCAAGGGGTTCTGATGTTAAAGCGATTTATTTTATACATATATATATATATACACACACACATCCATATACATATGCTACCCTATTCAATGTACTTTGGTGCAGGTCCTAAATTACTCACCCTAATTCCCTCTCTGGACACTTCCAAAGTGGGACAACAGACTGGGAGATTTTTTTGAGGCAAATGCGCAAGAAGAGACACCAGGCATCAGCCCAACAGCTGGTGAAAGACAGATTTGTGCCTAGGGAATTCATCTGTTTCTGCAGCACTTTTCTGGAATCACTGCAGCTGCGATAATTGGGAAATATGTCAGAGATTAGATTAGGTTGGTTTCCAATGGAAGATACGACTAAGGTCGATATGGTAATAACAACTCGATATGTCATACCCATTGAGATTCGCATTCTTTTTACAGTTTTTGAATAAATTAAACTCAGACCAATTGCTCCTAGTAAACTGAACACAAGGAATAGTGCAAATGCCATAATAATGTTAATCAAACAAGAGTTTAAGCTGTAACTTTCCTCATGACTAGAAGGGGCAAGGAAGCATATAGATGCAAAAATAAAACACTGTGGTCATGGTTGGGTGGGCACAGGTTATAAACTATTGAAACAAAATACTGGATAAATGTCATTTGATATCATGGTTTTTCCAGAGTTTTAAGGGTTGTGTACTATGCAAGAACCCTGGACCCCCAGCCTCCTTGTTCTTGCAGATTGTAATGAGAGTGACAACAAAAATGTTGTGATAAGGAACAAATGCTATCCAAACCTCAGATGCCAGGTGACAGAGTAATGAAACACCACAGGTGAGTTATTGAAACATCAGGCTGGAAGCCTCAGGGCATATGTTTCAGTTTCTCATGTGCCTCTGGCACATCCTGTCCCCTCAGGCGTCTCTTTGTACACCTCCATGTTGTGGTTTCTACCAGCACCTGGGATGTCCAGCACATCTTGGGCCCTAAGTGTGACTCCCACCTGACTGACACCTCTCACACAAGTGGGGGATCCTCCTGCAATTTCCTCAGATACCAGGTGCCTGTGTTTTCAAGTGCAGAGGGGGCAAAGCTCACACAGCGACAAGTCATTTTCCAATTGCAGTCTCAAGGCCACAAGAAGTATGGAACATGTTACTATTCCTTCCTGTAGGCTCACGTCCCTGGGAGGGGGGGGAAGATTATTCTGCCAGCTTAGTGCTAAAATTTTTCATCACTTTTACTGCCTTCAGCAGGCATCCAATGGATTAGGTATGAAGAGAAAAAGACATCCGTTGAGTTTACAACCTTGAGGGGCTATCTGAGTTTGAAATCCTGGCGCATCTACTCTGTGCCAGTATATCACTAACATCATTGCTCAAAGAACATTTGCTTCAAAAAAATGCTTTCTTCTGTGGGGATCTTTATTGTGATGGTAATGTTGATGTGGTACAGCTAAAAGCATAAGCACTTCTTCATTCATATGCATATTTCTTCTAAATAAACAATATGTCAGGAGATTTCAGGTATGTTCTTTTGTGAGAAAAAATTGTGCCCCAAGCCCACTGCAATTGGTTTGACTTTTTTACTTGGGTAGTCAATTCCTTAGGAAAATTAGAAGTATAATGAAGGAAAATGTCACCATCTGTCTGAAACTGGCATACAGAGTGAAATGTTTAAAAAATGCATATTATTCCCAAAAGTAATTTATCATTTTGACCCAAAGATAAAGAAAAATTACTATGAACCTAACATTATACTAGTCACAAAATCCATGTGCTCAGAGGCTTTGAACGTTTTTGGTTTCTCCTACACATTTGCCAGCACCTGCTGATGTCAGCGCCGGCAGGAAAGCACTGCAGGTGGAGCAAGAAACAGATAAATCAGAAAAGACAAAAGAGAACATGGGGAGCCTGAAATTCCTAACTCTTAGCACAACACTGGGACTTCCCCAGGAGCACTTCCCCATTCAAGCAAGGTGTGTATGCATCCTGCTGTGGGATGATTTGTGTGTACTTTTGCAATGAAATCATGACTGTAGTTAGGGAAGATGAACAAGTTCTGATCAGTAGCAGCACTTCATAACTCTCCTGCCTTGTTTTCCCTTTTCAGTGCTTTCACTTTTTTTCCTCTTCTTTTGATTACAGCCTAGCTGAAATAATAAACCTCTGTGTGGGAAAGAATTGGTAGGGTTTTTATCTCCTGTCCCTAGTGGCACAACATGTTGCCAAAGTTATAAAACATTATGTGGGAACTTTTGGATTCGGTGAAGTCCATGGCCGTCTTCCTGTTAATTCTGAGGATCACCCTCAATTTCTTCAACATGCCAGAGCTCCATATCTCTGACTCTAGAGGCCATTTCTAAGATAATGCCTTAGAAAACTGTTTCATTTCAAGATGTGGCTTCATTAGGAGGAACAGTCACCATTCCTGGTGCAAGACACATGGGGAGCAGTTATACTGCAAGAAGTCACACTCAGCTTTGCCATGTGTCACTACTGCCTGTTGTGACCAGTCCTCTGATTTTGTCAGCTCTACTGAAGCTATAGACAAAAAACAAGTAACTTCAGAGCTGTCTGGAACGTCTTGATTCCATGGGGGCTCTGCTTGAATTTCTTCCCTCTGTTTACTTCCACATTCTGAAATTAGATCTAGATACATATACAGAAAGGAAGAAAAGAAAAGAAGAAAAAAACCTCCTTTCTTACTCCTGCCCACCCACAAATCCCACACTGAAATAGAGACAACACTGTGAGTCTCAAGAACTGTAGCACTATGATATTCATAAATATTATGAATATTTATTATATCCATAAACTTTCACTGAACTTTACAAAGGATGTAAATTCAACCCTCAGTGTTTTATATGTGAAGAAAGTACGGAAGAGAAATAACTTACCCAAGAACATGCAGCAAGTAAACAGCAGGACTGAGACTAGGATACAGACACCTTGTGGCATTTCCCACCAACTCAGTCCTGGGAATGTATTGCACTTCCACAGAGATCCCATTGAGGTCCAACCACTTTCAGAGCCTGAAGACGACTCAGGGCTGTTATTATAAGTTTTCAGTGCATGAACATTATCATTCTGACAACAAGTTTCTGGCCACTCATAACTCTTCAGTGCTTCATCCTTCGTGTGTATTTCTTCACAGCTCTGTTTCTGATTTCTATCACAGCGGTCACATTTTGTATCAGTGTACATCTGTCATCCATTGGGAATTTTGCCACAGATTATATAATTCACAATTTTCAAATCAAGTCTTTGGAGTCTTTCTAGAAGCAAGGAAGCTGAGGGAGGTCCCAGACAGCAGGTGGGAAGGGTTGTCTGGCACACAAGTTTACCACAGCCACCTCCAGTCTGCCCTGAGACCCCATCAGATGGGTTGAATGTCCCATGGTGACCCCAAGGCGTTCCTGGGGGCCTGACAGTCTGGCCCACATGGCAGAGAATGAACAGTACCAAGTAAGAGATGATCAGGTCCATACGCATTTTTGATGCAGTCGTCTGTCTAAATCTGCAGGAAGCTGGTCTTTGCCACCACTCAGAGCTGAAGCTCAGTCTTGACACAAGAGAGAACTGTACCTTTATGATCAGCTGCTTCTCTTGCACTCTCTTGGTTTGCTGCTTTGTTGCCAAGATGCTGAATTGCTTTAATCAGATGTATAACAGAGACTACGGATAGCCTCCCAGGGCACTCCAGGCTTGTCCTGCCCTAGAGCAATCACCTACAATCACAGCAGTCAGGCGCTTTAGAAGCAGAACTGGGAGTACATGGCTTTTTCTTGGCAGTTTATTAAGGGAATAAGGGAGCAGGGATGGAGGACAGAGCAGGACTGCACAGCCCAGAAGGAAGCAGCAGAGGAAGAGAAGATGCACTCCTGTCATTTTCCTGAGCATAAATTTTAGAGATTGAGAAGAACAAAGGAGCATGAGCCCTAGATTCAAAGCCAGTTCAAGGTGTTTACAACTGCAGCGAATCTCTGCCAGCAAGTAAGGGAGTGGCAGAAGCTCCCAAAGCATATCTGAACCCAGTATGAATCAGGACAGTCACACTGGCTTCTGTCCAGGCTGCATCACACCACAATCTGCCTCCAAAATGGGGCCCACAGAGCTGGGACTGTGTGCTGCACTGGACGCAATTAGCATTTCTTCCACCTTTTCACCTTACTGCTGTGCCTGCATGTGGCCACTTAAGGTAGAGTTGAAGCAGGAATGATTATATTAGAAAGTAAGCAGGTTTTCCTTCAAATTTACGCTGGGAGGTGTAAAGAAAGCTAGCTCAGGCAGATTATTGCAAACCTTCACTGCTCACAACATCATTCTCTTTCTCATTTGTTCCTGAGCTCCCGAAACCTCTCTCCTGCCTTCTTTCCTCATCACTCCTTTGAGACACTCCATCTCTCCCCTGCAATGTGTTTAATATTACTCGGGACAGATCTATGAATCCTGCAGACAAGCCTGCTCTTTTCCTGTACTTTCACATTTGATCTAAAATCATAGCTGCTCTAAAAGGTGATCCTTAGCTAAACTGTGAGCAATGCTGAGCCTCAGGTTGCCAGTCGGGAAATAGAACTGTCCATCCAGATATGTGGTGGGAACAATGGAGGATTCACCATTGCCTTTTCACTGTCATGCAGAGACTTGGCACAGCACAGGTTCCTGCCTTAAAATCTCACCTCAGCAAACAAAAATAACAAAATGAATTAGCAAGGGTATCTTTGAAGTTGGCTCCCGGGATGTTGAGATTATTTCTACATTATTTTATTTCCAAAAAAGGATTGACAGCAATTAAGTATGAAATGAAAAAAAAAATAATCAAGAGCAGTTTACAGAAGGGAATTCTTTTGTCTCACACACATGACTTTGTTACGAGCACAAAGGTTTTGCTCTGTTAAAAATCAGATTTGATCCCTAGATTAATGTAGTAAAAAACATCTTTACATGCACAACTCCAGAGGGTTGTAACCATATACAGACTCTGAGAAGGCGAGTTGTAGGGAATTAAGTTTCCTCATTGTTTGGCAGACTGAAATAGGTTTGGCAAGAGGAATCTTACAGACTTTGCATAGCTTCTGGGGATGAAAGAGGGGAAATCACAACAAATGGGAGAGAAGACAAGTCGAAACTCATCACTTACACAAGAACATTGGAAAGGCGTTCCACAGGCGGAACAATCACCTGTTGTGATGGTTGACCCTGTCCAGTTGCCAGCTGCCCACCCAGCTGCTCTCCCACTCCCCTTCCTTCTTCTCTGCCCTTGGTGCTGCAGGATTGCTTCCCACACGGTTTTTTCCTCACTGCTCTCTCTCACAAATGCCACACAGTGATTTTTTACCCTTTCTTAAATATGTTCTCACAGAGGCACCATACAGTGGTCTTTTACCATTTCTTAAATACGTTTTCACAGAGGTGCCACCAGCTTGGCTGATGGGGTCAGCTTTTTCCAGTGGTCGGTCCATTTTGGAGACACCTGGAACCATCTCTGTCTGGCACGGGGCAGCCCCTAGCTTCTTCTCACAGATGCCACCCCTGCAGGACCCCCAGCTACCAAAACTTATCACCTGTAAGCTCTGCAAATCTTGGAGACAGTCAGCAAGAACTGAATAGGTTTGCAATATTGGCTATGATTGATCTGTTTTATTCTACATATGTCTTGTATCATATAGCTCTCAAAGTCCCCTTTCAGAGAAACAAATCCTGTACCTGCAGCTCTTCTGCTAACCAAAGCTCAAGTACTTATCTCAGCACCCCTGCCCAATGCCAGGGAGCAGTACATCGCCCTCCAGCAGCCAGCCAAGAAACAGGCTCAGAGTTAACCAGATGAATATTTGGATTGCTGTGCTTTGCAGAGTCTGTGTGTGCACTTGTGCACATTCACATGCTGTCTTCAAGAAAGCCTAGAGTTTCTAAACCCTAAGGGAGATAATCCCTACAACTGGGAGTTACTTTGTGCTATGAAATGGAACAGATTGCTGGAGACGGCAGCAACTCTCCAAGTCCAACCATGTAAAAGATGCTATAGCAAAATTCCTGCTCAGATTGCTGATTTGCAAGCTGGTCCCATGTTCAAGTAAAATGGATCTAGAGTTCATTTTAAGGGCAACTAGCCTCATCAAGCAAGCAATGTACAATAAAGCAAAAAGAGGAAAGGCAATCAAAAGTCATTTGCCCTCATGTTCAGCAATCTTTCTCTGATCTACTGAGATGTATTGACCCAACTTGTACATAAGCATGGACAAGTCTCAGGGGATAAGTTACCCTGCACAACCTGCTATAGAGGGCTCATTGATCAGACATCAAGGATGATTACCCAGATTTCTTATGAGCATGTCACTCAGTTCAGATGTTAAAATGAAAACCATGCAACATGAAACGGAAGACTATAGTCATGTCTGGGTTTTGGCAAAAAATACAGTCAGATAAATGTGCTTGGAGAGGGGGATCTGTCTGTGAAACTCATGGGATTTCAGACTCTCCCTGGTGTTTAAGAGCCTTTTCCAGTGCAGCAGAGTCCAAGACCTGCCTCTGTCTTAAGAGCAAAATGGGACCAGAATGGTGGGAGAAGAAAGATGTGACTTGTCCGAAGGCCACCCAGCTTCTTGGCTGTGTTGGGTCAAGCTTGCAGCCTCTGCCAGGAGGGTGTCTCCTGCCGGTCCCTCCTGTGCTCTGACTCCTGTGCTTAGAAAGGGGCAAAGGCAGATGGGGTTACGTTATTATTGAACTTCCATTTCAGTCAAGTGTGACTTTATGTTAACATCATATAAATTACCAGGATCCAAGCCAGAGAGCTCTGAAATAACTCATAAACGAAATTCTCACCCTGGACCAGAAGGCTTGGATGTAATGTAAAAGATTTTAGGAGGAAATGAGGTGGTTCCCTAGACAACAGACCTGGATTTGAACAGATTAAGGAAGTTCAGTATTACAATTGTTTTCTTATTTTTTATTTCTGGCAAGTTCCAAGAAAGAGAAGAGACTCATTTTGGGTGGAGAGAGAACTTTGCAGAACTATTTAAAGAAATATGCATAATCATCTGAAAATTAGCACAATTAAATTGTATTCCAGGCTTCCATGGTTGTTATCTTTCATTGGCCCCATTTCAAATTTGCCAGTTTTCCCAGTGGAGAGTGTGTTTTTTTCTTCTCTCATTCTCTGTATGAAAAAAGCTAAGCCGACAAATCCAAACAACACTTGAGTAAAAGAAAACTCCAAAGTCAAGCTAGGAATGTTCTGCCCTTCCGCAAGCCCCAGACTAAAACTTCTGCAATTGCTGCTGTGAGAAATGAAACAGAGATTTCTTTAACATAGCTTGCTTTCTGTACAGAGGTAACCCTGTTTTCTAGAAAGGCTGGGCCCACTGTCTCCCGTTACCCTGGAAAACAGTTACTATTCCTGGAAATTAAAGATAAGGCCACAAATGGGAATCTTGACACAGAAATTTATAGAGTTAAAAATTCAGTATTTTAGCTGACTATAAATACAAGCTGGGAAGAGGAGCAGCAGAAAACCTTGTCTGTCAACATTTTAAAACAGGATTTTAAACAGCAGCTGAGCAAGGAGGTGTTACAATCAACATTGTCCTAAAACTCAGTGCATCTTCTACCCCCGACCCACACAGAGGGAAAGCCCCAATTTAGTTGAAATTAAAACTGAGCCCTTCAAACGTGTGTCTGCCGGAGCTCCCAGGGTAATGTCCCAGTGCTCACAGCCCCATGCCAGCTCAGACCTTGCTCCAGAGTGCTCCTTTGCACAGCTGGTGGGACAATGGGGACCAGAGCTCTTGGGCCAATAAGAAATAGCTCTAGTTTCACCTCCAGCTTCAGGGCTAGGAAATGCACCTGCACAAATCACAGCTGAGCACAAACATGTCTCAAAAGATAAGCTGTCCTATCCATCCATCCTATAGTACCTCACCTAGCTGTGTCTAAAATCATCTAGGTTCCTTCTCTGGACATTAGACAGGTAGAAATACCTCTAGTGTGAGATTCATTTAATCTGTTTTTCGTTTAAAGATGGGAGGAAATCCCACTGGAATGCCAATTTCTTTCTCATGGAAGAAACTCAGATAATTGCCTTACATGAGACATCTACTTTGCAATGGAGCAAGATAAATCTCACCGGCAAATATGATCTTAAGAAGCCTCACAGAAAACCTCTTCCCTTCTTCTGGAATCCCCAGGTGTAATTAAAACCATTCCCTGTGGTTCTGGGAACAAACTCTTTATTCCGCAGAGAAAAGATACTCAAGAGGCACAGCTTATGGATGTTTGTAAACTACTTGCATACCATGGCCAAATCAATTAAGTGCAAAAGCCCTTGCACTGACAACACAGATTTTCATTAAGGACTTGTTTAAACAAGAAGAACCCTGTGGAATCAAATATGGGGTGAAGAACAGAAGCTACATATAGAAACTGTTTGTATGTAGACAACTCTTGATTTTCCTACATTTTCAAACATTTAAAAGATGGTTATGTCTTAAGTCCTAATGTTTTGCATTTTCTGGGGACTATGAACTCATTTTCTACCAGTTTTCAGGGAAAAAGATGTGAAGGCACTTGAGTCAATTTCAAACTTCAGTTGATGTTCACTTAACTTCAGTTTTCAGTTGTGAAGTCTCAGCTTCTTAGCATAGCTGGAGGGAAAGTTGAGAGTAGTTGAAGACTATGGTTATGTTCCTGCTGACCTTAGGGCAGCTGGACTGTGGGCTGTTTTCACCAGTGTCATACTTGCCAACCTCCAAGTCCCTTTTGTGAAGGGGCTGGATTTTTTAGCTGTGTGACTGTTTTGTGCCATCAAAGCAACGTAAAGAAGCAAGATGATATCATGGCTCAGAGCTTCTGCGGAAGCAGGGTGCAAAGGATTGACTCCTCTAAATCCAGAGTCTTCTGGGGACTCCAGAACAAACACAGCACAGACTCAAATTTATCCAGGGGACAAGCTCTAGTCTCAATGTAAATGTATAGATTTGCATAAGATATTCTAAGATGGAGAGGCCTTAAACCTGCATGCTACAAACCAAGAAAGTCTTTTATTTTGTCTTGAGCAGACAGCTAAAATACCAATTTATTTCTTTCACTTCCTAAACAGAAAGACCACAGTAGGACTGAGTAATTTGCTTAAAAGCAGCCCAAACCACCCAGAGAAATTTGGTACTGTGGAAGAACAGCACAGTAAACAGCACAGCAAGCAGATAACATGCAGAGACGCAGCTTTTATTGAAAAACTACAAGCCACTGCAGCAAGCTGCAATGACAGAAAGCAGGAGAGAGATCTTCTCTTACATTTCTCACAAGAGCTGTGTACAGAGGACTGTTTTTTTCCCTTCAAGGCTGAGCAGTTTAACAGGCCAACACTGTTAACCACTTCATAGCTGCCAGCACGTTAAGTAAAGATGACTGAAGGCTTCGCCAAGGGTGGGACTCATCTCAGCAGGTAAAGTGTTCTGAGGAAACAGCTTGTCTAAACTGGCTCCTGCTGCAGTCAGTGAGGTGGGATCAACAGCAGAGATGTACTGGTGCCACTGGCAGAAACAGACCTGACTTATTTCCCCTTAAAATCAAGTTATTACACCAGGCAAAGGGTTTGGTGGAGGGGGATTGCCAAATTCAGTGAACATAGCAGATTTTCTATGAACTCTGTTTAGTTCATTGGAAATTGTGCTCCGTTTTTTTAGCCAAGAGAAGTGGGACGTAGCTTGATTTTATATATCAGATAGATAGACAGGTGTATAGATAAAGGTATGTGTCGAATGACACCAAATTGAACGGCAGTGTTGTTCTGCTTGAGGGTAGGAAGGCTGTGCAGAGAAACCTGGACAGACTGGATCGATGGGCTGAAGCCAACTGCATGAGGTTTAACAAGGCCAAGTGCCGGGTCCTGCACTTCAGTCACAACAACCCCAGGCAACGCTACAGGCTTGGGAAGGAGTGGCTGGAAAACTGCCTGGCAGAAAAGGATCTGGGGGTCCTGGTGGACAGCCGGCTGAACATGAGCCTGCAGTGTGCCCAGGTAGCCAAGAAGGCCAACGGCATCTTGGCCTATACCAAGAATAATGTGGCCAGCAGGAGTAGCGAAGTGATCGTGCCCCTGTACTCAGTACTGATGAGGCCGCAGCTTGAGTACTGTGTTCAGTTTTGGGTGCCACAGTATAGGAGGGACATTGAGGTGCTGGAGCGTGTCCAGAGAAGGGCAACGAAGCTGGTGAAGGGTCTGGAGAACATGTCTTATGAAAAGCGGCTGAAGGAATTAGGATTGTTTAGTCTGGAGAAGAGAAAGTTGAGGGGAGACCTTATTGCTCTCTACAACTACCTGAACGGAGGTTGCAGTGATGAGATGGGCGCTGGTCTCTTCTCTCAAGTAGCTAGCGATAGGACAAGAGGAAATGGGTTCAAGTTGCACCAGGGGAGGTTTAGGCTGGACATTAGGAAAAAATTTTTCACTGAAAGAGTTATCAAACATTGGAACAGGCTGCCCAGGGAGGTGATTGAGTCACCATCCCTAGATGTGTTTAAAAGTCTTGTAGATGTGGTGCTTAGAGGCATGGTTTAGTAGCAGACCTGGTAGAGTAGGATGAATGGTTGGACTAGATGATCTTAAAGGTCTTTTCCAACCTAAATGATTCTATGATTCTATTCTATGAATAAGGAAGATAAGACAAAAATATATTACTTTTTACCTGCTTGATTTAATCCTGGCCCAGGAGCAACCGAGAGGGAGAAAATATTATGCTCCCCTGGAGCAGAGCTGAGCAGAACCAAACCCCAAGTGTTTTTTCGAACTGAAAGCTGGAGGAAAACTGAACATATTTTCTCTGAAGTATCTGCATTACCAGCACTGGAAAATGTTCAGGATTTCTAAAAGTTACTATTGTGGAAAGTTTGGCCAAAGCTGGCACTTGAAAGACAAATCACCCAGAATAAACAGACACTGTCCTGAACTTTCAGACTAGCTTATCCCAGGAAGCTGATGGATAAGCTGAACATCAGAGGAAAACTAACAAAGGAAAGGTGAAAATGAGTCTTTAACAGAGGGTTTTCATAGGGGCTGTGTGACACAGCCTCAAAACAGGGATTAGGCAGGGCTTAAGAAATCCATGAACTTGATTCTGTGTGTCTGCACAACTGCAAATTTCTCCCTAAGCAGACTGGCATTTATAGAGGAGACAGTATCCCACTGAAGAGAGTAGATTCAAGTCCTGCAGTAATTCAGCATTTCATATACACTATCAAATAATTTTGTATGCCTACTAGCTCTGTTTAAACCAAGGAAACAAAGCAATACATGTATTATCAAGTTGATAACTAAAGTGATCTGATTTCCCTTGTGTGACCCAGCATTCAGCTTTTGTAGAAGTTTAGTCATACATAAATGGATTTAATGGATACAGCCCTTGTGCTGACAACCTGTTTAAATCAGTACAGAACATATACCTGTCTAACTACTGCAGTCAGCTACAGTTACACAAGTGCATTCACCTCCCCAGAGTTGCACTGTTTTCACTGTATTTGTATAAAACACCTAGCCATATATGCACCTGTTGGAGTGGGTCCAGAGGAGGGTCACAAACATGATAATAGGGCTGGAGCACCTCTCCTATGAAGACAGGCTGAAAGAGTTGGGGTTGTTCAGCCTGGAGAAGAGAAGGCTCCAAGGAGACCTTATAGCAGCCTTCCAGTATCTGAAGGGGGCCTACAAGAAAGCTGGAGAGGGACTTTTTACAAGGGCATGGAGTGACAGGACAAGGGATAATGACTTCAAATTGGAAGAGGGGAGATTTAGATTAGATCTCAGGAAGAAATTTTTCACTACGAGGTTGATGAGGCACTGGAACAGGTTGCCCAGGGAAGTCATGGAGGCCCCATCCCTGGAAGTGTTCAAGGCCAGGTTGGATGGGGCTTTGAGCAACCCGGTCTAGTGGAAGGTGTCCCTGCCCATGGCAGGGGAGTTGGAACTAGACAATCTTTAAGGTCCAACCTAAATCATTCTATCATCCTATGATATATAGCAACAAAAAACATTAATGATTTATAAAGAGCTATCATTAGAGTGTACCTAAACTTAGTAGGCTAAACTAACTTGAGTGAACATTCAAGGATAACATGTAAATTCAGAAGTGTAAAGCCCACACCATTGTTTCATTTCTACAGCATTCAAATAATCTTTTCTTCCCACCATCTTCAGTACTGAGTCTGTCTTTTCCCTTCTCCAATTATTGTACAACCTCCTGTGCTATCTGAGTAGCTCGTGGTCTCCCCTGAAATTGCTTTTAGAGTTCCTTCATTCTTTCTTACGCCTAGGTACTTCAGAAAGCCATGCAAAGTGCTTTTATTCATGAAGAGGGGTGGGCAGGTCTAAAAACAGCAATTAAACCAAATCCAAACCTACAATTTCACAACAGGCAGGAAACAAAGCCAGAAAAACAGAGTCTAGAGAGCAGAGGAGGCCCTGATCTTACGGTAGCACTGGTTCAGTCCTGAGACAATCAGTCAAACGCTCAATTATGACATGCAAATATGCATCACTTATGCATTGAAGTATCAGCCATCAGTTCTAAATGTTAATAAAACCTTCCACAGATTACCATAGCTTCTTCTGTTGATGTTTTGAAATTTGGTTTACCCTAAACATCACAGTGTTTTTTTCCCTCCATAGTCCATATTTTTTATGGTTTTCAAACATCCTTCTACTTTCTTTACAGTACTCTTTCTTTTGGAGAAGTATGTTGCTTTGTTGTACCTTGATATTATACTGTGGCGTGCTACTCAATCTTTATTTCAAGGCAAACAGGTATGGATATTGATGCTATTATTTGTCTACCAAGGAGCCATTTAATTAGAGCCAAAAACGCAAACAAGATCATCTGGGAACCATGATATATCACATAAACTACTTCTTCAGGGATGCTGCCATGTTTGATGTGTTACCAAGCAACTGGGCATTTAGACCAGATGGGCAGGTGAGCTCTCCTTAGAAAATATACACAGATCTTGAATGTATACCTAGTCATCCTCATGGCCTTCATGCTTTCACTCTGACCTTAGTCAAAAGAAAGCCCACGGGTTTCAAGCCAAGCTGCCCCAGCTATAGGGAGGTCTGAGCTTGAGCAGGGCTTGCAGCTGAGCCCATAAAAAGTGTGGTTGTAGATGTATTGAGTCATAGAGGTCTCAGGAATTAAACCCAAACTTGCTCAAAGACAACATAAGTGTAGTCCCAATGGACTATATAGGACACACGTCAAAGATCAGTCTGACTCTCAATGGTGAACACACAGAGACAGAAACTGCTTTTTGGCAAACTGAGTCCCTCTCTCTCCCTATGTCTCTTTAAACTCCCTCCACACATCTGTGAACAGCTAGGTGAGAAGGAGGATGGGCAGCACACGTGTGTTGGCACTATCTGAAGCGGGCATGCTCTCCCTGGGGAAGCAAAGCCAGCTGAGCTCAGGTTAGAGCAATCCCCAGGCTGCTGCAACCAGACACAAATCCTTCATAATTGGCTTCCTGGCAACCCCAGCCCCAGCAGACCTTGGCTGCAGCAGAGACTCTGACCCCAAATGCCCTATAATTCCCAAAGTATTTCTGCATCTGAAAAGTTTCAGGTCTTTTTTCCACCATTAACCCTTTCTTGCAGAAGGAATTGCTGTCCAGGACAAAGACAAGTGTATTTGCTACCCAGAAGCTGCTATTTCTTTCAAATAACACTACGAAGGAAACATATAGTCTGTTGTGTATAGTGAAATTCATGCCGCCTGTACTGTGATAGAGTCAGCCATGAGAAAACAACTGAACAAAATCTGAAGGTTGTGACCACTACTTTGTTTTCCTGGTGTTGTAATACCTGAGACAGAGCTAGCAGCAGAGAATTGCAAGAAAGAGTTAAAAGATGAAAATGAACTGGTTCCAGTCTCCATGACAGATAATAGCTATGCTTGGTAAACATTTCAGACAAATGAGGGAATGAAAGCAAACCAAATATTGCAGCAACGTGAGCTCTTCTTTCTTCAGTAAGGGATGCCTAGCATTTTTCTGCCAAGCCCACAGGCTCCTCAGCGGCATACAGTGTGGTTCTCCTTGTTCATTCATGTGGACAAGCAACGATTATTGACAATTAGCATCTCTCTTGATGAAGGCAAATTAAGTGCTGTGAAAAACCCAAATGCTATGATAAAAAAAAAGAGGGAAGAAAGGAAAGAAAGTGCACACTGGCTAAGCTAGCATGCATGTCATTTAGGCATTTTGTAATTGGAAAGCTACCTGGGTTTTGCTTTCTGACTTCTTCAACAAAACCCTATTAAATGAGGCTCCAGGTGAAATACAGTAGTGATTAACAAAATGTCCCACTGTGACAGAGCGCAGTACTGCAGGGAGGTAGGGAATTAGTAGGTAGCAGCCCCATGCACAACACTAATATCCAAGTTCAAAATAGGATTTCTCTGATTCATAGACACTATGCTCCAAAGGAAACCAGTCAGTAGCCTATACTTTTGGCTACTTTACAGTCCTCTAGTATTCAGGGAAAATAAAATCACGAAGTAGTACGAATGTATTGCCAGCACTTCTGTACTACGTTCATCATCGTGGTTTCTGAGCAGCTTTCTAATGTTAGGTCAAACGTCAGGATGAGATGTGCAGAGAGGAAGGAAGAGCAGAGGGAGCCAGCTGTGCTTGAAAGCAAAGAGAGCATGATGGCAGCTTGCCCAAACACTCAGCCTACCTTGGCGGTGCCGCCAGTTGGGCTCCACTTGCAAGGTCACAGAGGCTGAAAGGTAGAGGGGACAGCAGCAGAGGGAAGGCACACACATCCATTTCTCATGCATCAGGAGGAGGACATGGCATACATCTGAAGCCAGGGGACTGGTACCTTCCAAGGCAGTTTCTTTAAATGCAAGTCCTACTAGGAAGTACAAGCATGCAGGTGCTCAGCAAGGCCATGGCTTCCCCTTCTGCTGGGCATCGTTGGCCAAGCAGGTCTCCTTGCTGTACTGGGACCTGCAGAGAAGCAGTAGCCTCTCTCCTAGAAATGTGTCAGCTAGCAGCACCACAGCAGAGACTCAGGAGATGGAGACGATTCCCAAAAGATCACAGATCAGGACCTGACACTACGCCCCTGGCCAGAAAGCTGTGTTAGATGTTATTCCTGCCCTCAGTTCAGGACTCCATCTGCAGACCTTCTCTAGACCTTTGCTATTTTTTCTGATTTGATCAGAGCTGACCATGTCTGTAGCCCACAGAGGAGAAAGATTACCTGATGGATGAACTTCTCTCACCCACAATGTGCAGTCTAGGCACCAGGCAGAATGACAAAAGACATCCAGACTCAGGACATGAGACTGGAGCTAGCAGCCAAGTGGTGAGAAACAGTCCCACGTATAAAAAGCCAAGTGCATGACACAAGCTGCTTAACTACCTTCAGGCACTAGTTCTTACCATCCAGGAGCACTCACACACTCAGCAGCTGCACCTCAGCTGAAGTAGTAAACTAACAGACAACAGTTTAATGTGGAGCCTGAGCCTTGCCAATTCTCATATAGCTGCAATTTCCAGAACTACCAGCAGAAAAAGTTTTTCGAATAAGATTACCAGCCATATACATGCTGGTGACTAAATCTGTTCTGAAATCTTTCTTCTCCTGCAGGGAACAGCTCCCCAACTTCAGCTGTGCAAGTCTTGGTTTGGCTGTTCCTTGTGCATGTATATGAATGGTCCAGACATAACAGGAGGTTAGGAGGCTTGCTGAGCTAAGGTTTCCAGCCAAAGTATA
Organism: Burhinus oedicnemus; assembly: GCA_008921705.1. NCBI lineage: Eukaryota > Metazoa > Chordata > Aves > Charadriiformes > Burhinidae > Burhinus > Burhinus oedicnemus. The sequence goes on from VFFE01005362.1 coordinate 426,917, forward strand.
CAATGTAGACCCACTCGTGAATTCTCACCTCTATCAAGTCCTCATTAGAAACCATGAGAAGGACACTGTATGCAGAGGAAGTTAAAGCATGAAAGGTCCTACAGAAACCTACAAAAACCAGAGCGCTAGCACTGCCTGAAAGCTCCAGTGGACGCACGCTGGTTAGCTAGGGCATGTTCAATTCATAAGAACACTTAAGAGAAAAAACCTGTGCACTTCAAAACAGCAGAAGCACTTTTGCGGGACTCTGACCTTAGAACGGAATTTGGCTGACAATATGTGTGCTCAGCAGTGAAAGGACATAGGTATCAGATTTCTGGTGGTGAAAAACAGTGTCCTGTACCATAACACCAAGGGAGCACAAGCTGCCCAGTTTCCACGGAGCCACTGCACTCTCTGCAGGCTGAATCTGCCTGTCAAAATAGCTGCATTCTCTCAATCAAGGAAATGGTGTTGTAGAGTGGTTAGCTTCACAGCGCACACTTTTTTATGTGTGCCTAGAAAAGCATGGCGCATGCAAATGGAAGAAAGGACAGGCGGCAGGCACGAGTGCCCCCAAGCCCATCTCCTCAGGCATCATCTTCTCTGTCATCCTGCTCTCCAAAGCAAGGAGTTCTGTTGGATGGGGTACTTCAGCAGTGTGGGCACAGCTCCACCATAGGGCACTGCTGGGCAGATGCCAGCAAGATCAAACAGAGTGCAAGAGGAGATGCATCAACCTCCAGGCAAGGTCTCAGGCTCCGAAGGCTCCTGAAACATATTCATGGGAAACAAGCTGAAAAATAAATCAGAAAATGTGCAAAGGTTAGCAGAGCAAGAGTCGTTGAATACAAACATCCTCCTCACACCAAATGCCCCTTCCGTCCTGCCCAAGCACACTTGTCACTGCTCCTTCTTTCCCCCATGGACTCTATCCAGCTTTTTCTGCCAGTCTGCCCTCAGCTAGTCCAGGCAGCAGCTGCACAGCCTTCAGAGTTGGCCATATTTGCCCTCATTTTCTATAGATGAAAGGGTAGGAGGTGCTGTTCTCGATCCCTGCTTCTCCGGATTCTTCAGTGCTTATACAGGCTTGCAAGGGCCGAGGTCACCTCCAGCAACCAGCACCCATGCCCCCAGCTCACAGTCGCAGGCACCAGTAATTACAGACCCCTGATGTGATTCATGTTCTGGGTAATCCATCAGACCTCCTCCCTCTCTGCATGTCTCATGCCAGTGTCATGCTAAACAATCGGCGTGATCAAATGGAGCAGGACGAACTCACCATGGCTGTCAAGTATGTTTGCTGCTGGGTCCTGGAACAGGGGTAATGGTGGGTAAAATCACTCCTCTCTCCTACAGATTATTTTATAGAGCTGTCAGCATGAGAAAATGATCAAGGGAACACCCCAGTACTGCTTGATTATTTGGCATGCAGTCTTTAAGTTAATTTCCTGCTTTGTTTAGCTATATATTCCATAAGAGAAATGCAAAATAAGGCAGAATCAGCATGAAAAATACGATGTTGAGTCAGAAAATGGATCCCCATTTTAATCAGGAAAAGAGAACTTACTAGATCTAATAAAATATAGCGATGATCATTATCAATTCAGTGTAACAAAACACCAGTTTCTGCTTAGGAGATAACTAGTGGGTTCATGCCCATATTTAATTCACAGACTAATAATTTCCTCCTTACTTATTCATAATAATTGAGGAACGACTGCTGCCCAGTTCAGAAAAATGCACCCCCAAGAGTTTAGATTTGTTCATTTGGGGTTTTCTGAATACAGAGGACCATCTTTTTACTAAGAGGTGAGCTAAGTCCTTGACAAATGGCGGTCCTCACTAACCATGATTCTCATTTCTGAGAAAATTAATGTCAGTCAGGTATCTGGGCAAATTGTTTCAGAATGAAATCCTGTTCCTTAGTTAGACTGAATCCGTGTGGTGTTCATAGACAGCAGAAGCTTATATAAGTTTATATAGCTTAGATCTGATATGCTGGGCCATATGGTACTATCCTTTTATAAAGAGAGGTCTTCACTAAAATGAAGTTCTGTCTCAAAATTGATGGCATCTATTTTGTAGATTTCTGCACAGCAGCTGATGTTGCCAGGAAGCTTAAAATACCACCTTTAGTGCATTGGGAAATAACAACAGTTGTGTTGGGGAGTGTTCATTGTACCTGATTATCAGTACCTATCCCTGCTGTCTAGTCTTCTCAGGTCAGCCTGGAGTTACTGGAGAAAGACAGGCTTCTTTCAAGGTGATACAGAGTGACTAAGTTAGATTTTGACTTGGACTTGCTCCCCTGAAATAATCTCTCTCACTTTGCAAAAGACAACCAACTTCCAAAAATAAGTCCCCTCTCTTCTTTGGTTTGGCTTACTTGCTTCAGGGAAAGCTTTCAAACCTGAGTGTCTGGCGATATCCTACTACCTTTAGTTGGGCATGAAAATATTTGTTGTTTCTTTGAGAAATGTGTGCGTGTTCAAGTCTCATTCTGCAGCTCAGTAAAACCAGGCTGCTTCAAGACTTTCGGGAAAGAGAAGAGGGAGCAGGTCCTCTGAGAAGGGCCAGCTAATCAGTGGCTGTGGGATGCAGAATAACTGGGGCTGACCTTGTTCTCTACTGTATGTGCTCTGGAGTAGACACTACGCTTCCCAGGTGACACCCTGAGCCCTTCCTTTGGGATATTTTGGAAGGAAGAGATGTATCTTGCTCTTGGTATCCTCCCTTTTACCTCTTGTCTTCTATCCCCTAGATTCCTTTCCGGACTGGAGATACGTAGGCTGATGAACACGTGTGATTTCTGAAAGCAGTGCATGCCTGAAAATGTCCCAGTTTTTCACACGTTTGACAAAAACACTTCCAAAACCTGAAACATTACAACCTGCTCAATTCTTACATCAATATTTAAATATTCAAGCCAGAATGTCCCACTTTTCAGAGGGAGTGAACAACCCAAAATTCAGGCCAAGTAAATTACCTAATACTTTTCACTTGAACACATCTAGGATACTGAAGTCTGGTAGTTCATGTAATTGTCTTGGGACAAAAAAAGATGTTTGAATGTTTTTAAATACCAGAAATCACAGGGTACGGCAAACCATTGTAGAGCCTAATTCACTAAATAAAAGGTCTTTTCGTTTATAAAAACAATAGCTTTGAAAGATAATGACTGTTTCTACTCAGCTCACATTAAGGTATTTGATACAGTTTTACATCTCAAGACATTTAATACAATTTTTATTATGCCAGTATAGTGTTAATGTCATTAGCTTCATCTATTCCTACTTGCTATTCAAACCCCCTAGCTGACAGCTTAAACCCCTGTGAGTGGGAAAATGAGGTATTACATATGAAATGTCTAATAACCATGTCTACAGAGAGAGACAATAAATAGCATTTTGATGGAGAGTAAAAGAATATTTTGAAGAGACGGGCTTATGAAATGAGTGGGAGTGGAGGCTCACGATCATTTTTGATTCTTCTCAGGTTATGACTGTGCATTCATTTTTACTTTTAAAGAGGCAGGAATAGTACTGCAGACTGTAATGAATTAACTTCTGTCATCACTTCACTAATGGAAAATGCTGAGCAAGTTTGCTGTGATTTTGATCACTAGAATGGAACTAGTATAACATGTTAACAGGTCATCAGTCTGTCATTTAAAATGAGCAGAACAATCACAAGTGATAAGGCTAAAATGAGGCCACAGCTTTGTACTGTTTTTCCAGAGGGAGCAGACATAAGCTATTCTGATGTCATAAGAAGATAAACGAAAAACACCTCTCCACCTCATATCCAAGCTGCTTGGTAGATTTATTAAGGTGCCAAACCAGTTCCTGGTAGTGAACTGATAAACAATAATCTTCCATGCATCCCGATTAAAAGGTGAATCAATTAGTCTTCCTTAATGGGATTCTGCTTTACAACAAAACCACAGCTGGTTTATTTCAAAATAAGTGAGCACGGAGCCTGAAAAACACTCTGAGCAGAAAGAAATGCTGGCTGCCACACATTTTTTTAATCCCAGGCCTACTTCATGGAATTAGAAAAGCAAAATGTACTGATACAAACAATTTCTAAGTCCTTGAAATATGTGATTATTTGTATCACCAGAAAATATATGTCTAATACACTAGACCCACTGCACTCTTACAAGACAGCTAATCAAGTTGCTGGGAACACTCGCTCATTAAACATATCAGTTCCAAACTATTAGGATCTGGACCTGTTTTCTCATTATCCAGTGAGGCCTGTTCGGTACATTCAGACAGAAAGGCTCAAATAAACAAGCTGCCTTTCTCTAAGTTTTATGCTGCTGTTCGTACTGGGAGTCACACTTTGCTTGCCTTGCTGTCCTGCTTCTCAGGTTTGGATCAATAAGAGAGCTGCCTTCCTCCCTCTGGTACTGTCGCACGCAATAGCTAGGCTGACCCTTGGTGTTTCTTTCCATCCTCTCACAGCCTAAGTTCCAGCAGCGTACCCTTTTTTTGTCTCTAGTCTGTGTAAACACAGTGTACATTTTCCTTGAGTTTTCTGCACACCCGCTTCTGCTGCCGCACAGCAAAGAAGGCCACGCACCCTTTGCGGTGGGCCTTCCCTAATGCAGACATACACTCTATTTCTATCCCATATATAGCACATATATGCCTTATAATTACCCACAGCTATAACAAATGCTCTTTCACACAACTTAACTCTTCCATGTAAGGTTATTGAAACAGTCTCCAGGAATAAAAAAATTTTCAACCTGCATCCCCATACATGTGTATACATGTATTTGGTTTCATATATAGATGTTTGTGTTAAAGCCACCACTGAGAGAAGGGAACATAAAGAATGTTCAATCCATCTTTATACTCATTTGCAGATGACTCCAGGGTTTGATGGTTTTCTCTTCTGTTAGCACATTGCCCCTCCACCTACCCTCCCCAGTCTCAAAGGTGACTCACTGCCCACTGCTGCAGGAGACCAGTTTGATTAACACTAGTTTGCCCCTTGCCTCACTGTTCATGATGAGGGGGTCTCATTGGGCAGGACAAGCCAAAGGAGGGCTGGAATGGGGAAAAGATGCTATCAGTCAGCTTTTTTAAATGCTTATGACAGTTTCTCAGGTGACAGGTAGAGACCTCCTGGCCGATAAATGTATTAGTATTACTGAAATAGCCAGGTGGTGTAGTCACAGCTAGCCCACAAACACTTCTTCAGACACCCACCCCTTTCCCCACATGTTGGTAAGTTTCATACTAGCAAGTCAAGTCTAGGTAGACCTTTTCAAAAACACTTCAACTTTAAATTCCCTGTGGAATTCTGATGTGAAATTTATGACATTTTGTGGTCTAGGATGTGAAATTTAAAATCATACCCTGATTTTAAGTTCCATATTCCAGTATTTTGTCTTGTGCTTGAATACATACTTAGGAAGTCCAGGTCACTCCATTAGCATTATCTGTGCAGTGAGGTACAATCTAATGCCACTTGGTTCCTTATCTTTTTACCTAACTTGTTTAAAGCCGTGCACTACTGCACAGAGCAAACACTGTGGGTAGCTATAAACCCATGTATCTATGTGTACTACTTTTGATGATGAACACAAATAAAACAGAAAGGAATTAAAATACAAAATTATTTGCTCTTAAAACCAGGGACATCCACTGATGGAGTGCTTCCTAAATAGAAAAAAATAGGTGGGAGAGAAAAGAACATAAAGTTAGGGGCAACACAGCTTAAATTTCAATTACCGGGGATAAAATGTCATTACCACATCAATATTGGAGTGTTGCAGTAATAGACCGGAAGTGACACTGGCAGTGGAGGCTGTAGCCATAGCTATGTATTTACATCAAACAGATACTAGATATGCACACTGAAACCTAGCTCTCCCCAGCCCAAAGGAGGGCACAGGTCCAAGGCATGCTTTCCCACCTCAGTGAGGTGGTTGTTCTCTTTTGCCAAGTGGAATAGCTTCAAATGAAGGAATAACTCCTTTCTTCTTAACCTGCCTTGTGACCTGGGATGGCTCCAGGAGAGGAGCTGGAAGTCTGAATCCCAGAGTACATGGAAAGCACACAAAGCTCCTGCTTCCTGGCTGCATTCCCTATCCATGAGCAGTGGCATCACACCCATAGCTATCACTTCCAAGGGTGGTCATGGCTCTGCTTTGTTCTCAAGACAAAAAGAATTTGGGCTTACCTTTCAGAGCCAGGAGAGAAGCATCTCTCAGTAGTGCTGGTTGAGACATCTATGTTCCAGGTTTGAGACATGCCTTTCTACCGAGCGGTCTGTGTTACGACAGCCATGAACGTCGTCCTGCCCAGTCCAGTGCAAGGAGAGGTGGTGTCTCTCCCAGGCCAAGGGATTCTGCAGGAGTGGCCAAAAGCATGGGGCTTCGACGCTCCCCGGCACCGCACTCTCCCTTTCTCAGGGGTAGTGGCTGACTGTCAGTGCCTTTTCTCAGTGAGCATGGCAGTTTCCTGATTTCACTGTGCTCTTGCTAGCATAAAAACATTCCATCTGCAACGGGGACATAAAGGGTCACACATGCCATTGATGAAGACTAATAGCTACAGCAGGATATTTAATGGTGTAGAGATGGGCATTCCTCTTCTTGCTGCTCCTTGTAAATACCTCCAGGTCTATTTCCTTGGTCTATAAACTGGTTTTTGTACAGCTCCTGTACAGCTGGATCGGGCTTCAGGGCCTGGGCATTTCGTCTGCTCTACAGTGTGCTCTCATAGAAGAAATGTTCCTACTGTGCATGGATTTTAACAGAAGCCACCTTCCATGGTGTATGTTGTAAGCACTGTTTGACTTAATCTCTGGGAGAAATACAACCTTTCTGATATGTGCTTATTAGCTTCATTACACAAACAGTATTTCTTGTATACACAAAAGATGAAACTTTAACAGCTGAGTCACAGAGACTGCACATGCCATCTTATTCTTTTTGTGACAGCCAGCCCTTTGAGTAAACAATGCCTTTTGTGGCAGGTTCTTGCAAACATTGGGCCAGAGAAATCCGAACACATGCTTTATTCAGGCTAGCCGTTAACTTTGACAGTAAATAATTGGTCATTTCTTCTCCTGTATCTGCCATCAGCACACACTCAGCACGGGAGAGGGGAGGGAAAGTGCTATATGCTATGAATTAGTCTAAATCCGGTGCGATATAGAACTGTGTCAGGGCTATGCAAGACGGCATTTCATTCCCCTAAAATGGGCTTTCTAACACCAATGGTCACACTTACCAGAATGTCTGTCCCTTGGAGCTGCTGAAATCAAGGAAGCAGAGGACAGAGTCAAGCCGAGTGATTCTTCTCAGTAAGTTATTTTAGAACAAATGAGCTTTGGAGAATAATAAACTTCCATACTCCCACCTCCCAGCAAGCACTCATGAGTCATGGATAGAAATAAAAAACCTAAAAATCAAACCTAGGTTGGAAGGTTACTAGAGCAATTTCTAGAATTTATAAGTTAGAACATAAGATAATGCCATAGATTTCTGAAAAATTTTATTCTCAATGGGTGAAGAATTACCAAAGCACAAGCTAGGAGACCCTTCCATCATGTATACTTAAACACAATTTAAGAATCTGGATATGAGGACATGAGAAAGGTAGCCTAATTGCAAGAAGTGTTGAGGTTGCTTGGCATGGGATTGGTTCAAAAATTTTGCTGCAAAAATCACCCTAAGGCTATTTTCAAACCTTGTTTCAATGGCTACTCACACCTCCATTTAAAACTACAATTACAGGTGACGTAAAACCACTGTGCATTTCACCCAACTTTCTAGACATGTCACAGAACAAATATTAGCACCAAAATTGCAATGTGGCTACAATTTCTTTCACCAGATCTATTAATACACCTCATGAAAATTACAGTCAGTCTTTACAGTTTGGTTTTCACTAGCACTACTTTAACTTCAATGACTGATAAACCTTTCTGAAGAAAACTACCCCTCTTTAAACATGTAACACTCTCCCCCTAAAGTGAGATCAAATCCGTTCAGCACTCCCACTCACACTGATCTTGAGAAGAACCAGGGAAGAGAGGAGAAAATATATTTTAAAAACATGCCCAGACATTTCTTAAACAAGGTTAGGTGACATAAAAAGCCAAATCTTTCAAAAATACTTTGCATGTCACTTTTAATAACAGCTTTCTCCTTTGTATGTGTTCTCCATTCAGATCCATTCTTTCCAGAGCAGGAGAGGAAACATTGGTCTTCTGTCTTGCTGCATGCCCACTCAGAAGTGCTAAGGTCCACAATGGGGTGGATATTAGGATCACTGTGACTAAATTTCCCCAAAACAGAAGTCCAGAGCAAAACAAGACAGAGGCAGAGTTGAAGTTGAAACAGAAATCAGGACAGGAGTCCTGAGGCCCAGGTGGAGAAGGGAATTGGAGCAGGAGGCTCACAATGGGGGAATGCCTCACTCTCCAGGAGACCTCCAGGAGGAAGAGCTGGGGAACACTTCTCATAAGGCACCACTTTTGCACTGTGAGCAGTTAGACCTGATGACAACAATAGTTACAGCTGCTCTGGGGTCAGGACACCAACCGGGAAGCTGACTGGTTACTGGGTCTCTGGGGTTCTTGCTGGCCCTCAGACTGAAGTCCCACACAAGGAGATGGATGCAGTGCGTGGCATAATTTCTTGCTGATATTGCATATCAAAACTGCGATGTAATATTACAAAGTCACAGGCTGCCAGATACTGACCAAAGTAGGTCAACAGGTAATACTACCTGGAATGAGACGTCAACCTTTAATACAAGTTCGCCTTTAAAGGCACAGCATCCCCATTACCATCCACATTACCATATAAAAGCCAAAGGCCGCTTCATGTTTCCATCCCTAGCGTAAATGTCATTTCAGTTGAAAGCACTCATTTAAGCCCCTTCTATTCATGATGAAGCAAATTTCCTGGTCAGCCAGTGGCACTGCACCACTCTGATGTGCACGACACCTTATGATGCTGAAGGTGACTTCAGCTCCCCTCATGCAGATCGGGCTCCCCAGGGCTGCATCAGGCATTGTGCTGAGAAGAGGGGAACCGATGCCCTCTCTTCTGCTGCCTACAGCCACCTTGCCTCTACCCTGGAGATCATCCTTCTCCTCCTCCCCCTCACCCCCCTTCCCCTCTGTTCACAACAGGCAGGACCAAAAGCCCTGGCTTGCCCTCCAGCTCCCACACAGCCGCACTGCAATGCCGTGGCACCTGACACCAGGGACTAACAGCTTGGCTCAGTTTGCCCAGCTGTAGGCCCACACAAGTGTCTGAAAGAAATGATCTCCAGAGGAAGACTTGCAAAAAGCCTCTCTGATATTTAGAATGAGATACAGAGTGAAAACAATAAATAATGCAATTTCATATTCATACAGTGAAGGTGAGGGGAGTAACATACAAAAAAAAATGTCATTTTAATGTCTCTTTCAGATTTTTAGACAATTAGATCGGCAAGATATTTTAAATAGCCCCTGAAAATTAACTTGAACATCAACTACCTGTTAAAAAGAAGCAAAGCAAGAGTCAGCACAAGCCTTTCCTCGGGTATCGCTCAACGTGCTCTTGCCGTTGCCCTGACAACCAACCAGCTCTTGGCACTTTGGCAATTGCTGTGGATGCAACAACTTTTAGATTTCTCATTATAATGTTATTATTGTTATAAGGCACACAAAAAAAAGCTGAAGGAACAATTGTGTCAAATTTAGCCTATGAGCACAGGTAAGGAACACTTAAAAAGTCTGACTTTTAAATAGCTCCTAATGACTGGGGCACAGCCTAATTTTAGACCACTGTCAATCAGCACAAATGTCTGTAGTTGCTTTGATTCCTCAATGGAGAGAACCCTGTAAGTACCTAGACAGTCAGATGTTGAAATGTGAACTCCCCGTCTGGATTCTTGAGCCCGGGACTTATCCTTCTCTTCTGAGGCTAATCCCCTTTATTTTCTGAGGAAGTAGGATGATATTTGTCCTAATGATCCCCACGGCTACATTTACTTGTTTTGCAGAGCTTAAAAAATTCTCTGTGATCTAATATCTTGACCATAACAATCCTGCCCCAAGAATCCAGAAAAGGAGATTTTTGAAACTGTTAGATTTGAACCAAAATGAAAGCCTAGATTTTCCCAGGGAACTAATATACTTAAATTCAGTCTTCACCCTTTCTTTTCCCCATCAACGAGCTTTTCCATTAAATTAGAAGTCTGGCCATTGTCATCTTCTGGCCACCTAGGAAAACATAGTTATTTTAAGGGTTTATCCCAGGTGCAAATATTTCCAGCAATACACATAATAATCTAAATGTAGTCTGAAAACAGCCCAAAGCAATGTTGCTTGTGTTTCTTTGACTGTCACCCAGCCACCACTATCTCTCCCCCATCCACGAGAAAGGCCAAGCCAGTAATCGAAATGTTTCTGGGACATGTTATGCTCTCAACTGCTTTGGTATAAACCTGGAGCCATTCCATCAGTTTCCCATTTTAGATAACTGAATTTATACCTCTGCACAAGAACACTTTTTTGGCTTTCTATGTGCCCAACTCTGTCCAAATATACTCAAAAGCACAGTCCCTTCATCAGTGTAACACATTACCAGATACTGATTTATAATGTGCATTATAGACTCTTGGCCAGAAAAAGCAGACATGAATCAGCTGTGACAGCATGTCTTCTGCTAGCACGTGACCATCCACAGACCAGTGAGCATAGCCAGTGAGCAGCTGCCGTTTACATCTTTGCAGGTTTTAAAGTTTAGATGTCATGGGTATGGAGATGGTTTCATTTCTTTCTCACCCTCTCCTAAGTAACCCAGTTACCCACGCAGTCCGTGTTCATTAGCATGCAAACAAACGTATCGTCCTGTCATTCTTCTCGCTCTTATTTATATTCATTACATTATTAACAGCTGTACTGTTTATCAAATAGAGGCTTTCATGGATCATGCAACAGAAAAGACAGATAAAGTGATCATTTAGTTGTAACTTTTAAGCTCGGTTGTTACACACTTAATTTAGAACCTGATGAGTTTACTAACACAGCAGAACAAACAAGATCAACACCTTCTGTCTTTTTAATACAAAGTAAACCTCACAAAACCTGTCCTTTGTACCGTGCTCACCCAAACATATTATCCATCAAAACACCACGCTCTTGGCCAAGAAACACAGAGGATGAAAAGTAATATTCTGGTAAGTTTTAGTTGGACAGACAATGCAATGAGGGTACACATTGAGTTCTGTCTACAATCTGTCCCTCATATGAAGTAAATTTTTTTTGTAGGATCCTAGGAAGAGTTAGAGAGAAGATATATACTCAATAGCTATCCAAGTTGTTACACAGCTTCTCTAGTTTCACCACTGCACTCTGAAGACTGCCAGACTGATTACAGCCTCTTTGCACCTTCTGTGCAAAACAGGTTTGGAGCCACAGGATCCACATACTCATGGTTCTTAGGGGTGGCCCCGTATCTCTCTGGGGCATGGGATCCCAGCATAAAGCCAGAAGAACGACCCAGTCTCAAGCCAATAGTTGCAAGGATCATCAGAACAACGTTAGGCTGAAAAAGAAATAATCACATCTTTGTTCACATGCTAAAGAAACAAATACACAACGCTGCACTTTCTCATGCCTCTGTCCAAATTGTTCATGGTCAAGAAGGCATGAGGCATCTAGCTGCATAGACAAAACTGCCTTCTCACTGGCTTCTAGGCAAGCAAAACCTGAAAATGAAATACTGGACAACCAGTATGTTAGACATATTTTTTAATTAAGTGCTACAAAAATGCTGCCCTGATTGTAAAATGAAGTGATAGAATTACTCCTGTTCGGAGTTTATTTTTGGACTTAGTACAATATGCTAAGAATGAACATATTAAACTTCCTCTAAAGCTTAATTTCCCAGTACATTATAAAATGATAGATAGCATTGCCTGGTGATGTGCATGTTTACTACCACAATAAAGTTCCCTTAAAAATAAAAACACTATATGGGAGGAAAAAATGTTCCCCACTGCCCTGAGAACAGGGCATTGGAGGTTTTCACTGCACAGAAAGCATGATGAGGGGAGTCATGACTGCTGTAGCAATTCCTTACAACAGACCCCTCTGGATCACACAACCCTGTAAGAGCTCCTTACAGTTTGCAGGAAAAAAGGATGGGTGAGGACACATTTCCATGAGGAACTATTTCCAGGCTCCTCGTTGAGCAGAGTCCACTGGTGAACAGACCTTGCCTCACTTGTCTAGATGATGGTGTAACCTAGAGACAGACACTTTGTGTGTGTCCATTTGTACCACTGCCCCAATACCTGAGCAAGAGGCCTTCTGCTTTTGTGTGTCCCCAGCTAGCACAGGATGCTGCAGATCCTCTCCTCACAGTCTACTTTGGGCACATCCAACCTGCACTGGGCTATCTCCACTGGCATCTCATTGAAATGCTGGTCAAATTAAAAATCTTGGTCCCCTCTGTAAAGGCGTAATCAGTCATTTGCATTCAACATCTCTAAGTTAGCCTGTAATATGCAGATGAAGCTTCCGGTAAGTAATTCCGCTCCCCCAACTCAATGGCATTTCCTTCATTAAGATGAAGATGTGGCACATTGCTTCCACCTTTCATTTACAACCATGTACAAACAGCAACATAGGCCTTCAAAAATAATTTGTTTAACAATTTGCTACAAAAGTACTATACAAAGAAGACAGAATAAACCAAGTAAAGCATCCAAGTACTGTGGTAGTGAAGGGTGGTGTAAGGACTTTAACAGAGCGAGCAAATAAAAACAAATGGATATACTAAGAAAAAGCAAGGGATGAAACCTCAGGCTCAAATAATTCAAATAAAGCTCTTTCTGAATGGCAAATGACTGAATCTGCTGAGCACATGCTTTCTTTTAAGTTTATAACTTAAAGCACGACCTTAAAGTTAGACACAAATTTAATTACTTTGCTCAGACAGAACCCTTGAGAGCTGTTCACCCAGATGTGAAGTGTAAAACAAAGTTTAATAGACACATTTTCAGGCACTCTTAATTGTCAACTGCCATAATTCAGTTTTCCCTTAATAACATGCAATGACATTTTCACATCAACACTGCATTCTACAGCTTTCAAGCAAAGCAGAGGCTAGCAACAAAACACCTTAAAAATCACTGTCCTGTTCAAAGCAAGGTGTAGTTTGCAGGGAGAGTTATTATTACTATCATTACCGCCATCATCATTGTTGTTATTTTTATTAACTAGACAGCAGATATAATCAGAAAATAAAACCTTTCAGGCATAAATTCTTCCCTCAGACTATCATTTCCTATGCAAGGACAGAGACATTGCAACTCATTACAGAAGAAACAGTGGATGGTAACAGGACTGTCTTGGAGAAACCAAAGCCACCTGCAAAGGAAGCACAAAGTAAAATGTCAGCAGAGACGGAGGAGCCAGGCAGCACGCTAGCCCTGTCTATGGCTGTTGAAGAAGCTGCATCTTGCACCTAACACAAATGCAGTAAGTGGGGTGTTCATCAGCTTTGCTCAGTGTTTGGGGGCAGAGGGTGTAAAAGCAAAGTCCTACCTTGCAGTACTTAGACAGATGACTAAATCATGATTATTTGTAACCAGGTCTTGCTCCCCATTTCTCTGTGCCCCTCTTCCCCACAGCCAGCACCCATCCTGGGGGAGACTGGAGGCATTACTGTGGGCATCCAGAGGCAATGTGCATGGAGCTGGGGGCTGCAGACCCCCGGCACGCACCAGGACACAGTGTGCCAGGACACCAACTGCTTCATCCCTGACAGGCACACATAAGGAGGAATGCTAAGAATGTATAATAAGGACAAAAATATAATGTGCAAAAAAAAGTCCCTCACACAAATTTATCTCCCTCTGTGTAGTCTCCCTCATTTATCCTTGTGCATTTTTGCGCTAGTAACAGTTAATACCCAGCCTGGATTTCCCTTGTGTCCTAATTTTTTCTGTTCTTTTTCAGTTAGAGATGCCAAGGTTCATAAAATCAGAGCTCTCTACAACTAACTAATGTATGAGCACAAACCTCTGTACTGCTTTGCTCACTGCCCAGTTCTCCCCATCAAAGCAATGACCACTAAGGTAAAACACCAGAGAGACTATAAATACTGCACGTGTGTGTGTACATATATGTGCACATGAGGTGATAGGAACTGTGCTTATCTTATTCTGTGGAGACAGATGAAGAGAGAAGTTCAGAACAGGATCTCGACAAAGTCATGCTCAGTGGTGGGTTCCTAACAAACCCCGGTACTTTTCACTGCCTGGCACATCTATCGTCAGCTCAGCCTTTTAGCCAGCACAATTCTCTGTTATCTCTGAAGGTGGAGACTCCTGCCCTGCTTGGCACAACTTCAGTGAGATGCTCTCAGTCAGCCCAGTGGATACAGTTGAGTCCTTCTTGGACCACTTCTGCCTGAGGATGCTAAGTGCATACATGCTTTCTGAGGTTTGGGCACAATCTTTCAGTGACTTTCTGGTGCTCTGTTTGTCTCACTGAGGTTATCTGTCACCTGTGTGGTCTCTTCATTCATGCGAGGAAATAGCTGCCAGCAAAAAAACCCTCCTCTTACACACAAAAGAGTTGTAACCTCCAAGCTTAGAGACTGTTTCCTGCTTCTTTTGTGCATACTTTCTTTTCTTTTGGATAGCATATTTGTCACAACCAGCTCTAGTGTCCTCTAGGCAAGGATAAAATAACCCACTTCTATTGCAGAGTTTGCAGTATTCTAGATGTTTGAATGCATAGGGACATGTACAAGGTAACTGCAGTCTTTATATATGTGCGCGGGAGTACAGTTAAACTGAATGATTAAAACATGTGCTGGTGACTTAATCAGATGAAAAAAAACCTTCTCCAGCTCCACTGAAGCCAAAGGAGACACCAATTCATCATTTGTCATGGGCATCCTAGGACATATCACATTATACATTTGCAGGTTTCCATTGTGCAATGACACTGAATGTCAGTCGAGGATCTCTCCCTGGCTGTCCCAGTCCCGCACAGAATAAGATGTAAATGATTGTCATTCCAATCAAGGAGCCACAGAGGATATTTAGACATCAAGAAGTTCAGATTAAGCCAAGACTGTATTCCTCTCCTCATACAGTTGCTGTAGCACTTGGAAAGATTCTGGCCAGTCTCTACAGTCAAGTCTATGCCTTGCGTGATCTTTTGCAGGAAAGGTATTCAAACAAATACCAAATGGGCATATTTTGCACTATTCTCCCCAGTTGACAGGGATGAAATTTGATTTGCACTAATTAGTCTGAAGTGATGGGAGACTGAAATTAAGTTCACACTGTAATTTAGAACCTGATAGTGTTCTGTGTCTAACCCACACATGAGATACTGAGAACTATATTCAGACTTCTCCTTCTAGACACCTAAGTGCAGCATTGCAGCACCTAAAATTTAGGCTTCTCTCCCCACCAGGGTGATTCAGACTATCTAGATTAGGTGCTTATGGGATCTTGGAAACACAGAGAGTCGGGTGCTTCTAAAGGCCTTCAGAGGGCAGGTCAGTAAACCTAGATTGATAGTGCAGAGTCTGCAGTTTCTCGTAAGATGATTCAGTGGCCCCACAGGGTAAACCTTGCAATTCAAAATGCTGAGTTCTCTTTTGGCCTGTTGCATGGAGGAAGCAGATGCCCTTTATGAGTTAGATTATTAGACAGTTTAATTGCCAGAAGAGGACACTGAGTCTGTCAGCACCTCCCAGCCTGATTCCAGCACTCCCACTCACATATGAGTGTTTTTTCTCCAAGCAGGACATTGGTTGCTCATCCTTTTGTTGCTAGTGGTAGGGGCTTCAGTCCTATGTCATGCAATCTGTCAACAAGGGCATCAAATGAATATTGATCTTGGCTATGCTGGATATTTGTGGTTGGGTGACCAGGGCATTACATCTACAACAGGCATTTCACCTGCTTTTTGCATTTGCTGAGGGCCAAGTCCATGCTCGCCAGCCACCTGGATTCTCTTCCACTGACTTCATACAGCACACTCCAGGAGTCTGCCAACACTGCTGAATCCTGGTAGATATATACCCTTTCCTTTCTGTCTTCAGCTTCAGTCAGCATTCTTATTTTTTATACCAGTACAAGAAAAACACAATTATTTGCCTGTTAGACACAAAGCATAACATTTTAACCCAGTTTTTATTATCACCAGGCCCTGCCTGCTGCACAGATCCTCAGCTCTGGATTGCCCAGAGCCTCAGTAATGTTATCCAATTCTTTTTATCAAGACTCATGCTTAGCTTTATAAACAAAGTTCAGTCCCATCAACTCCAGTGCTGTAAGTGCTTAACTAACAGGAATGGAGATAAACACATGCTTAAGTCCTTTGTTAAATTAATGTCCCAGAGAGGAAGAGGATTAAGACTTATGTTCATTGATTGCATGTGATTTTAAACTGTTGTAGGTTCTACCAGACTTTTCATTAGAAAGCACAGCAGGCCTTTCACTTTGAAGAGCACTGTTTATTTTATTTCATTTTATCAGAATGCAATTTTATTTTTTCAGTTAGTCCATGAAGTTGAGCCTGAACCTTCATACAAACTCTACTCAGCTTTCTCCATCCATGCAATCAGCAGCTTTGCATTTACTTCAGGGGTAAATAAACCACTAAACTCCAAGCTGGAGTGAAATTTTGGGAATGAGAAACCTTCCCCGGCCTCAGCTGAGCCAGTTTGTCTTCACGCTCCTGGCCGTGCAGCGGGAAGCGGTGTGCGACACCCTGAGCTGTCCAAGGTATTTCAGGACTGCGGCACTGAGCGTAATTGGAACGGTTAAAATGCCTACTTAGCCATTCCTAATTGAATATGCAAATTGCAAAACCCACATTAACATCTCAGAAATGTGTGATTCTGTACCCACTAGTGTTTATTTGCAGTTTGAACAGTTTGTTTCTGGAAGAAGAAGAGAAAAAAAGCTTTCAAGCTTGTCCATTAAATTATTCTACCAGCTGTCACCTTATTAAAAAGTCTGCAGTTATTAATAAAACTACTTTAAACCACTCACCAGAAATTGCAAATTTAAGAACAAGCTCCCTTCCCCCAAGGCTTCCTTGGAAAGGTTCTCAGATTCACTGACAACCTCAAATACGTATCTCTCATCCTGCCAATATTCCTGTATGCAGTACAACAGAACCTAACAAGAATATGAATGCAGATTTTCAGATCCGAAGGTGATGGGGAACATGATGGATTAGTTCTGCAATAAAAACTGCCAAAACAAAGTACAGAAATTCTGACAAAAGCTGAAATCCTAAGTAAACATTTGTCTTTTTGTGTACTTATAAACAAATGATGTAAATAGAGCACATGATTTATAGGAGATCGGGTAAAAAAGGAAGAGAATTTTAAAGCAGAAGATGTAACCCTCTCTTGTGCACCATAGAGCAAAATATCAAGATTTATTGGAAAACGTAGTTTTAGATCAACAGGAGTCAAGACAGTAAAAATTTATTATCATCCTCTGTCATCACAGTTCCTCAGCTGAAGAAAGAGGCTTCTAATAGAAAAAACAGCATAAATGCCCTCTCACACATAGGGAAACAAAAATAAACTCAGAAATAAATTATGATGTTAAACTCATCAATTCTGCATCACACAAATAAAGATGCATTGTGACATCAGGTTCATAAATTGATACAGATTAAGGTATTGGGCTGTTGTCAAAGACCTGCTTGTGTGGATTTTGCTAACTCTGCACCTCTAGCTTATTGGGTTGCTATCTAGAGCTCATCCAACTGGAATTGGCACAGTTTAGGTCCATTTGTTCTGAGCAGGAAACAAAACCGAAACTACTGTTGGATTTGAGCCATGACTATCTCAAGTGTGGGGCAAATGAGGTAAATACCAAACTGAGACCTGGAACATAAGTGCTAGTGAAAGCCTGGAAATGGGGAAAGGAGACAAACTTTCACTTCATAGCACTGCTATCAGCAGGAAGGAGGGGGAAAAGCTGCTATGCTTCTCCTATTTCTGAACTGGGAAAGCAGATCACTGTGATCACAGTCACTGTGATTATCTCCAGTTTAAAAAAAAAAAAACAAACCAACCACACATTTCCTTGCAGGGAGAAAGACAGAAAGAAAGAGGAGAGGAAATGGAGGGAGCTAGCATAGAAAAGGTTTTTTGAGATGCCTCTGTGATTTTTGCTAGTGAAGAGAAAAATTACTTACCTCATCCAAAATAAGATGTTCGACCCTGTCTACGTGGAATTATAAGCAATAAGAAGTTCAGCCACCAGCATGCAGGCTAGTCAAACTTCCTGCTCTTACACGTTTTCCACTAGACAGTGACAAATTTTTATTTGGGGTTTTTTTTCAGCAACTTGGTCATTCTTCTTTTCTTACTAAACTCATCAGAATGTTCAAATTGTATTCAGTTGGCACTGAACAGGATAAAAAATACTTCCAATCTTGTAAAAGTTGACAGTATTCTTGTTCCAGCTGATCAGCCCTCTGTGATGGCACTTCCATCATAGTCTGTAAAGAAAAACAAACCCACCATACTGGCATCAAAAAGGGGTCTTCCAATAATAATCAAATAATTTGGTGAATAACCAAAAAGGAACAAAGACATTACATCCCACAAGTCATATCTCTGTCTTTCCATTTTGGAACAACTGCCAGACTTGTCATCCACCTCTTTGGATGCCCAAGAGAACCATCCCACCATCCTTCTTCCAGCCTTATGTCAATTCAACTTCTTTGCTCTCTATTAAATCAGACCAATTCCCATCAAAACTCACAGGGCAGTGCTCTCAAACTGTAGCCCATCTCAACACTCCAATTTATTTCAGTGTTTTTAGAAACCAAGAGTGTTCTGCGGTATCCTAATTTCAGTATACTTACAAAAGGCAAAGTCTGGCCTTTTTTGAGATTCCTACTGACTGTCACTGGAACATGGACAGGCAGATGGAATAACACTCCTTTTCCTCACACACAATCCTGAGAATGAAAACATTTGCAAGAAGTATTCAAGAGTAACCACAAGGCTTGGAACAGAATGAAAACTAATACAAACCTATATTTTTATAGTAATGATGATATTAGAAATGTCTTGTTTGTAAGGTCACCAGCATCTACAGATGTTACCTCAACCAACAAGGTTTCATTCAGTGGCAATTTCAGACCTGGGGAGTTTGAAAAAACCTCATTGTTTACATCTTCGGATGTTGCAAATTCTTATCTTGATACACTGGAAATGCTTGAAATTAATTAACTACTTTCTTTACATAGTAATCCTGTTTGTTTGTCTCCAACCGCTTCCTTCAATTTTAAATAGATTGTCTGATAAATGCACAAAGTGATGTCTGACAACCATTAAGCACTAATCGTTCTTTTGCAGCATAGATCAACAGCATTCAAATTTAGTCAAATCAGAGGGTGAAAGAGCTGCCAAGAAAATCAAATATAAAAGAACAAAGAGTGAAAAAATAAAATTAGCTCACCAATCTTGCAGATAACCACACTGTGAGACGCCTTCTCCACATGACATTGTCATGGACCTCAGTACCCCAGCAGGCCTGACAGCCAGCCTCAGCCAGGACCCCCACCCACAGGCCCAGGAGCCCCATTTCATCTCAGTCTGGAGACATCAGTATCTACCCCAGCAATGCCATAGTGGGTCCCACAGACCGTGCCTCCTGGGTGGACCTCAGCCTTATGCTGTGGT
This sequence comes from Burhinus oedicnemus, assembly GCA_008921705.1. NCBI lineage: Eukaryota > Metazoa > Chordata > Aves > Charadriiformes > Burhinidae > Burhinus > Burhinus oedicnemus. The sequence goes on from VFFE01005362.1 coordinate 446,616, forward strand.
AGTTCATCTCCTGGATGAATCCCTAGGACAGACATTGTAGCTTGTCTCCCCACTCCATCTCTGGCCCTGTCCCCTGAATGAACTTTGGCCTCACATCATCGCCTTGTCTCTAGCCCTGGCCCTGGCCAGGGCCTTGGCCTTTGGCCTTGTCCTGCATCTCCTTACCAGACTCCTAGGATGGACTCTGGCCCTGTTTCATCCCCTCACTGCATTAGGAGTGGTCAATGGACCCCATTGCCCCTCGGCTCTGCCTGCTGAGCTCAGACCCTGCAGGACAATGCCCTTTGGTGAGGAGATGGCTGGCACTGAAGTAACTTTGACCCTTCAGGACCAGTCAACCCTTGCTGTGCCCTGACAGACTTTTCTAGACTTGAACGTATTAACTGAGCTGCACACCTTCCTTGAACAGTTGAGATGATCCATTTAGAAACCATGACAAATTACTCTTTTTGTTTCTTTTTCCCAGTTAGGTTTTTATAACATTTTGAAATACAGCAGCACCAGGATGTTTTTCTCACTCCCTTTTATGTTGGTCAGCATCTTGTTTGTAGCAACGAGATGAAGTTTGGGTACAATGTCTGTAGTAACTAATTCCTCCAAGTGTGCAATATACAGACTTCAGGCTCACACAAAAGCTGCAACAATAACAACAAAAATCAAAACTGGAAAGAGGAGAAACATCCTCTAAAAACCCTTTACAAAAGAAGGTATTTGGGGAGTTCCTTCCAAAACCACCTGCAGCGAAATCTTCTGTGTCTCCAGAACTTCCCAGAATAAATTTACCAGCTATCTCTCTTTGTTCTCCAGCCCACTTGCTTTTTCAACCTCCCTCATTGTCTCCAACACATTCTCATCCCCCTCTGCAGAACAGGCAGCTTGTAGGTCTCTACAGTCCACAGCCCAGAGTAAGGAGGTGTTGCTCCCACTCACAGTGAGTCCCAAAGCAGGGTCAGTTGCCACGAAGCACTGGAAGATACAGAAACTGTTGTGCCTTGCTTGCTGCCCTGTAGTCCTTCCTTATACTCCCTGCTAAGAGCAGCACCTTGAAATGCAAAACTACTTAGGAATTTGTTTACTGTTCTGTTTTCATTGCTCACCTAAGTCATGTAGAACCTATGGAGGTAAATGCAATATTTGGGCTGTTGTGACTTTAGACTAACATGTTTATGTAACAAACCTATATTTTTATTTTAATGCCACTACCAGCGAGATCTTGTCACAGTACTATCACAGGCAAAAAAACAGAATACTACAGTTAAGGCTGTCGGCCTACAGACTCTTAACAGAACATATAGCTTTACTCTTGTGCACTACTGCTTTACTAGAAATTAAGATTATAAAGAAATATGTGAATCAAAGAAAAGTACCTATTTTCCTACTAAACCTTTTTAGTGGAGAAGAATCTGTGACTGTGAAAAACTGAAATGATTAGGCTTTCAACAGAGTTATAGAGTGACTAGACTTTTTAATACACACAGACTATCATTTTCAAAGTGACAGATCTAAAATTAGGTTTTTAAGCTTGCGTACATGGGATTTTCAAAAATACTAGTGTGACTTAAGAATCTCAATAAATTCAAACTACATTTCCTAATTAAGAAGTGCAGTTTGCTTAGCTCTTATGACTTGCCAAAGTTATTAGAAAATGTTACCACACAGATATGACATGGACAATGTTTACCAATTTCCTTTTTTTAAGGATGTTTTATTCTTCACTGTCTTTTTATGGTAAGCGTGAAATGAAGCAGTAAAACAGTTTGTATTAAAGCTAAAATTCTACTAGTTATTACAAATCTAATAGAACAGGTAGAAGACAAAGAACATTCAAAACTTACAATTTTAAAATATTATTAAAAACCTAGCTGTATATATTAAATCTGATTTTCAAAATTATATGTACAGGCATGGAGGTTCTACCAAATGCCTGACATAAGGCAGTGGAAGAACAGTTTGCTAAAATGTTTTCCATTATTCTAGGTACATTTCCTCTGTATTGACCCAAGACTAAGTCAGCCTAAATAAAAATATATCCATTATCAAAGCAAGCTCCAACATGATACATTTGTGTGCATGTAGGGTGTCATAAAAACTATTTCCATTAATTGAAAAAGTGGATATCCAGTGTAACCAGATATCTTCAAAGGATGAACTACATTCAGTGCTAATTACTTTACTCTCATTAGCTATTGTGAAGCAGCAATGCACAACCTGTGATCCAGGAAATCTTGTTCTCCAAAAACGGATGCTGACATGGCAGGTATTGAGTCCATGCAGATCCAAATCTCACCTGTTTCTGAAGAACTGCGTAAATGTTCCATGCTGGGACCACTCAGCTGGGATTCAGCTATTTCATGACACATCCAATCTGTGCTGATAAAAGAAACAGTTCTAATTTAAGATGCTTACACAACAAGGGTGAATAGAAAATAGGCTGTAGAGAAGATACAGCATATCTTTGATAGCCTTTAGGTGGTTTCTTCATGAGGAAACTTACCCTTTACAAAAACAGTATTGAAAGTATGCAGCCTTTGCAATCACAAAGACCTTATCAGTACAGAAATATTTGCATTCTGGTAGAAAACATAAACAGTGAGTAATTTCTGGGACTGGTGGGCTCAGTTCTTCACTGTTGTCAAATTGAATTAGCCTCAAAGGATCCACCTGAATAAATATCCCTCAAAGTTATCCACAGGCTTCTCAGTGTATTTGCACAAGGGATAAAGACCCTAAATGTCTTTTTTTCTGTTCATGTCATCTTATTTAGTTTACACAGCTAATATTTTCCTGCTTCTCAGTAGAATATACTGCAAAAATTTCTTTCTAAGCCCTCTTTACTGCCTTTAAAAACTGACCAGCTGGAGAAATCCTCCAAAAAACAAAGAGTGATACTATAGAACAGCTTCTTAGTATTTTCTCTGCTATAGGACTTTTCACTGGGGAAATTCTCAAATGTTTCCTGGACAGTCTCAAACAAGAGTGCCCTGCCTTGTTCTGTGGCTAAGCCTGGCTAGCTTCTATTAGAGGGTATCATCTATCTCGTCTAATGTCTAGATGTTAGGTTACTTGTTCACGTACTCTCCAAAGTCAACAAAAAGCTAGGCACTGCCATAAGGCAGCTCATTCCATCCTCAAACAAGTGTATCAGACAGATTGGCTGGATCACCACCTACAGCTGTCTCTGTGGTAGCCTAGGCAGTGGGACTCCACCAGACACCCGCAGTGTGAAATACTGGTCTAACCTAGGTCTCCAGTGCCAGCTGAGATTGCCTGTCATTTCCTGCTTGAATGTCCTCCAAAAGGTCCCTGGCTCTTCTACAGTGCCTGTGTCTTTTCTGACAGCCTCATGTGGATGCCTCAGACATCCTATGGTGTCTCAAACCACATTACATACATATGCTTTGGCAACTGAATCATCCACTTCTTTGATGCCACATGCTCAATGTTTGGCATAAGCTATTATATGTGGATACATGAAGATTATGTCTGCTCTGTTTCATTCCCATTGACAGAATTACCAGGACACACTTTTTTTTAAATAGGGGTTGTCATAATATTCTGACCAGCAATACAACTGAGCATTCACAAATACACTTTGCAAACAGATCTTGGGGTTTCTGTCCCCTATCCTCTCCCCATTTCCAGTCTCTAGGCAATCTCATAAGCAAACTCTCAGCCAGGCTGTCTCCTTCTCCTTCATTTGTTTCAGCAACACTTCTCTTAAATTTCTTGCCATTAGAAGCAGTGGAAGTGACTGACATCATCACTGCTTTTGTTGCTATGGTAATGAAGTCATCATTGTCGATATCGCCACTTATTTGTGCCAATGCCCAGAAACTTCAGTTCAAAAAAGTAACCTTGTTCTGCTAGTTTTAAGAAACAGTACCTGTCCTGCCCAGAATCTAAACAGATAAGGAGACACAAAGTTGGAGAAAAAAAATAATTTTAATGTAGACATCCATCCTCATAAGCAGGGTCTTCATCATAATTTTCATTGAGGTAATTTCACTTGAAAAGTTAGCAAGGCTGTAATGGCATTAACTGTGCTAATATACATCCTCCAGCATACACCCTTTACCATCAGCCCCTGCATTGAGATTTCCAGCAGCAGCGGGGACTTTGTTTCATTTTTTGTCCCATCAAGGATCCCCAGTTTAAGGTCAAAATGTGACAGATTCTTTACAAAATGAACCAACAAACAAAACTCTACGTGTATCCTAAGAAATTCTTTACCCATGGCAGAATTTAATACCAATGACAACATAAAATAATTGATCAACATTAAAAGACAGTAATAATTGTATTACGAGATAAGCATATCTGTCACCTGAGTATTTTTAATTTAGTGGCTTAATTTAATATTTTAGGAAACTAATCTAATATTCTTTGCTTCTGTTTTGTGGATCCATCAGCATGTTTTAATCATTCTCCTTGATTTTCCATTTTCCATTGATTTCTGTCAGAGTAGCACTGCTCTAAGATTTCAATAATCTAATCTGCTTTTTTCTTCTTGTTGATTTATAATTTGAATTTAAAATTTCATTTGGTCTTTGATAATTTAATCTGGTTCTTAAACAGGTAGTGTATGGTACTGGAGTCAGATCTCTGTAACAGGAGACAATAATCTTCCTCTCTTTTCAGAGATCATCTTTCAACCCCCTCAAAAACTTTATGAAAATGAGTAGGCTGAGGCTAACTTGTTTGTTCTGAAACAAGCTCTCTGAACATCCATGTAGGAAAGGAGAGTTCCTCCTGACACATTGCTAACTCCTGCAAGGATTATGGAAGTACTTCACAGTGGATCTTAGAGTCACAAGTCTTCGGCATTGTCATATACAATTGTTATCTTACTCCACATTTTACCTGACATAAGTGACCATACTTGCAAAAACATCACTTACAAGCATAACAGAATCCCTATGCCAGCTGATGTCAACTAAATAAAAAGGAGACAAATACATTAACTATCTAAAAATGTAGGTTCATAGATGAAGATGTTATTACAAAGCAAGAATCAAATGGTGAACATAAAAATTTTTATTTGGTACCATTATAATTGACTGGACCATTGTGAGAAGACCTAATTTACTAAGTTTGTTCATATTTACCTCCGTGGGATTCTGCAGCAAGATATAAATTGTTGTAATGACTGAATATATCAATTTTAATGAGGCTCAATATTCAGTGAATATAACATTAGAAGAGAGCAGGAAAAGGAGCATTTTCCACAGGAGGTTGCAGGGGGGAGTGGGGGTGGGGTGGGGGTGGCAGGGAGTTAAAGTGTAAAAGCCTTATTGTAATTTTCATTTCACTTATTTGCAGACATTATGAAATGTGCAAATACAATATGGGAAGACTGAGTAACAACACAGAGTCACCTAGTGACCAAGAAACAATGATTTCAGAGCCGTGTGAGATGATTTAGGCAGCCAGTGAACTTCAGTGGTAGCTGAGATAGTTTAGCTTGCGTACAAAGCTTCAGATAGTTCAAAGTTCTACATCACAAAAGTACAATTTGCTGTTTTTTCATTTCTTTTATGTTATTGGAAACTCTATGTCTGGAAAAATTCAGGTTTTTTACTACACTGCAAATGTTTGCATTGCAATCCCATGACTTGTCCCATTAAGGATCCCTAGTCATCTCCCCTCACTCACTTCTCATGCCTGCTTCCAGTCCAAGTATGCTTGTCCAGGCAACTTCTGTGGATGCTGAGTCCTGGTATCAGCCACCAGGCTCCTTTCCCAGGCTCTCTTTCCAATTTCTGTTATTCTTCCCATAATATTTTAATGTTTTCTGTAGTGGAAAATAGGGTCTAGGTTCCAGATTCAGTAGCAGAGCCACTGAGCATCTCCCTTCTCTCCCCAAAGAAGCATGGACCCCAAGTAGTCTGCAGGTGTCTGAAGCTGTAGTTACAGGGAAGATCCTGCTCAGCTTAGCTCTCAGCTGGAACATGCTCATGGACGTGAAATTGCAAAAGGATACCTTTTGCTAAAATCCATCTTTAAGTTTCAAGCACATGGGCTGAAGATTTACTTCAAGAAAAGATTATAAAATGTTTCAGTAGAGAGAAAACTCAAGTTTTTCCCTTGAGCCTTTTATTGAAGACAAATTAATTATAAGGTCTCCTCTCTCCTCCAAAAAATATCCACCTAAGTCATATCGCCTGTCTGGAAATGTTTCATAGAATCATAGAATCATCTAGATTGGAAGGGACGTTTAAGGTCATGAAGTCCAAGCATCAACCCAACACTGCCATGTCCACCACTAAACCATGTCCCTAAGCACCACATCTACATGTCTTTTAAATACCTCCAGAGATGGCGATTCCACCACTTCCCTGGGCAGCCTGTCCCAATGTTTGATAAACCTTTCACTGAAGAAATATTTCCTAATACGCAATCTAAACCTCCCTTGGTGTAACTTGAGGCCATTTCCTCTTGTGCTATCATTTGTTACTTGGGAGAAGAGACCAACACCCACCTCGCTACAGCCTCCTCTCAGGTAGTTGGAGAGAGAGAGATAAGGTCTCCCCTCAGCTTCCTTTTCTCCAGAATAAACAACCCGTTCCCTCAGCCACTTCTCATAAAACTTGTTCTCTAGACCTCTCACCAGCTTCATTGCCCTTCTCTGGACTTGGTCCAGCACCTCGATGTCTTTCTTGTAGTGAGGGGCCCAAAACTGAACACAGTATTCAAGGTGGGGCCTCACCAGTGCTGAGTGCAGGGGAACAATCACTTCCTTAGTCCTGCTTGTCACACTATTCCTGATACAGACCAGGATGCTGTTGGCCTTCTTGGCCACCTGGGCACACTGCTGGCTCATACTCAGCTGGCTGTTGACCAACACTGCCAGATCCTTTTCTGCCAGGCAGCTTTCCAACCACTCTTCCCCAAGCCTGTAGCGCTGCGTGGGGTTGTTGTGACCCAGGTGCAGACCCAGCACTTGGCCTTGTTGAATCCCATACCATTGGCCTCAGCCAATCGATCCAGGTTGTCCAGATCCCTCTGTAGGTCCATCCTACCCTCAAACAGGTTGACATTCCTGTCTAACTTGGTGTCGTCTACAAACTTACTGAGGGTGCACTCAAGCCCCTCATCCAGGTCATTGATAAAGATATTAAAGAGAACCAGCCCCAGTACTGAGCCCTGCGGAACATCACTTGTAACCAGCCACCCACTGGATTTAACTCTATTCACCACCACTCTTTGGGCTTGGCCTTCCATTCAGTTTTTGACCCAGTGAAGAGTACACCCATCCAAGCCATGAGCAGCCAGTTTCTCCAGGAGAATACTATGGGAAATGGTGTCAAAGGCTTTACTAAAGTCCAGGTAAACAACATCCACAGCCTTTCCCTCATCCACTAAGCGGGTCACCTTGTCATAGATGGAGATCAGGCTTGTAAAGCAGGTCCTGCCTTTCATGAACCCATGCTGACTGGGCCTGATCACCTGGCTGTCCTGCATATGCCGCATAATGGCACTCAGGATGATCTGTTTCATACCCTTCCCAGACACCGAGGTCAGACTGACAGGCCTGTTGTTCCCCGGATCCTCCTTCTGGCCCTTCTTGTGGATGGGCGTCACATTTGCTATCCTCCAGTCAACGGGGACCTCCCCGGTTAGCCAGGACTGTTGATAAATGATGGAAAGTGGCTTGGTGAGCACTTCTGCCAGCTTCCTCAGTACCCTTGGGTGGATCCCATCTGGCCCCATAGACTTGTGTATGTCTAAGTGGTGTAGCAGGTCCCTCACCATTTCCCCTTGGATTATGGGGGCTTCATGCTGCTCCCTGCTCCTATGTACTAGCTCAGAGGGCTGCATACTCAGGGAACAATTGATCCTATTACTAAAGACTGAGGCAAAAAAGGCATTAAGTAACACAGCCTCTTCCTCATCCTTTCTCACTATTTTCCCACCCCTGTCTAATAAAGGATGGACATTATCCTTAGTCCTCCTTTTATTGCTAATGTATTTATAGAAACTTTTTTTATTGCCCTTAATGTCAGAAGCCAGGTTAAGTTCTAGCTGGGCTTTGACTCTTCTAATTTTTTCCCTATGTAGCCTCACAGCATCTTTGTAGTCCTCATGAGTGGCCTGCCCCTTCTTCCAAAAGCCATAAATTCTCCTTTTTTCCCTGAGTTGCTCTCTGTTCAGCCAGGCTGCTCTTTTTCCCCAATGGTTCAGTTTTTGGCACATGAAGACTGCTTGCTCCTGTGCATTTAGGACTTCCTTCTTGAAAAAAGTCCAGCCTTCCTGGACTCCTTTGCCCTTCAGGACTGCCTCCCAAGGGACTCTGTCAACCAGGCTCCTGAAAAGACCAAAGTCCTCCCTCTGGAAGTCCAAGGTGGCAGTTCTGCTGACCCCCCTCCTTGCTCCTCCAAGAATTGAAAACTCTATCATTTCATCCAAGTGAAATTCAAGTTCACTATGCAGATAAGAATTAAATACATGCTCTTAGGTGGGAAGTATTAAACAGCCTGAATAACATTGAATGGTTCCTCCTCCACTAATAACACCAATTTACTTTCTTCCAGTTGTGTGATGAACTATACTATCCCCAGCAGTTTGCCAGCGATATCAGGCTTTTATCAATGCCATATTCTTTGGTTTTTTTTCAAACAGCAGAGTAGCTGGGAAACAACTGCAAATGTTTCATTTGCTTATGAAAAAGAAAGAGGATCTGTCTCCATAAATTGCCTGTCCGTATTACCTTTGTGAACCAATATTGTTCTGTATACTGGGATCCAAAAATGAAGCACAGTGCCACACTTCCTACTGCATCTACATAAGACAATCATTATATGCTGCTTTATAATCATTTAAATGAGCAGAACAATGTGAATTATTACTCTATGTGTGTTAAGATTAACAGTTTTTAACCCTATACTTAAGGTACTTTCTTTTGAAGTGCTGAAAAATGCATATTTAACACAAATGCTCTTGGAAGTAACAGCACGTTTTACAAACTCACTGAGACTAAATTGCAACACAAATTAGCTAATAAAGAACTTAATTAGTAATTCTTTAAACTCAAACACCAAATAGGAAAAAAAAAAGAAAGAATAAAAGTGACTGTTACCTTGCCCTTCTGTGAAAAAAACATGAATGTTATATAAACAAATCACTGTAGAAAGGCAAGAGATGTTATTCCTTAAAATGCAAAGTACATACACTGCAAATTCACAGATACCTATGCAGTTCAATCAAAGGTAAAAACACCAATGCCACAAACTGCAAGCAAAATGTAATTCTGAAGAATAAATAATATTCACAGCCCAAGAGATGTATTCGCAGTCATGACCTCAGTAGCTCCACATGGCATATTTTTCTAAGGCATCATTAGATAGATAAATACCTTTCAAGAATCCTGGCCCCTCTCTTTGGGAGTATAACTCACAAGGCTAAATGAAAAACAGTACTAAACAAGTGCTTAAATTCAGTGTTTGGATCTTTTCGGAAATACCTTTGTGGACTGAAGTAAATCACTCAGCACATAAAGAAATGTATTTACATTTCAGACGAATGAAGGAAAGTGCAAAATAAGTGCTCTGACCCTAGTCTCAACCAATGCAAACTTATGCAGTGTTTAAACAGCCACTCTGTTCTGAGAAACTGTAAACAAATCTTTTTGTGGTTGTTTTGGCTACTGTCCTTCAAGGGGAACTCAAGAGAGCTGTGGAGATACTTGCCCTCTTTCACCTCTCCATGACAACATTCAGCTTCTCATGGCTCCCCAAGCAGAACACAATCAGCAATTTTGGAGACTGCATCCTTGCTCTCCCCCAGTGAAAGTCAAGGGCAGGGGGATATCTCCAACCAGGAACGGTGGTCTCAGCCCACCAGCAGCTCAGTCCCTATCCCATTCTCCAGTGATGTCACTCTTCAGTTTTCAGCTTGCTGGTGTAAATAAATCTTCACTAATCAAAAAACGTTTCATTATTCAGTTTCCTCTTCAATCACAGAAGTTAAATAGAGAAGGGAAAGGCAGGTTGCTTCTTTGCTCCTCAAGATGTATACAAAAACAACCAACTTACAGGGGGTGTTACTGTCTTTAAATAATGTGTATGAAACATTATGAAGGGGGATGGAGAGTATAAACACAATTTTTTTGCCTTCTCAGAGGTCCTCTCCTGAAGGCTTTTCAGGTTTAGATGCTACAAATGCCATATAATGTCACCATTCCCACAGGCGCACTTGTTCCTTCTACAGACCCCTCAGGCCAGTGCAATCCCAAAACGTGAGATTCACATATGGGGTCACAGGCTGGCAGATGTCCAGTCACATAATGGGAGAACATATCTGCTATATGAGCAAGGAAGGTCACAGCATCTGGCTGCCGGAGGGGAGTGTAGGGATGTAGGGAGCACAGTGCCACAGCTCCTCCTACCCTTGTGCACCAGGCGCAGTTGGGGAACAGACTGCAGAGATATCTGCAATTTTCCAGTATCGGAAAGGGGCCTCCAAGAAAGCTGGAGAGGGACTTTTTACAAGGGTATGGAGTGATAGGACAAGAGGCAATGGCCTCAAACTGGAAGATGATACATTTAGATTAGAGATCAGGAAGAAATTTTTCACTCAGTGGGTGGTGAGACACTGGAACAGGTTGCCCAGAGAAGTTGTGGAGACCCTGTTCCTGGAAGTGTTCAAGGACAGGTTGGATGGGGCTTTGAGCAACCAGATCTGGTGGGAGGTGTCCCTGCCCACAGCAAGGGGGTTGGAACTAGATGATCTTTAAGGTCCCTTCCAACCTAAACCATTCTATGATTCTATGTCAGTCAGGAGTGTGTGGAGGGGAGCCCTGAGGGAAGGAAAGGTAGCAGCAGCAGCATTAATGTGTGAGACATGGCATGGCGGTAGGCAAGTGTGAGAAGACAGGTGCTAAAGGGTCTCACGCTCACCACAGGAGACTTAACAGGCCTGTTTAACCTCTGAGTAGTACGGAGGAATAGCAGAAGGTGCAGCAGATCCATCTGGGAGCCCTAGTGCAGTAGGGAGTTATAGATCAGTCAAGAAGTGCCACAGAAAGGTGCAATTACTTGAATTCCAACAGACTGAGAATCTACAACTTCCACCATATCAACAGGACAAAGCAGGACTGGGGCAAGAGCCATGCTCAGCTGTCTGCTCCATACAGCTCCCACCACCAGACACCACATCCAGTTGTTGGCAGGTACAGAAGACTGCTGCTACAATGAGTGGCAGTAACTGCCACTAATCTACAGTGCACTACAGTTTCTGCACAGTTTTATTTCTGGCTGGCTTGAGTAGGTAAAGGAAAGCTCTGCTTTCTTCTGTTTTACAGGGACCTGCAACGAGATCACAAACTGATTCCAAAAACAATTCTAGGATGTCTTTATTCATCCACAAATCTACACACTGTCTGGTGGCTTCTAACCATTGCTAATTATCCCTTAAGTATTTAACAGTCTCCCCCCAAACTGTTCAGCAAGTGGTTGAGTTGTGACAGAGATCCATGTCCCTTTGCTTTGTCTCCCTATTTGACAGAATCTGAAAAGTATTGGATTATGGATATAGCTTCTATTTACAAATAGTAATGCTGCCTCTGTTCTGGAATCATCATGCTGTTTCCAAAACAGAGAGTTCATTACAGGCATTTCTACAGACAACGCCTGTTGTTTTTGCATGTGATACACAAGAACCCTTACAATGATCCCTATGGAATTGCATACATCCATAGGTGGATGTTGGTTGCAAGAGCATTTTGACGAAGCTGTTCCCAAGCTTGATGGAAAAGTGCCAAGGGCCTCTTATGTTTAGAGGAAGGCACCTCTGAATTACCCATTTATGGAAAAGTCAGTCTTCTTGTTGCACAGATACTGAAGTGCAATTACTCCTAAACTGTGGAATAATTATTTTTCTACAAATGCCCACTATCACGTACCTGGGGACGATCCAGCCCAATTAAAATAAAATTAAGCTCTACAGGCCCAAGCCATCACTCACTATTAAGTGACTGTGAAAGGCAGAGCATTTTTAGCATATTAAGAATTCCTAAAGCTCTAGTATATCTTATAGCTGACAGACGAAGCAAGTTACAGAAAAAGATAACATATCCTCCTAAGTGAGCATGTGGAGTTTCTTCAGAAGACTATGTTCCTTTACACTTGAGAGGAGATTTTTTTGATTACAAAACTATGAAGTAGTGAGGATCAGTAAGAATCGAGAAACCATTTAAAGACTCATTTACTTTCAGTTGAGCACAGGAAAGGAAAAAACATTTTGGCTTGAAGGGGAAGAGAAATCTTGAGGAAGGAAATAAAACTAGAAAACAGAAAAACATCATGTCACCACAGATAAAAGTTTAGTTTCTGGCATCTCATTTATCTTGATAACTCGATAAAGGAGTATAACGGATATTTATTTCCAAATTTAATTCATACATATTTGTTGATAAGGATGTGCTCTTTTGACTTTTTCATAACCTACTGGAGATAAACATCCTTAAAACAGACCCTCCAGCACTTTCAGAAGCCAGCCTTCCGTCTATAATTAACAGTGTTCTCTTCTTCTCAGAGTTGTGACCTATCTTCTATATGGATTTCAATAATACTGTTTATTAGCCTCTTTATTATGTCTAATATGTCAGACAGTCTGTCATAAACACAGCTTAAAATGCAATAATCGGGAAAAGAAAGTCACTAGCTTTATCAAGCAATAACTCCCCAGTCACAGCCTGATCTGAGCATACATTATTTCATCGTGCAATTCAAAACAACAAGATTGGCAAGGAGAAACATAAGAACTTGTCAAATATCGCCAGAAACAACTTAGCAGATATGATAATACAGTATTTTAATTAGTTTAAAGCTTGCCAAAGACTTAAATAAGTGAGAACTGGTGAGGTTGCCAACTAAAGGTAAGATGGATATGAGAATTACACACCTGAATGCTATTTTTTTCCCTGGTGGAGCAGAAGATAGCTCATTAAGACAATCTGCAATTGGGAACAAACTCAGTTTCGTAAGAGTGGACTCAAAGACCATTTTTGGAGCTTATGGCGAATCCCACCTTCTAAATTTTTCTATGTGAAGCAGAACTAATCAAACTCATTTCCTAGAGATATGTGTCCTTCTTATCCTGGTCATTGCCTTAGTCCCTCGTTTTGGTATTCACTGGCTCTGGTATGACACCCTCGAACATGGGGATGCAAGAAGTGTGGATGGTACAAGATGTGATCTGTTGGTTACAAATATTTTGAGTACTGTGAGCATCTGTTAGCAGCCAATAGATTAACAGCACAGAAATGCTGAGTCTTGCCACACTGGGACAATAGTTTGGGTCTCCCTCACACACACTGAAACTGATTTGCACCAAAGTTACAAAATTTTAGTTATCTTATTGACTTGCAGGTCAATTTGCCCAACAGATTTAAAAGATATGAGAGAGAGGGTTTTACTGACAGATGGGTCATACCAGACTCATTTATTTTGGAAACCAGGCTAAGAAAAATAAGTGCAACTTGCTTCTGATGGAATATATCACTGGGATTCTGATATCTGATTTGTGTATTTGACAGAAGTCCAAGGGAAAGCAGGGGGAAGAGGGAGGATTGGTAAAAATGATTTGTGATCTTTAATACCCTGGCCCAGCAGGTGCTCTCTTCAGCTGGCAATGCTCTAATGCACAAGTTTAGGTATGATCTATTGAGTTCATACCAGCTGCTGAATTTTGCCTACTTAGGCATTTGTTGCACACAGGATGTTGAGACAGGCATATACTCCAAAGCCTTACTAACCAAGCCCAGAGTTGATGGCATACATCGGCTCCCACAAAGGCCCACCATAACAGCAGTATCTGGGCTTGCAGGGCTCTTGAGGCTCACACTATGAGGGCAACAGCATGAACCCCACAAAGGAAAGGTTACTGCCACCAAGGCTCTGGAAAAAACTTCCAGAGAAGCTTAGCTGAAAGGGTACAGAGCTGCAAGCGGAGGCCAGGCTGCAAGATTGCAAGCGGAAAGCCTTTAGTACTACAGGGGTTAATTCACCCAAGGAACTGTGCAACACATTGAACTGTTAACATTTAACTTGCCATTTGTGGAGGTTGCTCAGAGCATTTCAGAGTATGAAAGTCAGTAAACAAAACGAAACTCTATTATTGCATTCTGCGGTGTTGTCTGTTCCCCAGCAGCATAAATCAGTGTCAGGAAACAGTTAGGCAGTGCACCCACAGCTATAAGAGCTTAAAAGCACAGAACTTTCTCCTTCCTTGAGCACTGATTTCAACGCACCAAACTTACCAATTCAAGCTTCTTAGAGAGTATGAGTGCCCTGATAGCATTATAGCTATGGTCCAATCTATACAATGCCTCTGCAAGCTCACACCCTCTCTCAGCCCCTTCAGTTTTAGCTGCATCCCTGTGATGTGGTCACAGCTGTGGGGCAGCATCTAACTCAGTGTTTGATTGCCATGAGGCAACAAAGCCCTTTATACATGAGCCATGAGGAAATATATAGCGTAGCTCACAAGAGGCACAGACTCAGGGAAAATATTGCTGTTTTTTCTTGCAGGTGAACCATCCCACCGCTTCACTGTGTGAATGTGACCATGAGATGTGGACAGCTGAAGGCACTCCTTGACTGGAGATATAAGAGCATATAATACCAGCCGTGTATATGATGAACACATGACAAATGAGCAAGTCTGCTGTCAAAGGTCTGCAGTCTCACCTCCCTTCTCAGATGTGTAGGACTTGGTAGGTTTAAGCCTAAGACATGTTGTGGCAAAGTCATTAAAATGCTTGTAATGTGAAACTAAGTCCCCAGCTCATTTACCACAGATGGAATTATTCTGTTTCAACACAATTAAGGACCTGGTCATGTTGCAGAATAAATGAGAGCAGATGACTTTAGGTTGTCAGTCAAAGGGACTCCTCAGCTCAGTTTGGTCACCTGCTAGGATATATGCTGTTTTGTCTTGGCTATACAAGAGCAGGCAGTCCTCTGATGCAAACATCTCCTTCATCTATGTGGGTTACGTGGCTTGAATGCCCAGAACACACCCCAGAGACTCTGCACATAAAATCTGGGTAGTTGCAGGGCAGGACACAGCCACAGTCTCTACCTAGACTAAAAAAATCAGATGGTCCCAGTGAAGGGCTAGACTACTAATGTGCCTCCTTATTAAATCCACCTGCATTTATGTCCTAATTAGGCTAGTACTTTCCTCTGCCAGGTCAATAGGACACCTGCAATATTTCACTTATGACAAGGAAAATATCTGGAAAGGCTAACAGCCTTGGATGATACCTTTCTAATGAGAAAAGATCCCTATGTAGGATAAGGGGGTTGTTTTAGACAAACAGGAATATGAAATTCCTGACAGATCCGTTAATCTGAGGGAAAGTTGGAGGGAAAAAAAAAAAAAAGGAAAAGCAATTTGACAATCAGAAAATGCTAAGGACAGTGCACTTTTTATATTTGAAGCAGAAGGAAAACCAGACAAATTCTGCATATGTTTTCCACTGGCTAACCTTTCTGTCTCAATTACCTGGTTTCCACTGTGCAAGAGGCATCTGGCAGATGCCACACACTTCCCTGCTGTGCCACCTGGATCTACAAACCATGCAGTTCCCTGATCCCTCTCCCACTCAGGCTCCCTAGGTCTTAGGTACGTGATCTATGACCCACAAGCAATTTCTTGCCACAAAGCAAAAGAAAGGCTAGAGGACTGCATGCAGCTGTGGTGCTTGTACCTCTGACAGAGTTCCTTGCCCCAGGCACCCTTGTTAGAAGATGACTTCTTGCTGCAGCATGGTGCAGCAGTTTCTTGCCCACAACATGACCCTGCAAGCATGCACATGCCAGTGTGTACAGACTTCCCTCCCAGGCATTGGGGAAGCAGCAGGCTGCAAGTCTGGCTCAAGCTCTTTACATCACTGGTTTAAGGTAGTATTTCTTATTGAAACAAAATCCTACGAAGGAAGGCAAAGCAAAGTAATTCTCCTAGCCTATGAACCTTACAATCCTCCATAATCCTCCACACAGCCTCCAAAAGGGCCCCAGTTCTCAGTCCCATCTTGAATCAGGTGTTGGGCAGGCTCTTACTTCTAACAGAAAATAGTTGGTTGTGTGCCAGTGGGACCAAAGAGAAAGATTGCTGTCAGTCCTACCCCTTGAAATGCAGACTGAACTTGCTTCACTCCTGATTCCTCCACGCACCAGCAATATGATGCGCCATCCTGGAGCACAGTCACCTGGAAGAAAAAATGCTGTAAAACACGAATTTCAGCTAAAATTCTTAAAGGCAGGGCGGGGGCAGAGAGGGGGTTGGAAGCAGCTCCAGGGCCATGTAGGAAAATAGTGGTAAATGCTGAAAACAGCTGTTGTGGTCATTTTGGAAGTGGCTTGGTCTGATTCTGTAGAAACTAGAGCTGGTTCCCAAGGATCCATCAAGAAGTGGTTTGTATCAGCTTCTTCCTCTCACTCTCGTTTCCTCCCACAACAGCAGAGCTGCCTGTGTTTGCTTCAATGGGCAACTCCTCCTCTACCTCTTTCTGCCTCCTGCTTGGACACGGACCCCAAGTCCTCATCCAATCTGCAGCAGGGAGTCCTTGCTGGGTTTCTGGCCTCACACTTCTGCCAGCAGTCATGCTCTCTTTTTCCACCTCTCCACTCAGGTGAGAGTGATTTGGCAGGAGGATACTCCTGAGACACTGCAGAAACTGAGGTCCAGCGGTGTCACAGAGGGGAGCAAAGATGCTGTTCCAGCCAACAGAAATGGGCTGAGGGGCTACAGCCCTCTCCATCCTCCACCTCTTCTGGTGTTTTGTGCTTGAGAAGGTAGATTGTCCCGCTTCCCATGGTTGACATCCCTTACACACCACACCGATGTAGCTCGGAGTGCCATGCTGGACAGATATCTAACTCTGCACAGTGTATAATGGAAGAAATGGTTACAGAGTGCAGAAGATAAAAACTGTGTCCATGCTGCATACAGTGGTGTTGTGAAGAGGCACCTAAGCTACTGGTGTCATTTGTGCCATTGAGCTGCCCCCACGTGGAGCTCAGCACAGACCAAATCAGCCTGTTTCTCCTTCTTCACATTTGTATCTCTGTATTTCTCTCTGGCGCCATCTCCTGAATGTGTCAACATAACACAAGAGGGGCAAACCCAAATTTCTTTTCCCCCCTCAAGCATCACCATTTGCTAGCTCACCCAGATAGGTGCTGAGGCAATAGGATAATGATGTCCTCCGTGCTGGCTTGTGCTATGGGCTGTGGTCCCTTGCAGAGACCTCTGCAGCCAGGGGGAGACCGCCATCGCTCCATAGCACATTGTGACTTGTAAACTCTTTCAAGAGAAGCCTCTCCGCAGTCGCCTGCCAAGTTACAGGAAAAATCAGCAATCCATCACTGACAACAGTCCACTGTATCTATATCCCATCTAACAGTTTTCCATTCTGCTCTGCTGTATTAGTCCCTAAGAGTGCATCAAGAATTTGTCTTGGATCCCTTCCCGAAGAAGGATGCTGGCTGCCAAGAGGATCTCCTCACATATGGGCCTCCAGTCCCCTTACACTCACACACGCATGTTCCCACATGTCCGATGAATCAAAAAGCCTAGAAAAGAGTGGGCAGATTCTGTTGAGGTTACTGTACTCGGCTGCACTTGTTGAAGTTAGAATTACAGATTTATTTAAAAAGCACCTACAGTTGAATTTAAATTTGATTTCCTCTGGCAGCAAAGTTAATGGGATATTTTTCTTCCCTCACAGAGCTGTAGATTTCTTACCCTTAATACTTAGCAAACACGAGAATGGTTGCCAGGTAAATTGCTTCCTCACTCATCCTCCACTTCTCCCTCAGCATCATATTCTTGCAGCCCTCAGGCGCCGGGACAGAAGAGGGTAGAATTTGTCAGTGGGTCACTTTTGGGGCACTTTGAACCTCTCAGAAAGAGTAGTCCCATGTTAGTGTCCCCAAATCTACTGCACAAATTATTTAAGGGCATTCTCCAAGCTCCTGCTAAACTTCTGCATATAAATACATAACTCTGGCCATGGGCAGTACCCCGTCATTCACTGCGAGAGGCAAGGTGCAGAAGAAGACAGCACTGTGCAGCGGAAGGACGTGTGTGGCTCACGCTATGTGATGCTCACAACGCTTATGGGCTTCTGCCTGGAAGGCTGCGAGGCTGGTTCTAATGCTTGAGTGAGCCTGGGCTTTGTATCACAGGGTGGGTTTTTAAAGAAGAGTTTGCTAATTTTCCTTTTTTTTTTTTTTCATAACAAGACCAGCTCCACTTCCAGCCTTGGTTAGTCTTAATTCCTAGTATTGCTTTTATTGTGCAAGAAGAGTTTGTGATGATATGTTCACTGTTTTAGTCCAGGACTAATGTTGAATTATTCTATAGTTACTCAAAGACACACGTACAGAAGGCCCATAATTAATTCCATTTGCTCTTGATGACCAAAAACTCTGAAGGGGGCAACTGAGGAGCTGAATGGGTTTGAGGGATTTCTTAGGGATATTTTAGTACAAAATATTTTCTAATGAAATCTATCATATTCAAGCTTGGGACCAGGAGGAAGTGTTTTCCCTGCACCAGAAGAATTTCTGATATTTTAAAAAGTCTGTCTGTCCTGTGTCAAGACACAGTGCAGGAATACAAAAAACAACTTCAAAAATGAAAAAAAGTCAACTTGAGTCACATTGTGTAGTTTCTGACTTATTAGAATGGGGTTTTTTGTTTAACTTTTTTTTTTTTTTCCTTAATTAGTGCCTGAAACTTTTGGGAGAAAAAAATCAGAATAGTCACTGTGATCCCAAAAATGAAGTTTTCTGGATCAAAATAGTAAAATATGGTGCTCACATTTTTGAAAGCTTTTTCCAAAACATTTACAGCCAAGCTACTCGGTACCACCATATCTGCTTTCAAATGGGTTTGGAGTTTTTTGGGAAAAGAAAACAAAAACCCAAAATAAACAAAAATGAAAAAGGAAATAAGAATTGTTCAATGAATTGCTGATAAGTTCTATTCAAGATACCCAAAGCACAACATCTGATTCCATTCTGCATCACATCACATCAATATTCTACAGCCAAACCTCCCTATTTCTACAGAGTGCTATGAAGACTGTATTTCCCTGAGAGTCAGTTGAACTGTGGGGAATATAGGAACCAGACCAAAAATGCAAAAAATACAGATACAAACAGCCAAGCCAGTAGAAGATAACTCTCTGAGTTGAAACTTTTTCAAAAAGATGTCAGGAAAGTATGTTTGTCTCAGCAGTCTTTATACTAGACTAGAAATAATCTGTCCCCCAGACCCAGGCTGAATCTAGCAGAAATCCATATCATATACTCAATCTGATTTGAGGAAATGTACTTTGTTGCTCACACCTGATCCAGCTGAAATTGAGACTGCCAAGTTAGTGCACAGTCCAGTATAAAGAGCTTGAATGGCTATTTCAGGCTGAGATGGTCAAAATGCAAGGCAATATCACATGTACACTGCCTCATTGCAAAGCATATGATTTTAATAAAATGCATCTAGTGTTCCAGCACACTGTCGAATCCCAAGCTGAAAATTTGGAAGTACCTGTCTAATGATTGAACACAGAAATGAATTAATGAGTTCTGTGCCTAACATTGCAGCAAAAAAATACCACCTAGTGTGGAGGGCTGACAAAAATATTCCCTTAGCCCCTTTGCAGCAAACAGGGAGTGAAGGCTGCAAAAACCTTCCTTCCTCTTTTCATTCCTAGAATATGAAATGACAATGGAAGTTTTTTGCAGCCGTGCACCAGGCAGATTTAAAAAAGAAAATCTGTATGTTTCCCCTGGGAAAGAATACGCAATTTCCAGTCAGATTGCATTCACACAGGCCAGGAGACTCTGTACAGGGGACACAAGCACAAGGTTAGAAAACAAAATTCAAGTAAAAATCAAAGTGGGAAAAAGACAGTGGAGACAAAGGAAAAGCCTGTGTAAATAGGGAATGTAGTTTCAAAAACAAGCTGTGCTTTCTGCTTTGTGGCCGTGTGGCAGAGTAGTAGCTGCTTTCCTTCCCCTCTTGACTGCAGCAGGCTGAAGGTGGTGCGGGAGGAATTCTGAACCCCAGGAGCTGGCAAGCGTCCCCAGGTCTTTGCAGCACAAAGCAAAAGGAGCAGGTCATCAA
Source organism: Burhinus oedicnemus (assembly GCA_008921705.1). NCBI lineage: Eukaryota > Metazoa > Chordata > Aves > Charadriiformes > Burhinidae > Burhinus > Burhinus oedicnemus. Next base: position 466,755 of record VFFE01005362.1, read on the forward strand.
AATTGCCACCGATGCAAAAGAAAGCGGTTTTGTGTTTGGAGTGCTTGCAGGGCTGCAACTCCAGATCAGAGATAGGGTGCAGGAAGTTAACAAAATCCTGTGGTGCTGACGTTGGAGCCTGGTATGAGAAAATACATGACACCGTGACGATGGGAATAGGAGATAGAGTCAGAGCCATTTAAGCATCTCCTGGTAAATCAGTGCCCAGATAAGACACATCTCTTGGTGTATCCCATGTCTGTAGCACAGCTAAATGTCATCATGCTCCTTGCAATGTACGGATACAGTTTTGATAGGGCCCTATGGAAATTTTGCATGTAAAGTCAATAAATAAATCAATAAATAAATCGACTGATGGGGGGAAAAAAAGGTTTTGCTAACAACTGCTAGGGTTTTCCCATGGATTCCTAGGAAAACAAGGTTTATACAATTGTGCAGTCTGTCTGCCTGTCTCCTCTCTCCGTCCAATCATATTTGAACTTTTCGCATGAGATCAACCATATTTGGTAGCACACGGCAGCCAAACAGTGCATCTGTGCTGGTAGGACAACCACGGTATCCCTAGCTGCAGGAGAAGGAAATTAGAGGCATCTGTAACACGTACCTGTTGGGAAGTGGGTTTCATCAGTTAGACTTGACTACAGCTTTGCTACCATCAAAACTCTGAACATTTTCACTTCAGGTGTACAGAGAGTGTCTTGGTCATCTCTCAACCCATCTATACCTGCACAGTACTTTACCAATATGTTGCCAGCATATAACCAGCACAGTGTCCTATAACCAGCAACACTATTCTAGAGGGCTGGAAAAAAACTCCTAACATCATCTCTGGCACTTTGAGCTGAAAAATGACAAGAAATTTAACATTTGCTTCTTATATGCTCTGTATGGGTTCCAGAGGAGACAGAGGCTGAGAGGTACACAGTGGCAAATCCACTCCAGAAAAGTCAGAAGTTGCTCTGCAGCATTTGGCCTCTGACTGAGGGATTGCTCCCTGGAGCAGTGAAGCAGAGCCGATTTCAGGAGCAACGAACGGAACGGACATACTTGAGACTTGTGTTGCTAATACAAGAAGAAATATGTCAATGAATGTATTAACCACAGAGTTGCAACAATCAAATGCTGCAGATGATCACGATGTCCATAAGAAAGCAAAAGGTGAATGGCAGGTCGTTTTCAGGTGCTCTGATGTGACTGAATAGCTACTGCAGGCTTCATTGCAGGCATTTTATGGTTAGAGTTTAGCCTTAAGTTTTGCCATCCTCATACTTTTTACAGTCTACATTCACAAACAGAACAAACCATGTCCATCACCTTTTGCAAGAAAAAATGATCTGTGCAAGAGCTAAACAGGACCATCATAAGGTCCCAAAATATACTGTTACACAATTTGTCAACAAATAATTAGCTCAGTGGCTACTGAAACAAAGTAACTGGTGGACTCTTGTCTTAGTGAAATGAGTTATTATTTCCTATTTGCATATCCATGTTAATTTTTTGAAAGAGGTTTGCAGCAGAGATGTCCCGTTGAGCAGGTGTGAGCTAAAGGTTTTTCTTCCAAGAGCCTGTGCTGGAGGGGAGAGATGGTGGGATTTGACTCATCTGCCCAAGAGAGGGTACAAACTTGCAGCTCCCCAGGGATCTTTTTTTCTGCCAGCCTGCAATCTGTGTTAATTTCTTTAAGTGTGATACAAAAAAATACAGCAAATATGTGGTAGCTGCTGGAGTGATGGTAGGACTAAGCAGGAGACCTGCTGGAATTTACAAATTGTCTGTGACAAGTGAACACAGCACCATGTTTCATGGAAACAGTGAATTGGACACTTGCCTGATTCAGCAAAGAAGCTGTCTTTATAATTTGTGTTTCACCTAAATTTTATCTGTCCCCTGGTTTTATTTCCAAGAATTTGGCTTTCAATAGACTGTTTTTTTCACTCTCTCCAAACTTCATTTCCTTTGAAATAATTTTTTAAATTTTAATTTTTATTTATCAGTTGTCAAGTATAAAAACTAATTTAATTCAGCATGAAACACAGTTGTGATACAGAACAAAGCTGAAGGATTGCATCAATAGCAAAAGCTGAACAGCTAGTCTTCGATTCACATTAAAAAAAGATGAAACTTCCCAGTCTATTGAAAGTAGAGCTGGCATTTGGGCAATGAAATGTACACAAGTAAGGTCCTATTTTTAAAAGAAGTTATCAGGAGTCCAAATCTTAAAAATAAAATAAAATAAAATAAAATATTGCTTCTGAAAGTCAAATCCATAGAAAACAAATCCAAGCCCAAGATATATTCCATCTGGGGATCCTGAAAAGGAAGAGGGGGTGGTGGGCAGGGGCAAATGTTTTAAACATGCTTCCAACTATTGGCTAAACTGTCTTCATACAGCTGGCCTCTGTCTCCATGTTTCTCCGTGGCTAGGGCCAAATGCGATTGTATGCAATCACTAGGTTGCATATTCCAGAGGCATTAATCTAATTTAAACGTCTGGTAAAGTTTTATGGCTGCTTTTCATTGCTGGAATGTTGGCAGAGCTGATTTGGAGGACTGATAGACACATGTTCTGTTTGCTCCCAGATTTATCTGGCTCTTTTCCTTAGCGGTGCAAAGATGCATTGTTTACAATGCACAGATACATATGAAACCACACAGAGCCCTTATGTGTTCTTGTTCAATAAAACTGCTTAGAGGAAGATATGAGCCATTGCACCTTAACCTTGTGTAGTACCACTTCTCCTGATGGAAACAGAGCCATTCTAGCAAGAGTTGTTTGGGAGAGACCAGAACCAGCTATGTGATATCACTTCATAGTGTTTAAAAAGTGGTCGTTATAAAAATTTGAGTGCATGCTTCTGATTCTTCACTGTACAGCAGGGAATACAGTACTTGGCAATGCTGATGGGAGATACAGTTAGGACTGATTAGAAGTGGTTGAAAGGTTTCTTATTTGTTCCTAGAAAATTACTGTGGGTTAGCCCAGCAAATGAGGAAAAAACCTGAAACCAAACCACCCGAAAACCCAAACCAGCCTTCAGAAAAGTGTTAAAATGGCTGTGTTTGGTACAAAGAGGGGCTTTATCTAAACAAAAATGAAAAGTCTTGATGGTTGGACTAATTTTTTAAAATTATATTTTGGGCTTCATGAAATTGCAACTAAAAAAAATGCCAGCAAACATTTTTACTGCAAGAGGGGGAAAATGTATAGAGAGTTGACAGACTCAAGAAGCATTGCATAGTGCAATTTCTGGAATTCACTGAGTCTTAACAAGAAAACAGGAAAACCCACTGAAAACCAAAGAAGAAACAAGGCTATTACACCATGTCTAGATAAATCACTGCAGGAAAAACACATCTGTGACAGATGAAGTTAAAACTACAAGACTGCTTGTTACAAATTACAAGCACAGAAGAATTAAGAGTAACATGGGCCAGATTTTTTAATCAAATAAATGAGGTGTGCAACAGCCTGTAAGATCCATTCAACATCAGCCTGATTTAAACACAGTTTTGATAACTGAACTTTGCATCAGGGCCCAGGATGACAGCATAGTAATTTGAAATATAGACTGAGACAGTATTTGATACGTATGTTGTGTAAAATAAAGAATGACTTATACCATCTCAATACAGCACAGTTTAGGCTACATTTTCAGAGCAGTGAAGAAGGACCCCTATTCAGAGGCACCACATTGCCAGCATGCCTGCCTGCAGTGATCTGTGGGGGCCCAGGGAGGAGAAGCTATGATGTCACTGTGAAAGCTATGGCATCACCACCTGCTGGGCATGGATGAATTTCACTGTTATGCACAAAACAGAAACACTGTGTGTATATTTTACAAGAAAAATGACAGCAGGGTTACCTTTTACCTGACTCTCAGTGGAACAAGGTTTATACATGCTCCCTCCATGAGCAAGAAGATAGGACCTCCAGCAGACGTGAATTCAAGGGGAGATAATACACCGTGAGAGCTACTGATGTCAAGTAAGGAAAACATAAGCAAGCTTAGCAGCAATAGTATTAATCCTAGCTCTGGATTACATTCACTTTTCAGATCATTTGCTCACACTGTAACTCCAACATCGCCTATTAAAAATACACATTGTGGTACTTGTTATTGTTGAAATCCATTTTTCTTTTTTAAGTGGGGAACCTTGTTGAGCAATGGTGGAACTGAGGTTAAAAAACATCGTAGTGAATAATATTCTTGGGAGTTCATGGGAAACAAACATCACAGATAAAATGGTTATGCTACAACAAAAGAGAAACCAACCCTCCAGTGTGCTGGTGCAGTATGTTTGTGCAGTAGGTTAAGTGCATGTGTTTAACTTGGTCATGACTGACCCTACCAGTTTGACAGAAGTGGCTCAAGCTGGGCTGTAGGTACGTCCAGACAGTGTAGTAAACTCTGTAAAGACAAACACGCTCCTTTCTATCATCACTGAAGAGAAAAACCCTAGGAATCAAAAGCCAGCTGTCCCATTCTATTTGTAAACACTGAAATAGCTCGTGTGCACTGAGAGGACTTCCGTTAAGAATGCCCTTCAAGACCAGATTAATACCTGCACACAAGCCAATAACATACTGAAAATTTCTTCACATAAAAGACAAATCACAGGTTAATTTGAGTTCGCGCAGAATCCTACAGACCATGCAGGACCCCACTAATGGCCACAGTACCATTTCTCCCACAAGCTCACTGATTCTCCTGCAGAGATCCAGCAGTAGGATTAAATCCTTCAGGCACTTTCAAACCAATGCACAAGAGGGACATAACAAAAGGCTTATAAATACATGCCCCTCTTTTGCGACAGGCCTTTCCTGGACGGGAGAAGGTGAATTTCCAAGCTTTGTCGAAATACAAAGTGTCTTGTTCATGGCCACACTCAGGAACTGAAGGGCAGGGTTCATTCAGCAGCACAGTTGCCAGACTCTCAATGCGTCAGATAGTTTTAAAAAATATCATTTCCCAATATCATTTCCCTTTTCTATAACTTGCAGAAACAGTTGGTAACAAATATTGAAAATAAACTAGGCCAACATTCGTGCATTTTGTTAAAATGATGTAACAGCATTTTATGCCACTTTAATAGGAAAATCCTAAAGCAACAGCAAGTTTCACAGAACATTAATTTTTCTAGGGTACGAAGTAACTCCGGCTTTGTTGCATAAACCTTAAATTGGTATCACGGGAAAAGCTTCATCAGTACTAAGCTTAACAAGAGAGTTGATGCTTTTCTAATGCCTCTCACATTTTAGAAGTTTGTTGTCTGTCAGCCTTCCAGGTTTACAAATCTACTAGTAATTTTTGTCACTGGTAGAACCCTTTATTCCAGGTACTTATGCCTATTTCTCGATCACTCTTTTTTTTCCCTGTGTTTACTTCCACACTCAAAGTATGACATCAGTTTCAACCTTTGACATGGTTAAATCAGCCACTAAATGAGTTGTTACAATTCACATACTGCTGCCTGTAGCCCTTGATACTAAAGCTTTCCTAGACACATGGGCAGTGAAAAAATAGCATATTCACATTAAAAAAAGGGCGTGAGGGAAATACTGAGGTTGCAACATTAGTCCTTATGTGCAACAAAATCTCAAAACTGTTGTTTTCTGTGTAATTCCAATTAAGTATTTCTGTGTGCATGCATGATGGTAAGTACCTGGTCACATAGTCCTTTCTTCCCTATGGGAGCCCTATCTCATTTCATGTACAAAAAGAATGACAGTTACCTAAAGGCTTGCTCTATGATTTCTTTTTACTGTTGTAATTCAGTCTATGGCCCAGCCCACCTTGCAAACCCAGGACTGAAGACTAAATTGTTACCTTTCTTATTGGTTTATGTATGGGGCTCATGACAAATGTATGGGAGCCTCTCTCCGCATGACAAAATAGCTTTCAGAGTGCTCCTAAGAAATTAGGTGACTATTAGTCTTGCTTTACACCTGGACATCTGGAACAAATCATTATCTGGAGTGCTTTTTTCTCTTGCCACTGCAAGAGAGGGAGCCTACATGACAAGTATAACTTTTAATAGCTTAAGATTAGGTAAGATTTATTGATCTGACTGTGCTAATTTTGTGATGTACATAGAGAGAAGCAGCAGCTGACCTGGGCAGAATGCAACCCCTTAACAAAAGAGACAAACTTCTGCCTTCAAACTGTCTCCATCCTCATTCAACATACAGTTCTCAACTTCAGAAACAAGTGAGACAAGTGTCTCCCTTACAAAGGTCTTCTCCATCCTTTACAACCCACCAGAATCAATAATCAGGATCACTGGTGGATTAGGAGCTGAGTCTCCCACTGTCTGCTCATAGTACTCACTGTCAAACCCTCAGAACTCTAAAATCAGTCATGTATGTGTTAAGATGTGAAATTTCAGGTCACAGCAAGCTGCAACACCAGTGATACCTCAGGATGCCAATCATCGAGACAGCCCTACAGATCTGCCAAGGTGTTTCCTTTCATCGTGGTCCCCAGTAAAGGATTTAAGCCACCTGCTTTAAATCCACTTAATTTTGTAGTTTAGAGGACCATGACGCTTAGCTGCTGTCACAAATTCATTTCAAACTCTTGCTGAGGTGGCCCTGGAACAACCGCATGGGGAGGATTAATGCTAGCATTGCCACTAGCAACAGCTGCCGTGATGCCTCCCCACTGCCTGTGCCCCACACAACCAAAGGGCAGGGGAGTGACAAAGAGGGAAAGAAACTAAATGTAGCATCCTGGATCACATATACAACAGCTGTCTCTAAGACAGGCATGACAGATTTCTGCCTTTATGTCCACCTCTACAACAAATGATAAGGTAATGCTTTTTTGTCAGAGGGCATGGCTTTGCAAGAGGGCAGATTCTTTCAAATCCCGTGGCGGTATTTGCAATATTTTGTTGATCAACAAGTCTGGCATTTGCATTTGTGCAGAAAAAAAGTCATTATCATGACTTACTTGCTCATGTAGAGCTTTACAGATGCTGTCTTCAGTTAGTATCATTTACTTATTGGCTGAAATCCACTATTGTGCAACTCTAAAAATCACAGGTACCTCTTAGAGCATGTAAGCCTGAAGGGTAACTGGTGAGCAGACACTGTATTTGCACTTTACACAAGAGCAAATATCATCCCATAGGCATTAGCTGATGTGCCTTGAGTGTTCAAAACATATGTTAGCAGAACTCTTTTTCTAACAGTCATCTTTGTATTTCAGTGAAAGAACACAAATACATATATATATATCCCTTTCGCTCAAAACACTAGTGAACTAACAGCAGATATACTCCTTATAATAATTCAGCACTCCTCTCCTTGCTATCATAATCCTGATTTTAAATGAGGACTATAGTCAGGTGACACAGTCCTTTGAGATTACTCTTTACAAGGAAAAATGAGTCATTTTTTCCTGTTGCCAGTCTTATAGCTGGCACTTTCTGGAGCAGACTCACAGCAAAAGATTGGAAAACACGTATGAAATGTTAACCCTCATGTTTGAATGAAAGTGCTAGGCTGTATTTGTTTTGTCTGTTTTAGAATCTAGATAGTCATATATGCCGCGATAGTATAAATGTGTTTACAGAGCAGGAAAGATCACAGCAACAAAGGAAGCAAAATATAACAACTCAGGCTGTAGCTGAGGCTTCATTCAATAACCCACTCAACATCAGAAAAACAATGACTCGGTTGATTTCAATGGGAAGAGGACAGGATACAGCAGACAAAGGTCCGGCGGACAAAGGTCCAGCACACAGCAATGAACAAAGAGCCTAAGTTGAATGGAAAATCTGACGAGTCTGGAAAATCTGACCAAGTGTTGCTGATCTACATGTGTTTTCCATTGTTTCCTGCATGTTGGAGAGCTGATTGATCATAAGTACTTGTAGGAGTTGCGTTACTACAGCAGCCGTCTTGTTGATCACTTAAAATATATCACATAACAACTCCTTGATATTTTTCTGTGCTTGGCATAGATACATAGATAGATACAGCAATCCCTGGCCCAACATCTCTGCCTTGTGAAGTAGTCGTTTTGCTCATTTTCAGTCACTACAGACTGCAGCCTCTTAAACTCGGAACAAGAAAACAGAGAAATACATATATTTGAGATGCTGTTCTCCCTCTCTGACCTTCATGTAATTCAGCCATTGCACTCTGACCATCAGAGCATGCTTATCTTTAAGCACATGAGGAATCATACTCATGTCAATGCATCTATTCAAGTGTCTTACTTTCCCTCTGTTTATATTGCATTGGCCAGCAGGAGCAACTTTAAGCTGCAGAGAGAAAGAAGGGCTCGAAATTTTCCCCATATTCCCATATCTACCCAGTATATGAGCAACATAAACGCCTCTTAATTCCTGGGGTTACCCACTGAGCCCTGCAGCAGGAAAGCTTTACTGCAGACAAGGTGTATTTACAGAACAGAGGACTCGCCTTTCAAAATCAGAAGAGTACACTGTGTATTCAAAGCCCTTCTTGTACCTGAAGAGGACACGATACAGTTTTACATACAACTTCTGAGATTCTCTTTCAAGAAATCATGAACATGTTTCAGCAGTCAAATGTGAATTCGTTCTTTTTCCTTCTGATATTTGGATCTACCAGTGTTTACATAACAGGGATTGCTTATGAAATGGTGTAAAACCCCAAGGAAACATGTTAAACCCATGTGACCTGTAGTAAAGTATTTTGGCAGGAACAGAGCTACATACACAGGTGTGGACAGATGCAGTGCAATGGACACAGAGGTGAGTGTTCCTGGTCTGAACACAGCCATGCCAGGGAGTCGTTGCACAGTGCCTGTGCAATTCCCTTCTTCCCTCAGTTGTCTTCCCTGTAAAACAAGGACAAGACAAAGCCCAAGCCAATGGAAACAGAAAAAGCGATCTTTGTTGCACAGTCAAGAAACAAGGGGAGCATCTCACATAAATCTGAAAGAGGAGGGAAAACTTTTTGCTCTTTGCAGAGGAAGGGAGGAGAGACGTTCTTTTCCCCCCACTCTCTCCTACCTTCACCTCTGAGGTTTATAACGTGTTTATTCACAGTACATAGGTTCTGCAAGGGTCAGTTAGCTAATATTTGTACAATATTTTGCTCATGAAGAACACCATGCACCTATTATCATTATATGGAAAAGCTTACTGCAAGTGTTACCCACAGCAAGTGAGATAAACCAAAAACTTTGAGATGGGATGTGACTCATATGCCTATAATGATAGCCCTGGAGATTCTGCTGATTTCAAATACAAGCATCAGATATCAGATCAAGATTAATAATTTTAGCCCTGTTCTCAGGAAGACAGAAATGCAGAGTGACTCGTGTGTGCAAGAACAGAGGAATCAAGAGTCAGCACTGTTACAGATGTCCCCAAAATAATCCAAAATCATTAAGACTTTGCAATCACTTTCCACCAAGCATAAACAATTCACAGAGTTAAAACAAATGTTACATAAACAAACAAATGTTGAGATTTTTTTTTAAGATATAATGATGGGTTGTTCACAAACACATTCAGACTTTGCTAGAGGATACTGGCTGAGAATATAAATTATGTTGCTTATTTACATAAAGAGACATTTTTAGCTTGAATTTTAAACCCATTCAAGTCAATGACAGCTGCCAATTTTAGAAACAATCCAGTCCGGCCTACCAGAGAAGAAAACATTGGCTTGCCTGGGATATCAAGTAACAATCAAGAGCTCAAATACACAAGTATTACCATAGAAGAAGAATTTAATATGCATCTGCTGATCTCTTGTAACTCTCCACTAACATCTACACTGCAGGCAGAAAAAGAAAGGTAACTTGAGTTAACTCAGCCAGCTTTCATTGAAGAAGCTGCACTTAAATAAATGACATCCTGTTTTGCTGGGGAAATACAAGGCACACATGAATTGCCATCATGTACCAGCTGTTGTATGAAGATATGTTAGCCTGTGATAACCTGTTTTGTTATGTCCTCTGTGAACATAGTACATCTGAGTTTAATTTGGCATAAAATCTCTCTTCAGCTTCTTCACCTCTGCTCAAATGCACTTATTTTTTATAAACATAAAATGTATTCCTATATAAAATATAAAGGTAAGTTTGGAGGAATTGTGATTAGGTCTGTAAGCAGTAATCACAACCTACAAGCTGTACAGGATATTGTAGCAGGTGTATCTTCATATTCCACAACAATGAAAGAAAGATGACCTTTGTGGTCCTTTATGGAAAATCTGAGCCTGTCATTCAGTGTCCCCACATCCCCACTAGGAAGTAAAATATTGACAACAAGAAACAAATTTGTTTGTTTTGATCACTGCCATTTTCTACTCCTGCTTCAGGATAAATGGAGAACTGCAAGGAACCCTGTAACTTTTCCAGCATGGAGCAATTTGAGTGACTTGTTATACTTCGCTTCAACAATACCAATATAATTTTTTTTTTAGTTTGCAAGTCTGTCTCACAGCATCTATCCACTTTTGAAAAGTATGCAACAAGAAACCTTGTTACTGCAGCTATTCAGGCAGTCCATCAACACTTTCAGGTCTACTAGGAGCACTTTAGATGCCGCAACCAGTTGGCAAGATAGCATACACTAAAATCTGTTTTTTTGGTATCGTCTATGAATGAGACTCATCTCACTTACTTTAGGCACCCCTTTATTGTCAGACAATTGTCTGGGTTCCATTTTCAGGCAGAAGATCAAGACAAGAGTCTCCAAAATGTAATTTAGCTCCCTTCAGTGATGACAGAAGGGGCTAGGAAACCATCATAGACTAAACATGAACAAGAACTGAACATGAATATGTGAGCCAGCTGACAGTAGTGTAGTTAAAACTTTCCTGACACAAAATTATCCAAACAGTTATCTCTGCATAGAAGTGTGAGTTAATATATTGACACTATTGTCTTATCCAATTAGGTCAATTTGCTGTAAAGTGACACCCACCCCCAAAAAAATCCCAAAGACAACATATACATTTGGTGAAGATTCAGACAGTTCTTCCAATAACGAAGAAATCCAGTACAGCATTTTTCAGAAATGTGTAGAGAAGCTGACCCAGCTTCATATCACCAGGGAATAACTGGCAGCTTTGAGATCCTGTGGTACTGGCAGTGACCATGTCATAATTTGCGAATTACTGTGTAGGACTAGGAGGATAAAGGATAAACATATATGTATATGCATGCACACATGTGTAACAGACACATTTGCCCTCTCCCATTATCCCGTCCTCATTTTAACTACTCTGAAAATCCCAGAACAGGTTGGGTTTTTCTTCCTTTGTGGCATGGAGGGGTGGGAAAGTAAATTAGACTCTTCCCAGTCATCCCACAACCACAGGTGGTAGATGCCTTTTTTTTTCAGTCCCTAAGTTTCTTCTAGAAAAGAATACTTTCAAAGTGCAGTTCTGTAGTGTTTGTGGATGCATGTCCAATATGCAATGGTGAGGGTAAAGACCATTTTATTTGCTACTGGGCAAAACATCAGTTGATTGGACATCTCAGTGCTGAGCTAAGCCCCAGATTTAGGATTTAGCCTGCATTTCAAAACAAACATGCAAAATGCAGTCCTTTTATAGCTTTATTTTGATAAGGCTTCATTCTCCTAATCAGTCACATTGTTAGAGTGGCACTTAAAAGAAACTGGAGCTAGCAATCTAACAATAGCAACATCCATATAGGTCATTGAATCACCAACTTTATATGAGTCACCAACAGCACAGCACACATTACTTAAAGGTAATGTTTGGTAAACGATTTTATTTTGACAGGGAGACATATGTTTCATTGTTGATTCACTAGTTGGTGTTTTAATTCTGAGACGTTAGTCTAGTGTTTGCACATTGCCTTCTTCCAGCTCAGGTTCTGTTGAATGAGCTAAACAAAGTAAGCGGAACTTCCAGTGATCAGCTCTCAGACCATGGGCTGGTTATTTTTGAAAGAAATCCCGTCTCCAGTCTTCTAATCCTATCCATAGACATAGGACTCCTTGGTTTCCTGTGTACACACAAAGCTGGGGAATAAAAGCTGCTAAATTTAGTTTGAATGATGGTTTTGGACAGAACCTGGATAAAAGGTGTCACAGTTTTCAAACTAAGCTTTTTGAACAGATTGGACAAAAACATACCTTGAATTTGAGCTATTTTAACTGTAGACTGGATTTTAAATTAAAATGTTAAGGGGCAGACCCTGGAGGCACAGAAGACAACTAAATGACTAAGTCCTACAGAAAATGGGCAGGAGCTGGGTGCTTCATTCCCCTATATTAAACATCTCCCACTAAGCCTTTCTATTAAGCACCTAATAAAACTTTTTGTTTTCTGAATTTAATTTTCCTATCTGAGTCTTCTTTTACAAAATTAGCTGAAAATGTTGCTCCAAGTGTTGGAGATTTTCCTCTGTTTCTTCTTGGAAACAGTGAAAGGGGAAAAAAAAATCCACAAGAGCTTAATACACAGCTGGAGGTTATCAGCCCGAGGTAAAACTTTTGGAGAGATGTATACCATCCAGATAGAAGTCAGCCCTGGTATTTCATTTTGTCTTTGGGTCAGTTATCTGGTAGGCAGCCTGCAAGGCAGCTGTTTCCCAGCCTCTTCGTCTTCTGATGAATGAGCCGTACTGGGACCTCCCTGTAAGCGGGACTTACCGTCATCATCCCACAACAGGTGCTGAGTGTCCAAGCTACCCTCAAAGGCAAGGGGCTTTCAAAGCATCTCGTATGTTACACACTGAGCCCTGCAATTGTCAGAAAACATACTTTAATCTATAGCCATCGATACGTTTCTTGCTGTATGTGTTAGCTCATCTCGTTAGGTTCATGTCCTGGAGCATATTGTAGAGGAGACTGTTTATCTTCCTACACATGGGATGTTGGTAACACCCTTGGTAATACTGCAATGAGACTTCCTACTACAGTTGAATAGTCCAGGAATAGAAGTAGTCTTCTGTTCTGCTTTACAGGTACACTATGCATTTGCTCCAAATGCATGTTTTAGCCCTTGGAAATCACTCTTTTCCTCAGTGCAGTTCCAGTTTACTTATTCATGGGGGGAGAGAGAGAGGGGAGGGAAGTTGGCCATCTTGATTTAATTTCCTCTCTGAAGCAGAGCATATTTTGATTAAGGGAGCCACAAGGAGACATTCCCTATAGGGACTCAATATTTGAAATTTAATTTCCTTCTTACTGAGATGTATGTTGTTGTTGTTGGAATCAACAGACAGAACAGCTGACCAAATGATGAAAAGACCTACCTGAAGGTGCTGTGACTGCACTTTTCATTTGAAAATTCCTGCATTGATTTTGTGACAAAGAGTTGCAGAATTCATTATACAGTAATTTTTAAATAAAATACATGGAGCCAATTTTGAACTACATAAGATCAGCTACCTGTGCAGAGTAAATTGTATAGCAGTGTAGGAATAGGAAAATTGCATATCTGGGTGTTTAACTCTCATTTACTGTTACTTTTTTGGAGCCACAGTTTGTACTAATTGTAAATAGAATCATAGAACTATAGAATGGTTAGAGTTGGAAGGGACCTTGAAGATCATCTAGTTCTAACCCCCCTGCCCTGGGCAGGGACAGCTTCCACTAGACCAGGTTGCTCAGAGCCCCATCCAGCCTGGCCTTGAACACTTCCAGGGATGGGGCATCCACAACCTCTCTGGGCAACCTGTTCCACTGTCTCACCACCCTCAGAGTGAAAAATTTCTTCCTAATATCTAATCTAAATCTACCTTTTTTTAGTTTAAAACCACTGCCTCTCATCCTGTCACTACACTCCCTGATAAATAGTGAAATATTTTGACTGGTCAGTGTGCAATGGATACGTACAACCCTCTTTCTTTTTGATCTAGCTCACAGGCTACATTTTCCTTCTCTCTCTTCGTTTACACTCCCTGGGTGTTCATCAGGTGTTCTGTAGTGAGGTTAATTAAAAAAAGAAAAATAAAAAAAAAAGCTGTATTCTAAGTCCACAAGAGCTTCCTCCCACAGAAAGAAGCAGGCCTATTCTCATCCAGATAATTTTGTACTCAGAGTACCACGAAACTTCCCCACAGAAATAAAGGTGTGTGCACCACTGTAGGGTCCAGGTTGTACTCTGGACAACAACAGCTCTCCCTCTGCTGTGAGGGGCTGTGAGGTCATGTTTGACAATGACATATATTGGGAGCTTCCATGTAAACTTGAATTAACTAGGAGCAACCATAGCATTTGCTATTTTATAAACACATATACACACAGGATTATTTATAATCAAGATGATTACTGCCAATCTAAGAGCATCTTCCTGTATAACATGGTGCCATAAAATGTATGTGGTGCCCAGGCGCTAGAAGTAACTCACACAGTTAGTGGAATAGAATTTTATTCTTTTAAGCCTTAATCAAATAAAGCACAAAAGATGTGCAAAATTTTTATTCAATGACATTAGTGTTACACTTCAGGATAAGCACTCATTTCAGTGCCATGCCAGACTGGAGTTGTAACACTTATTGTTGCAACCCATTAGTCCCAATGGGGTCTAAGGGAAACACAAAAAATACCCTTCAGTAACTTAACAGGAAGTTTCATATCTGTGCTATAATAATGATTCCTCAAATTTGCCCAAATTTACAAGACTCTCGATAAAGCAGATGAAAAAACAATACAGACTATAAAATATGCAACTACAAAAGGATGTATATTAAGTCAAGTAATTAATACAAAATTTAGTTATTTAAACAAATGGGTGATTACTTAGAGACAGGAGCTTATGTGGATAGCCATTTTTTCAACACCTATAAAGATTAGTTTTTTGGTGTAAAGAAAGGATAACACAGAGCTTTACCAAGTTTTCCCTTTTGGCAGCTGGATTGTAAAGAAGAAATTCATTACTTTCTCCGTATCTCCTTTCTTCTAGCAGTGAAAGTAAATGTAAAGGCAACTCTTGAACAGATTTTCCCATAAGGCTCATAAAATAAAAACAATGCTCAGGACAGATGCTAAAGTACATCCACAACTTTTATGCGTATCCTTTTTTCTAGTGATGTGCATAGTAGAGGCACATATCAGACAATTGACTGTACAATATTCTCTTTCATATTGCAAGCAAGTGCAGTAAACAGATATAATATGTGCAGCAGAATAACACTAATTCACACTAATTGTTGGCAGATGAATTGTTGAATTGCCATAGATTGCAAATTGACGAATAATCAAACAAAGACAAGCAATAAGCAAGCATAAAGTTTCACATAATATACTTTGTTCATTAATGCTGATAGCCATCCTTAAGTTCTTTTAGATATGTTAATAATTCAGAGGATTGCCCTGGTAAATGAAGCGTAGCAAATTTTGTACCAAATCCCTCAGTCCAAATAATAAGACTTCACTGCAACATCTCACTCATATATTTTATCAAGACATAACAGAGACTGCCAGGTTCTTGCTGAGAATCCTAAAATGCACAGATAACAAGGCAGTGTTTCACTTGCATTTTAAAAACTTTTCTCCTTTTTTTCCCTACCTGAGTTATAGGAAAAACAGTTGCTCCAAATCACCTCCTGAAAAAGGTTGCCCTCTCAAACCTGAATAGGTGAACCCAGAGGGTAAGCCTTTGCAATTTATAAAAAATAAAACCCAGCCTAAAAAGGTCAAGCAGGTCTATTATACATACATTTGCAGCAGCATGCTTTGGAAATGTGCTGTACTACTAATGTTTGAAAGGTTGAAGTTTGGCTTTTTTTAATCACACACTATAAAATCATTTGGTTTCTCTCTGAGGTTTTCACATTGCCCCACTGTACACAAACTAGAGATCTTTCTCTTACTTTCTTAATTATTCATTTTTTAATCTTTCCACCTATCATCTCATAAACTGCATGCTCTGCCTCTTGCTAGTCTGACCTGTCTTTTGGCATTATTAAAAACAGTGAAGACTTGATTCTTTGGAAGATACTAGGTTTGAGTTCACATTCATAAAATAGGGCTTCCACCTTTGATCACAAATATTAAAGAAAAAAAGGTTGTTCTAGGTTTTGCAATCTTATTCTTAAGGCAAACAAACGTCAGTTGCATCTCAGCACTTTCCACAGTGACCAAGTGTTGAAAATGTCTATGTGCAAATATTCACAGAGATATTTTGACGATGATACAATACAAATGGAAAACTCTCTTATCTTGCTAAGCAAATATTTTATTAAGAGAGTTTTCTGAGTAGTTCTATAGGACCAGAGATTCATCTGGCTTGTTCAGGTTATTTAACTTGCAGTCTTTTTATTGCTATATTATTCCTTTGCCTTAACTGCTAAAAGAGTTTTAGTGTTTGTGAGGTTTGAGGTCTTGGAAGGCCCTTTTTGGGATTTTTTTACTTTTTATGCATTTTTAGAACACCCAAGTTGCCTTTTTTCATTCAGAGACTGTCTTGCCATTTGCTGAGCTACAGGTAGATCCATAGTTTATCCAGAAGCCCATCGTTAAAACTGAAATCAGGTGAGAAGCAACTAGCTTAGATGAAGAGTCCACTGTTTACAAAGGCTGTTTTCTGCTTTCCAGTCTGTGTCCTGGTGCATCCTATCCCCGGGCATTTTCTAGAAGGATGGGACATCCAGAGCACATTTCTCCTCCTGTCATTTCAGATCAACTCCTCTACCAACACCCTGATACCTTGATATTTACAGCTTCTATGGTGGCAAAGGAATTAACATATGGGTGTGATGTGAATATGTAGAAAGGAGAGACAAAAATGTGTGTCATCTGTTATCTGCATCTCTGACCTCAAAAGCCAAAGAAGCTGCACAGAGTATCCTGCACTTCCACTTTGCTTACATATTGAATTGAGAGGCATAGCAGCTGGCATAATACCTAAACCTACAGCACACACTATGGGCCCATCGGTTCTGGTCGCCAAATCAAGGACATCTTGGTTAGAGTGGAAGTTCTTTGGAGGAAGAACTTGTCTACTGACAGCATGTCTTGTCTTTGCCAGTCTTTCCACGTCAGCAAAAAGATCCCATATAATTACAAGTTCAAACAATTTCTTCCCTGCCTAGAAATAATCTGATATTCCTAACTCCTGGGAAAAAGTAGTTCTGCTGGAAGCTTGTACTGTAAAACTTTTCTTTGAATTAGCTCTCCAAAGTTTTGAACTGAATAAATTATTGTTATCCACAGCAAACCTTTAACATATATTTCTGTTTGCCAGCCTAATTAGTTTAATCCCCTTCACTCATGCTCTCCTCCTCTCTTAGCCTTCCACAAACTTGAAGACAGTACAAACTGCTGTGAGAATACTTCTGCCCGAGAGAACAGGGAAGAAATTCTCAAGAACACCACCTGTGTCTGAGACTACTAATTTAATACTTTCACTAAAGCAGGAGAAATGACAAATAACAATTATCAATATGCATGAGTTACTTAACAGCATGCAGTGAACAGAGTAGGCTGGGTTTAGACAGAAAAGTTCTAGGGCATCATTCATCTAAGGCAGACATTTCAAATAGATTTAAAGCAGTAGAATCCCTTCCAGGAAGTATGCAGCTGTCTTCACTGACTACAGAAAGTCCCAAGTGAATAGTAGAAATGCAGATGTCTATATTGGATTTGTCTGAAGTTAGGTAAGGGAAAACCCACCCTGAGGGCTTACATGGCTTTTAGATAAAATAATTGCATGAACTCTCTAAGAAGAAATTACAAAACCAAAGAAATGATTGTCACTCAGAGCTCTAAGGACCACAATTTTTTGGAAAAGTTCCAGGATTCATTTAAATTATCATGATCTAAACCATGCTATAAAATCACAGCTCCTCTGACCCTTACCTGTTACTCAGGAACTGCAGGTTTCCTTTTCCCACACCCTTCCTTCACTGCTTATATTTCTAGGAGGAGCAAAATCCTCTCAGATATCTCTCTGCAACAAGCACTTGTTTCCACCACAGTGCTCACTGTCCTCTTTCCCTTCTGCCAAGGTGCTCCCTTCCTCTCCAAGATGATCCTTTTTCCACCCTCCAACTTCTTATTCACTGGGTTGCTTCTGAACAGATTTTCTGTACCCTGTCCGTCTCTGCTTGCCCTCCTGCTTTTTCTTTCACATTTCCACAATCATTTGGAGCTACAGGTTACAAGAAAGCCTTTCAGTGCTTTGGAGTTTTCTGGATTTCAAACTTCTCTGCCACTATAGCGCACCTTATAGCGTTTAAAAAACAAGCAAACTTACGTGCCTGGTAAGATGGTGTCTGCTCCCTCTGACAGAGTCCATGTTGAGCAACTGTTGTCTAAATACAACAGGACTGCAAACCTATAGAATGCCAGCCTCTAACCACAGACTTGAGAAATCTGGTGCCCAAGATACTTGGTACCCAACATTTTCTTCTAGTTGGTCATAGTTTGGACAGAGGACCCACCTTAAAAAAAAAAAGTGCCTTTTTTTCTCCATTCTTTCACATGTCATAGGTCATACTGCAGTTATTTTTAACAGCTTCCCCTAGCACACCCCAAAATATATCTTTCAAAATCTCTTGATTTTCCATAAATAACAATGTACACTGTAATTGAATATGAAATGGGCTCTAAAACTGGTGCTGTGATGAATTCTTTTTCTTGCCTTAGGCCTTGGTACCTGTGGGTACCAAACATTTAAATAACAAGCTGATGAAATCCCTGGTTGGAGTCTTTTCATGTCAGCTCCGCTGTAAATATTAGGCTTTCGCTGATGTTAAATAGTCTAAACCCTGAGTCAGCTATCAAAACTCCACAGCTCATAAAGGATCAGGCTGTGCTTAGTATCTCAACATTCATATCTGAATTGACTTACAGCTCACATTAAGTAAATATATTCTTAGCTCTGCCCATCAAACTCTGTTAAGAGGCATGGAAGCAATGATGAAACCTGCGCAGTAACTCCAGCTTTGTTCATCATCTGACTTATTTACTGTTGCTAGGTAAAGTAATTTTCTGAAAGACTGAGTGAAAAATCACCCCTCAAAAATTGAAGGCAAAACGTATGCATGAAAATAGAAAGGGACAGGATGAGTGTGAAAATCTTTTGCAGCTGTGCCAACAATGTATAACACTGTTCCTAGACCAACGAAGACTTTAAGTTAACGATGGTTCTTTGAATACTGTTATAAAGGAAGTTGGTGGGTTTGGTTCAATCATCAGAGGAAAAGGCCTCCACATCACCAAGGTCACCTCTCTGTCTAAAATTAACAGCCAGGTTACCTGCAGTTAACAAGAGCAAAAAAGGTTGAAGCTAAGGTAGTGAACAACTTACCCCTGCAAACGCAAATGGTCCCTCCAAGTAACAACTGTCAGGGAAGCATGGAAAGGCTGGATTTTTGCTCTTAATGCTTTATGTGTACTGAAGAAAAAAAAAAAAGGGGGGGGGAAGGGGTGTATCTGGGACTTATGCACCCAAAGAGGCTCACAATTATGACATTCCCAGATGAAGGTGAAAAACAGACAAAAATTTCCATACCAACCTTTCATTTACACATTAGCATCAAGCTTGAGGAAAAACACCAAGAAAAAAAAAATCTTGTCTGTAGCCAAGATAATGAATTCTATCATGCATCTTTCATTTACATTTGGTGATATGAAGTTTAAAAAATATATCATCTTCAATTATTCTGCAGGCAATATGGACACATAGAAATCCCACTCCCACACAACTCATTTGTGAGGCCAGCAATATTTATGACTAAAAAAACCTTAGCAGAATTTAAACAAACATACGCTTTTCTGGGTGAAACTTTACATCTATTTTTATTTTCTCATAATTTAACCTCAACAGCAACAAGAACAGATTCAGTGAGCTGAGTCCTTAGCTGTAGAAAATGAAGTCCATGGACATAAGGCAATTTGAATGACCTAAGCACGTGGGTCAGAGAGGTAACCCCTTCAAATCAAGACGCAGTTTATAGTTGTGAGATATAGCCAAGTAAAGTCTACTCAAATTAGACGTCTGTATTTTGAAAAAGTAAACTTCTTCTTACTAAAGAGAGTATTGCCCTTTCCAGGTCAAGAATTTTATAGCATCAAGTCCAAGTACTTTTTCTTTTGCCACCTTAGTATCTTCTGTGAATCCATTAAAGCAGGAAGAAACTACAACTGCAGTATGAAAAGATCCTGCTAAGGCTTTCACCCTTCTTAGGGAAGAAAAAAATCAGTCATGGATCCAAAGACTTTCTTTACTAGTAGAAGCATTATATTCTTATTTCTAAGAAAGCTTTCTTTATTGTCCTTATACCCTGAGATATGAAGAAAAATCACCACACATTCTTGTTTTTCTCTACATACCAAATGAGATATTGAGATTTTTCTTAACAAGGGCAGTTATAACTCTCAGAATATATTTAGGTCCACTGTTCCCTGCTAATTGCTCTGTGTCCTCTGAAAGAATTGCAGAGGTCTGGTATTTGCAGGTTTTA
The DNA here is from genome assembly GCA_008921705.1 of Burhinus oedicnemus. Classification (NCBI taxonomy): domain Eukaryota; kingdom Metazoa; phylum Chordata; class Aves; order Charadriiformes; family Burhinidae; genus Burhinus; species Burhinus oedicnemus. Next base: position 487,151 of record VFFE01005362.1, read on the forward strand.
CTACAGAAGGGCCAAAATCAACAGGAACTTCTTCCACTCTGGAATACATAGTGCAATTGTCATTTACTCTGCTTCAAAGCAGATGCCCCCCATTTGAGGATATTGGATCTGTAGGAAAAGGACTAGTTAGTCCTGGAAAGACCCTGGAAGCAGAAGATGACCTGCTCAACTCCAAATAAGCAACCTCAGAAAAGTTGCCGGCAATTATAACTGTACATCATTTCAGTAAACTCTTACGTCAGTCATTGTCTGTCTATCTAGTCTAAAAGGATCTTGTACACAAAAACAGAGAAAGCAAGTCACCCCTCAACAACTCACAGAATATTAATAAAATCAAAATAGGTGATCAGCCTAGTATCCAGAATCATAGGGCTCAGCAGACCCAAGGCACGCACCTCTCCTTTCCCTTTCTCCCTATCATTCCATTAATCTCCTTTACACATAGGTATCTACAAGTAAATCGTAATTTGATTTAAAATAATTGATTAATTAATAAACCACCAAAAATCCCATCCCAATATGCTTTCTCATTATTTATTTTTCAGTTGCATCTAATGTTTTTGTTCTCAGTAACATGCAGGAGCAATAAAAAAACCCCACAGATTCTTTGTCAGAATCTCACTCACAAGCGTCATACATGAAAGCATAAACTGATGTTCCGGTCTCTTTTAGCGAGGAAGTCTGCTCCCTTGCAAATGAAAATGCTAAACGGATATTAACCATGACTCCTTCTACTAAATATTTAGAACTGTGTTATTTATCCCTGCATAAAATCCTTGCATGGTTAAGGTCTAATTCATAAAACCTGACTTTTCTGTACTTCACATTAACTTAATAATATATGTATATTTACAGTAAGGATTTTTTATATATATAGCAGAAATAAAATTTACATTACAGGTTTGAATAAATATGGAATTGACATGTAGGACTTTCATATTGTATTTATCTGGAAGTAAGCTTGTACAAACATACTTGCATGCATGGAAAAAAAATGAGCAAGCCCATTAATATGTTGGATGTCCAGCTTCTTAGTTATCTTATGTTTACATAATCTTTGTGTTTTTACCCCATACATAGCTCTGCTCAAATTAAATAAATATGTGGAAATAAATAGATGTTTCATGTTTTCACCCCTTTGGTGACCCACTCAGTCCCTTTTACTCAGTTACTAATAAATATCTGCACACTGTCAGCACGACAGGCAATATGCTTGGACTGGTTTGCATAATGATGCTGCTGAAGATGTTACTGAGCAATAGTCATTGTGCTTTGGTTGACTTGCAGCCAGTATTTGCTGATGATAAACACAGGATGTATATGACAAAACCTAACATATATGGTTTCTAAGAATAACAGCAGAGTTGCACATCAGAACTGTGTTTCTGACCAGAATATAGAAAAACACATAACTGAAAATTAAGCATATAGCTATTCATAACTGATCAATACCCTTCTGTCCAAAATTCTGACTAGTTAAAGAAAATCCTTTGAAAATACAGGTTGCCAGATTCCAGTTCGATATACCATGGGAAAATTCTGTTTAGAATAACAAAAGAAAAATCTCACAAGGCATGTTTTAAAGTGTAAAGAGCAAGATAGCAAGTGTACCCAGCAGAAATAGTATGAGTATCTGTGTACATTAATTATTTGATTACTGAAGGACATGAAGTAGAATACAACGCTGCAAATTACAGTACCCAGCATAAGCACCATGAAGCCCAAAATGTTTTGATTAATACCTTCAAACAACTTCTTTCCAATTATGAACTTCAAACTTGGTCACTTCTGTATAAAATAATGCCATCTGTGTTTTACACAGTGTCATGTGTCAGGGAGGGTACACAGTAAACACATCATTAAAATGAATGGATTAAAATTAAAACCAACAAAGGGCATAGGAGGAAGGGAGGAAAGCAAGGAAGGAAATAAGGAAGCTATATTTCCGGAATGGTGCTCAAAAAACTTTCTGTTTTGGTCAGTCTTTGATGGGTTCAATGAATACTGAGTCACGTTCCTAAGAGATGTATATACTGTAAAAGCTGAAGAGATATTTTTATAGGCATACTGAAAAGTATTATTAGTTTACATTGTAATCTTTACTAAGTATTTCAGTAATACAATCTAATGAATAGCAGAAACTGCTGTGTTTTCACACCATAATTACATTATGTGTAATTCACCCTGTTGTCTCCTTACCAGATGGTGTACTGGTAGCATGTAGTGGATATATAAATGGTGGATTTGGACTGAAATAAAATCAACCTTCCCTTGTGAAATACATTTTACATTCCATTACTGATTTCAGGACAAAACTCTGAAATGTAAAAGCTGGAAAATCAGCAGAGAGAAATAACAAAGGAGTACTACAGCGCCATACAAATGAATCATTGCAATTCATGCTCTTCATAGGCTATACTTTTCTGCATGCTCAGTTCTTACTGATGTAGTGAGAGTGGGAGACATAAAATTACTATTTATGAAATTTGTGGAGGACACAACGAATGGTAAATAATATTGAGTTATACAAAGTAATCTGAATTGCTTGTTAAGCAATACTGAAGTATTATGCAGGTAAAGACTGGAAAAAGCAAAGTTATAGGAGCAAAACTTGTAATGTTCTGCAAGTAAAACTTGTAAGACCTCAAGAATAGGACCTGGAATCTTGACTGGCAGAGTTTATGCAACAGTCTCAAAGTCACAGAAGTCACACAGCTCAACAAAAAAATATGTTAACGTAATGTTTGTGTTTCCACAGGGAGAAGTAGGAAGATGATGTTACAACGGCAGTGGTAAGAGATATGGGTTTATTATGATCAGCTCTACAGTCCACGTTCCAGAAAGAATAAATGAAAAATGGGAGAGAGCTACAGAAAATATAAATATACCCAATGGCTGGAGAAGCCACTGTACAGTTTGTGAGATGGGGATTTGACCAAATGAGACAGTTATTGAGAACAGAATGGAACGGAACAAAATAGAGTAGAGTAGAGTAGAGTAGAGTAGAGTAGAGTAGAGTAGAGTAGAATAGAATAGAATAGAATAGAATAGAATAGAATAGAATAGAATAGAATAGAATAGAATAGATAGAATAGAATAGTTCAGTTGAAAGGGACCTACAAGGATCATCTCGTTCAACTGCCTGACCAACTCATGGCTGACCAAGCTAAAGCATGTTATTAAGGGCATTGTCCAAATGCTTCTTAAACACTGACAGGCTTGGGGCATTGACCACCCCTCTAGGAAGCCTGTTCCAGTGTTTGACCACCCCCTTGGTAAAGAAATGTTTCCTAATGTCAAGTCTGAACCTCCCCTGGCACAGCTTTGAACGGTTCCCATGTGTCCTGTCACTGGATACCAGGGAGAAGAGCTCAGCATCTCCATCTCCACTTCCCCTCCTCAGGAAGCTGTAGAGAGCAATGCAGTTGCCCCTCAGCCTCTTTTTCTCTAAACTAGACAAGCCCAAAGTCCCCAGCTGCTCCTCAAAGGACATTTCTTCCAGCCCTTTTACCACTTCTGTTGCCCTCCTCTGGATGCATTCAAGGACCTTCACATCCTTCTTAAATTGTGGGGCCCAGAACTGCACACCGTACTCAAGGTGAGGCTGCACCATTGCTGAATACAGCGGGATAATCACTTCTTTTGACTGACTGGTTATACTGTGTTTAATGCATCAAGATAGCACAGTGACTCAGCTATTGTTTCTAAATATCTTGAAGATGAGAAAATAACTGATAATAAAGGAAACTTCAGTCTAGTGCAAATGGGTCTTATGAATGATGGATAGATAAATTCACACCAGATTTAAGACACTTATTTTTAACAGAAGTGTGATTAATCATGTGTGAAAAATACCATAATGCCTTCCATTCATGAGAAGATGAGGGGGGTTATTTGGAATATATGCTTTAATCAAAGATTCAAAACCTGGGCAAAATTCTTTGATAGAAGTTTTGAAGGATGCAATATTACATTTTTGGGTGATCTTTCTAAACCTTAAAATCTCAATATGGTGTTCAGGGACCAAAGGTAGCTGACATAATGCTCTTATAGAGACAGAAGTCAAGGCAGAGATGCTACTTTTTAAGCAAATGAACTATGTCAAATTTTGCCCCCCATAGCAGCAGAGATAGCAAATGTATGGGGTTTTCCTATTTTATTTCCTGATCTTTAAGATCCATTTTTCCAGTAAAAGAAAATATTAAGGGCAATGTCTATGGCTTTTTCTTCCTTGGTTATTATTCATATAATCACTTCCAATGAAATCAATTTAATCTTAACAACAAATGGTATTCACCGCTGAAGCTGCGGTGTTCATGGGAATCAGGATTTTTAGTAGGATACAGACCCATATTTCCCTTAACTCCTTCAGAGCAACAAAGGACTGGAGGATTTGGCTGTTCACCCTGGAAAAATGACAGCCATAAAAACTGTTGACTCATCTCACCAATAGATCTATAAAACCACCATTAGGCTGTTATCACTAGGAACAACACTGTGTGGGTTGTGCATGTGCAAATGAGCACAAAATCACAGCTGGTATTTCTAATTCTGTCCAACTCAAGAGATATATGATCTCAGAAGTATCTGAGATAATTACACAAACTAAATCAAACCCAAATACTGAATTCCCAAGTGAAAAAATCTTTAATATGTGTCATATATAACTATTGAACCATTTACTTTCCATCTGTGTACTCTCTAATTTTTCTTGTCACATATTCTAATTATGAATAATGCTCATAACCGAACATGTGTTTACACCTCTTCCATCCACCACTCCAAACCCTGCTGAGAGAGTACACAAACTTGTTACTCTAGCATCCTGTCTAGAGCTATCACATAATAACCCAACTTGCAACTTCAGCAGGCATTAAAACAGAAAACGATTCTGTATTACAAAGAACATTGCCAAAAAGTATTTTGTAAGGACAGAGTGGATACTACACAAGAAATTGCTTTTTGAATAAATGTTCTTTCGTTCACTGGTTTGCACCATATGAGGAAAAGCATCACTTTTCTCACATATTGCATTTCAAGACAGACTCCATTCAGATAGCATGCAATGGTTATAATTACAGCTTTAAATCCAGACTGGATCTAGTCTTGTTACAATGAATGTAATTCACAAGAATTTCGACAATAGTGACAATGAGAAAACCTCTTTTCTAATGTAACAATCATTATTGCAGCACTTCGTCTTTCCACAATGCAGAACGCAGAGGCTTTTCAGCACAAAAGGGACTTGGAGATTTCTATAAAGCTTTATGCATGTGAGAAGAGGAATTCAAGGCTGGGAAGATGGAAGGAAAGGGTAAAAAGTTGTGGCAGTGTGTACCAATTCAATTACTAGAGCTCTGTTTATATTAAATGCAACCCCGCAAGCAATTGACTCATGAGTAGCTCTCATGTTATATGCAAAAAGTAATTAACAGAAAAAGCAGGCTGAACATAAATTCTTCCATAATTCAAGTTGTGAAAATACCAAGTTCAATGCTGAGTAGAATTAATAGTTTATTTTGCTTACATTCATCATTCAATTTCTTTAAAACTATTTTTTTCAAATTTTTTACAATCATATACCAAGCAGCCCGTTCTATGAAGGTATATATAATAGTATGGGGCATAGATTCTGCAAATACCTTTGAAATACTCGTATCAGCTGTGATAAGCACATGCTCTACAAATACCACTGCATATTATACACCAATATTTACATAGAGGTTTGTAAAAACAAAGGCATCATTTTGCCTCGTTTTCTCCAAGTCATAGTCAGAAGCTGTGCAGTCACAGAGTGAACTAAAGCCTGACTGCCGAGTGACTCCCTCCAGCTGCTGTTTAATCAGTATTAGCCATAGTCAAGGCACCGTTCTGCCCCGAGATATTCACACAGGTCTCCTTCTAAAAGCATTAGGAGTCACTAAGCTCGGGTGACTGACCGGAGGGCTTTATTTGTAACTAAACCTGAGAACTGAAATTATTCCATGTGTTAGATTGCTAACATTTTTCTCTGCATGTGTGTTCCACTAGGCAGGGAGAAGTCTCTTGTTTAGCACCTCTAAATAAAGATGCTGAATAAGTGACAGTTTATTTATGAAATATTGTATCATTTGGTATAACTACAGCTGGCACAAAAATCCCTTAAACATATGTGATTGTTTGCAAACCTGTCCAGTGAAGGTGAAAACAATATGTTTTTCCTTTAACCTTTTGCACCTGAAAATGTTAGATATAAATCACAAAATTTTACAAGTTATATTTTTTCAAATACTCTGCTTAAAATACCCATAGAAAATCTGCATTATATTATAAGCACACACGTAAGCAGTTTTCATTGTATTGCTTGTTTTGTAAGTGGGAGTTGTTTATACAAGTGCTTAAGGTGCATTTCCATAAAGCAGCAGAGCTCCGTCTCTGTGGTTACTTAAAAGTGGTTTTAGGGCTAAGCTGAAAGGTAAATTGGTAAATCACAATTAAACCATTTGCCCTTAGAAATGTATTCAGGGACAAGTTAAGTGCAAACCGGTTAGGAAGGCTGAGAGGCAAACTCCAACTCTGCCCAGCACTGGAGCAGGGCACCCAAACGTGTCCTTGCCTGCAGAGCAGACAAGCTCCCCTGTGCTTTGCTTAACCCAGCTATCTGCAGTATATCCCATCTGCTGTCCTAACTTGGTCACGTACAAGTCTGACACTGGGCAAATAAGATGGTTGGCATCCCTCCCACGTGGCTGCTAGAATCACCTGCTGGCAGAGCAGCTGGGATTTGTTGACAGCTTGAACCTATGTAGACTACCTGCCCAACAAAGCTGGGTCTGAGGGGGTTCATTGGCCTGAGCGTAAAGCCACGCTTTAGCCTGCAGCGCTGTGTACGGAGACTTTCTTCTGACTGAGCAATTCCTTTGCAAAAAATATGATTTTCCCATGGTCATGTATCAAATGAGTGACAGAGCTGGAAACAGGATCCAGGAGTCCCAGATCAAAGTATCCTAATTTATAACTAATAGAGACAGAAAGTCACAACGGGAGGATGAGGGTGCCTCTGTCAGCCTTCAGGGAAAGAGCCTTGCTGACAAGGAGCAGTATTTCACTCTTCAGTGTAAGAGTTTGATTTCTAAATGAACAGACACTCTGAGAAAGGATTACCTAAGACTCCCTCAATATTTGCATGTCTTCTGTCTCCACGTCCCCAGCAGTTCAGCACGTCATTAGAGCACTGCTGATTTTAATGACTGGTTGCCAGAAAATGGTACAACTAGGAGAAAATGGGGAGTTGGTTGCGCTGAGTAAGCTACTGTTGTTTACTCACAGGGTGGACATGGAGTCACAAGCATAGAAGGTGCACAAGTTCAGGCTGCCTTCATCCCTTTATCTTCCAAGTCAGTGCTTCATTTTTAACATTAATTGGACACCTCAAGTCTCAGCAGTAGAGTCTGAAATGGAAAAAAGTCAGTATTTCTGGGGTGAAAAGCCAAAATCCATGTAGGAAACAAAATGTCTTCCACTGAAATAAAAATGATGCTATGAACTACAACAGCAGTAAATCAGAGTGGGGAGAACTTAAAGCTGGTTTCAAACCTACAAAGTTTCATTGAGAATCAAAGATCTAACTACTTGTATAAACAGAAGGTGTGGATTTTGTATGTCGGTATGCAAGTGCATGCTGCAATTATAGTTTTATGCATATTAACATTTAATAAACTGTGTTATTTAGGTTATGTACATAAACCATATTGTACTATAGTACCTTATCATCACGACACCCCTATATTAAGCAGCTCCTCCTTTTTTTGCCATGAATGGAGGCATAAAGTACAGATGAACTTCTGAACCCATTTTACTGCAGACTGCATCAAGACTGTTAGGTTAGTGGGGAAAGAAAACCTTATGGACAGTCAAGACCCAGTGTCCTGAGAAGCTGCCCCCATCAACAGGCAAGAGAGCACTTCAGAGATGATAAAATACTTCATAAATCTTCCAAGAAACAGATAAGAAAATGAGCAAGGTCATAAATCCTTAATATTTAACTCATCTCAACCCCACTGAAGAAACACTTTTTCAAAGAGAGTTAAATATAGCCAACCAGTAAAATGAATCAATATAAGCCATAGAAGAGATGACCATGTAGGGAGTGAGGGGAAATTCTGACAGTTCACAAAAAACAGCCAGAGAAAAGCAAGAACTGCAAAGTTCTGCTGATCTTTCCAGGCAAGTGAGATGGTCTCTTGTAACAGGTGACACAGTTTTTTATCCCCAGATAATTAGGAGAGTTAATATGTTTCTATCAATAAATGTGGGTTGAAAAATAAACTTCATAAATTGACAATCAGTCTTTTTTTCCTACTGAGTGCAAACAAAGTTGTCTTGTGTGATACAAATGACACCATAGAGCATGTCATGCAATTGTATCCAAACATTCGCTAATTAGTCTCAGCCATTAACCTTCAATCAGTGGATCGCTGAGGCCAGGACTGAGGTTTTATAATCTAGCCAATATACACCTATCTCCCCACAGAGTCAGGACTGCAGAGGGGCCTCTAACCAGAGTGTTTCCTACACAACCACAGAACCTTTTACAAAGTCATTAGGCCCAATTAAAATTCAACTCAAACTGTACAGTTGGCCTATCCACAGACCAAGCTAAGTTTCCTAGTCAGCTGGAGGTAAACTAAGGCTACCTGAACATGTTTCAATCAATACTGGTTTTCAGCAGGAAATTTGGGGTTCAGCTAAGCAAAATTTCCTTGAAATTATCTGTTGCAAATAGAAAAGAATCTGCTTTTGTCAAAAGCTGACTACCACAGAAGTTTTCATTTTTCCAGGAAATAAAAACCACTTTAAAATTTTGTCATGAAAATCCAGTTGTTCCAATATTCCTATGGCCCTATTCTGGACTGTGAGCTGGCCCACTGAAACCTCCCAAGCTGTACCACAGACCCAGGATGCACAGCAAGGGCTCAGTAAAAAACTGTGGTGCACCAGAGAATGAGAATTGCGGTCTATTAGCCCACCCACAGAATGGTGGTGACAGGAGACTTCTAAACTGTAACACCTACTATGTACAAATACATCTCTTTCCAGCCAAAGTTTTTACACAGGACAAATACTACCTCCTCAAAAAATCTTATGAATGAGTAAAGCAAGATGGTCAAAGACACAAGACACGCTCTTGAGGCAGAGGAGTGCAAAATTCTCTCTCAAAAACACCAGTACTCTCAAAGGACCTGATCCAAACCTATTAAGTCGATGAGACTCTTTCTGTAAGCACCAACCGGTTTTCTATTTGACCCCACACAGCAAGATGGAAATTGTATTCCTTTGGAAAAAAAAGTGTGGATTAAAGGGCATTTCCAGGGCCTTCATACTCTCATATTACAGAAGTTGTACTTCTGCCATTCAACCAGAAATCCGGACAGTTTAGGTCGATGTAGTGTATTTCACTCCATGCTAAATTCTTTAAATATTTTGATGGACAGAGGGAAGCACGGAAGCCACACAAGTGGTAGTTCCTTCTTTGCCTGAAAACAAACTATTTGCTTTTTAGTGCTTGAGCTGCAGTAGACGGAAAGTAATTTAGACCCTGGCAAATCAGGAAGAATCCACCAAATTACTGGCAGCTTAAACTGCAGAGTGCTAGAGAAGCCCTGACTGCTTCAGGCCACTGACCACCATTTGGCAGGGCTGTCAAGGGATTGGTAACTTTTAGCTATCCTATTTTTTTTTTATAAGACCTTCTTATAGATTTCACGCTGAAGAGTAAGGATGCTGGGAAGCAGAACAAAGCCAGGAAAACACGCAGCTTGACATCAGAGAGAGACAACAGCCAACAGAGGCAGGAGCAAGAGTGAAGTTAGGGAGCAAAAGCAGTAAGAAGACAATACCAAACAAAAAACCAGCTACCCTGGCAGCCTCTGGATGCCACTCAAGAAGCCCTTCACAGAGTTTTACATGAGTGAGTGCCCAGGGAATAAGCCCATGGATACCCAGAGGCAAAGTCCTTTCTGCAGTGCTTCTTCCTGGGTGGGAGAAAGGCAGTCTGCACCAGACACAGGCTGACCAAGCCACGTACAACAGGAGCTTCCCCGCATGGGTCATAGCACTGAAAACAGCGCACACGTGGCTTCATGAATCTAATTAGGCACGGCACAGGCGAACGAGAAGATATTTCTGTGTCTAAGTTCATTGCAGTCTTTGGCTTCTCTCCAGAGGCTACCAGCAAGGTTACCAGCGACTGCCAAGCGCAGCAATGGTGTCATTATGGAAACACCTGTCCATGGGACGACAGCGATACAGCTCACCCACAAAGGCCGCCAAACAACAGATGGTAGCAACTTTTGATTGCTACCAACATGGACTGGATTTGAACCAGCAAGTTACAAGTAAAAATATTTCCAGCTCATTTCTTATTCCCTTCAGCTATTTTTTTCCCCTGCTAACATTATATATTATGTATTACCTTACGTTAAGTCCTGGAGAAGGACTTGATTTAAAAAACAACAACCACCTTCTCCTTGCTGTGTAATACAAAATAGAACTGGCAAACTTGGATGCCTACTGTTTACATTTTACAGCAAGAGGGCAATTTCACACTGCCTACTACTGATGCTGCAATATTTCCATACCCACTTTTTTTCTGTTTGTTTGTTTTAACTCAGTTCATGCCAGAATTAAAATGAGAAAACTCATCAAAAATGTCATGTCTTCTCCATTATAAGGAGTTGTGTCAGCCCCCTGCCTGCATTTTTGTTTTGTTATAACATCGATCCATTTACCAGAACCAGGTCAGCTCTGTGGCTGGCCTAGATAAAGCAGCAGGGATCCATCTCTTACCCGGTTCCTGCTGCCCCTCAGCCAACCTGCCACTGTGCCCCTGCCCAGGTGACTACTTACTCCACATGCATTTGTAGGTCTCCCCTACTAACCCAACTGTTGACACCAGAGCCACTCAAGGCACAGGATTTCTTTGTGCCAAAAATCATCCAGCCCGCTCTCGTCCAGATGTCTTTCACCGTCCGCAGAAAGTCAATGAATCAAAGGCGAAGCAGAAAGCTAAAAGTTAAAAGCATCCAAGCGGATCGCTGAAAGCATACGTCGTACGGCAGGCATGCTGCAGTGATGTGTGGGTGGCCGGCTGCTTGTCTGGCTGCCTGCCTGCCGCTCTTCGCACGCCGGCGGTACACCTCCAGGATGCTGCTGTACCAGAATCAGCCTCAATGGCACAGACTTCAGGAGATGTGCACAGACCTCTTGGGTTTGGAGAGCTTTTGGATCTGTGGTTATTTAGGCTTCTATTTATGAGCCTTTTGTGTAATAAATAAGTGTGCTAGGGGAAAGAAAGTGGCTTTTCCCTATCTCAGACGTTATTACTTTGGCAGAAATTAAATTATAAGCCCTTATCACCACTCAGGAGTGGAAAGTGCTGCGGGCTATAAACCTCCTGGGTGAAATCTTAACCCTGTGGAAGGCAAGGGCAAAATTGCTATTGACATTAATAAAGCCAGGATCTTACTCTATATATTTGTGCATGTGTATGTGTGTGGTTTGCATTTTCACAGCGAATCAGGATTACTTATTAACTGACATGTAGAGACTGCGGCAAAGACTACCCACAATATCATCAAAGCTTATGGAAATGTTCCTAAGATACTTGCTTCCTCTGAAACTGCCTGTACAAGCCAAATAAGAATCTCCTAAACCCAGTATGTGTTTTGGTTTAGATATAATTTATTTGTAAAATAGCAAGCTTGAGTGATTACATGCCTTTTTGTTGTTTTCTGAGATTAATATTCGTTTGGGAAAATTAAAGTAGGAGCACATTATTCTGTGTTTTATTAAATCACATTAGTTACTGAGCTTTAAGTGGCCTTCTCAGTTGGAAATGAATCTCACAACATTGGCTAGTAAGTTTTGACAGTAGATACCATACAAAAGCAAACTGGTTGTGTATGCATTATTTCTAATGCAGCATTTATTATTTTGTGTTTCTAATTCCTGACTTTCCCAGAAGCAAGATGCACACAGTTTTTTGTTGTTTTTCAACTAAAAAATAAGAATGCAAATTTTGTGCTGTAATCATTCCTAACTCATCCATTTCCTTATTCTGACATCTCCATGGAACTAGATATGTGAATTTTATGAAATTCAGCTGTCTGGGGTTTTTTGCCTAAGCACTTTCTGGCAAAGGCAGATCCTCCAGTGACGTTAATGACTACAGATCCTTTGGCATACATAGAAATATAAGTAACTCGACTGGAGATCTGCTCCAGGTAACCAAAAGACTGTTTCTCTTAATATCTGCTAAGCTTCACATTAAGTTGTATCTGGGTAAGAAACAATTAAAGAGAACTGACAGTGGGGTTTTTTAATACAAGTTCTGAATTTAGACCTTTGCATTTCTTTTTGTCATTTATGTCTGAGTAGACATAATATTGTTTTAGAACAGACATCCTCTGTAATAATTTTTTCTTATCCTGACCAGAAGCCTCTTCTGCGTTGCCTTAAGATTTCTCCTAGCTGAGTGCCATCCCTGCATTGACTTTTCTCAGGTTTTCTTAGATAGCCACACTCCTGCTCTTACACAACTCCCTGGTGACCTCCTGACTGAATGGAAATGGATCTCTTTTTCCAGGTTTGCCCTCTCACCCCTTCTCCTGCCTCTCAAGAAGCTATGCTGCTCAGTCATCTTTCAGTCTTCGCAGTTCATTCTATTCCGAGACAGGATTCACTTCAGCTAATTCCAGTTGTTCTGGTGCAGGTATCTAATCTACACTGACTGTAAAAGCCCCCAGAGAGCCCCCAGAGAGGGAAGTATCAGCAGGGCGTAATTCATCTCATCGTTACTGCAACCAGATCCTGAGCTGCCCAGGTTGCTGAGGTTTACGTGCCTATACCTTTTCCTCATTGCAAACTCCACAAAAAGGCTGAGAGACTTTCAAACTTCAAAAGGCAAGGATGTAGTAGAGTATGAACTAGGGTGATGGACTTTTAGATGGCAAAAGCTGTTACATGACAAGAAAAGACAGAACAGAAATAAAAAGAATTTATTCACTGTTTTTACACCCTGTTCCTCTCCTTGTTTCCATGGAAGTCCTCACCCAGCTCAGGGAGTGGTGGCAGACTCTGGCTTATCCTGTTGCTGCTGCACTGTTCTTCCTGCTGTTTCTCATCCCCACGGCACAAGTCCTTCCTGATGCTCCCAACAGTTTCTCAAGCTCTCCTGAAACAGCAAGCCCTGAGCACCATGATGGGAATTTCTCCTTGCTCCTTCTGCTTGTACTCAGTGGTTTCTGGCACCTGCTCCCCTGAGAAGTTCTGCAGCTTCCTTTAAGAAGGAGCAATCTCCCCTCCTTTAAAGGGCTCCTCCTCACCCACTCTTCTTAGAGGAACATCACACTGCTGGCAACAAATTAAAAAAAAAAAATCACGCATCACAGTAGGATATGTCTAAGACATGAAGAACAGAATGGCTTTCCTTCTCCACTGTTCACAGAGAAAATCTATTTCATTTTGCACCTAAATTTTAGATGAATATTAATCCATATGGCCAAAGATATCAGTGCAAAGCAAATACATAAAATATCTTACCTATAAGATGATAGGAGGGATAACAGCTTTAGCTGTATCTACTTTTCGTAGATACAAGTGCTGGTACAACGCACAGAGAACTGGGAAAAACAAGGTTTCTGGTTTGTAGGGGAGTTTAGAGTATAAACTATTCTACAATATCTGGGCCTGGGTTCTTTAAAAACAATTTGAAAGTAGAGATGATTTAGGAACACCTTTAATTTATCAACACTATTGTCACCTTCCATTTGCCAACCATGAAAACCATCAACCACGCAACAGAAATACTACACAAGCAAGAGAAGAACTGGATATTGGTCTTTGTCCTTGGTTTATAACCTAGCCTGCCACTGTGTGTTTTTTTGAAGCCTTTGATCCTCTAGATCTCAGTGTTGGATGTTGGAAGTCCAGTGAGCCAGAAAGCAGAGATCTAACACCTTTGCACTGACCCAATCCTGTGGTGTCTCATGTGTTTTAAAGGCCTCTTCAGCATAGATTTTTTTTTGTGGATTTGTCAGGTTATGACAGTCACAGCACTGAACTTGATAAGCTTCAGCCTTAATCCAAATCTTGCCTAGAAATGACATCAAACTTGCTCCTACATGGCTGCCCTATCCCAGACCATGAGTGGATGGGCACAGGAGTGTGCGTTCTTGTGGGACAGATTTAGGGCAAACCCCTCAGGAGATGTGCCAGGTGAGGAATCCCAGGAGCTTATCCAACACTTTCAATACCACTTTGCATCATACGAAAGAGCTGGAAGAGGGAAGGATCTCACAATCTGGACTGTTACTATGAGTAACTGGTTCACCTCCAGTTTTTCAGCAGCATATGATTGTGACCAGTTCTTTTAGCTGGACTTCAGAAGGGACAATCACCCAATCGCATGTTCCCATTTTAATGCATTATCCACAAAATGTGAACTGCTTCATGAAACAAGCGGTGGTAGTGCTATGTGTATTTCCATTATATTTAATTTCTCATGAGGCAAGAGAGAAGAGAGACACCAACACCACAGCTGGTGTGTGATCTCATAGACTTGGACAAAAAGAAATTGAGATGTTAATCCAATTCCTTTCTGTGCAAAGTCCATTTCCCTTATTTCAGAATTTACAAATCAAAAATCAAAATGAAAGAATGGTATCAGTTTGTAATTAAACTGTCAGGGTTTAAAATTGTTAACACTGAGCTATGTAGCAATGGTTTAAGACTGGCATGAAACAAGTTCCTTTTACATTAGTCTAACTAGCCCAATTTTTTAAATTAAACAAAAATCTATCCTTGCTTTAAAAAGACTCTACATTTTAAATAAAACTCCTTTTAGAACTAGTAGGTTTCTGTAGCCAAACATCGCTCTTCTGCCCATTTCAGCAGGCTCAGTGCCTATAAGGACACGCTCTAACGAGGGATGTGCACACTTTGACTACAGAGTTTAACATCCTTGGGAATTGTCTGTAAATGATGGGAGGATGGAATCCATCTTCCTTAAAATCCCCTCAGCAGAATTGTCCTCTGTGTATGTCATTCAGTGTCAGGGTATTTATTTGTGATTGATATGATCAGTCTGCAGTAGTTTAGCTCATCACCATGTTCTACCTTGAAACTAGGGCAGAAGCCAGAAAAATTAGGGTAGCTGTTTCTTATATGCCTAAATCCAAAGAAATACCATTTGCTTTCTTGTTTCCCTTTTTTCTTTTTTTTTTTCCTTTTTTCTTTTTTTTTTCTTTTTTTGCTTTTTACCTCTAATGACAACAATATATCCATCACAATTTATGGGGTCTTTTTTTCTAAATTGCCACTACCTTCTTTAGCTTGTTTTCTATACATAGATTTGCTTTTATTGATACAGATCTTTTACATCCTTAAATTCAGCATTGGTTTACCTGTGGTCTTTGGAGAAGATACCTTCGGTGACACAAATGGCAGTTGTCTGGCCAAGAATTAACATATTGGTAAATACCTCAAGCCCCTTTAACACCACAAGAGGTACAGAACAAATAGAGGCAATATCAGCTTTCAAATCTCTTCATTTAGGGCAAGGGGGTCCTTGCTTACTGTGCTGAGTCAGCCTGAGATGTACCATGTTTCAAAACATTATTATTTTGTAGGAGCATAAGGCTTTTAAACTAGTTATTATACACTTTGGAGCCTTACCAAAGACACCAACCCCCAGATAAAATTGTAATAAATAGTGGTAGGGAGAAAAGTAGCTACTGCAAAGCCTAATTAAGTATTTTGAGTAGTTCATACTTGCTGCATTTTGGCTGCTGTTTATAATTAATTTTATTATCTGATGTCTGTCAGTGCTGGTTTTTCAACTACTTCTTTGTTTACTTAATTGGGCAGTTTATAATCATCACTTTGGAAAAACGAGTTTTCCTCTTTGCTTTTATAACTGATTATATTCACTAAGCCTTTTTTGCCCTTTCAGTTTCAACACCCTTCATAACACTGGCAGGATTAACCCCAAGCAACAAACCAGCTTTCCAGTCGCAATGGCAGGGTGCTGAGCATGGTTTCTTACCCACAGTCAAACACAGACTTTACCTTCAGCCACCTTTTCCTGCAATATGCAATCTATTCCCCTCTAACACCAGTTTGCTATTTGAGTTCGTAGTAGTTAATTATTGCACCTATGGAGATGTGCAGAGCATTTGACATTGTCCCGCATGACATCCTGGTCTCTAAAATGGAGAGACATGGATTTGATGGATGGACCACTCGGTGGATAAGGAACAGGCTGGACAATCACACTCAAAGAGTTGCAGTCAACAGCTCAATGTCCAAGTGGCAAGCAGTGACGAGTGGTGTTCCTCAGGGGTTGGTATTGGGACCAGTACTATTTGACATCTTTGTTGGTGACATAGGTGTTGGGATTGAATCCACCTACAGCAAGTTTGCCAATGACACCAAGCTGTGCAGAGCTGTCGACACGCTGGAGGGAAGGAATGCCATCCAGAGGGACCTGGACAGGCTTGAGAGATGGGGCCATGTGAACCTCATGAAGTTCAACAAGGCCAAGTGCAAGGTCCTGCACGTGGGTCAGGGCAATCCCAGACAGAAATACAGGCTGGGCAGAGAATGGATCAAGTGCAGCCCTGAGGAGAAGGACTTCAGGGTGTTGGTGGATGAGAAGCTCAACATGAGTCAGCAATGTGCACTTGCAGCCCAGAAGGCCAACCACATCCTGGGTTGCATCTAAAGAAACATGGCCAGCAGGTCAAGGGAGTGATTCTGCCCCTCTACTCCACTCTCATGAGACCCCACCTGGAATACTGTGTCCAGCTGTGGAGCCCCCAACATAAGAAAGACATGGACCTGTTGGAGTGGGTCCAGAGGAGGGCCACAAAAATGATCAGAGGGTTAGAGCACCTTTGCTATGAGGATAGACTGAGGGAGTTGGGGATGTTCAGCCTGGAGAAGAGAAGGCTCCAGGGAAACCTTACAGCGGCCTTCCAGTATCTGAAAGGGGCCTACAAGAAAGCTGGAGAGGGACTTTTTACAAGGGCATGGAGTGATAGAATGAGGGGTAATAGTTTCAAACTGGAAAAGAGTACATTTTGATTAGATATTAGTATGAAATTTTTCACTATGATGGTGGTGGGGCACTGGAACATGCTGCCCAGGGAAGTTGTGGATGCCCCATCCCTGGAAGTGTTCAAGGCCAGGTTGGATGGGGCTTTGAGCAACCTGGTCTAGTGGGACGTGTCCCTGCCTATGGCAGGGGGGTTGGAAGTAGGTGATCTTTAAGGTCCTTTCCAATCTAAACCATTCTATGATTCTATGATTCTATGTCCATGGGAGAGGAGTGTCTTGTGGACAACCAGTCAGCCCTGCCATGAAATGACTGCAGAATGGGACATAATACCACAAAGTCACACTGATTTTGCAGCAGCAAGAAGCCACCATCATTTTCACTACCTTACTTTAGACTTTGAACAATGAGACTCACATTTTTTTATGTTTTGACTTTTGAAGTCAGTTATTTCCTTTCTCCTATTTGGGCAAGGCAGTAATTCAGAAAGAAGAGGAGGCGGCACACAGCCAACACTATTTTACATTGCAGAAAGTACTAGTGAAATGTGTCGATTACACAAATTGGGACACTACTGTCTGTAAAACAGGAAGACTGGGAATATCACAGTGACTGGCATGACCTTGAAAACTACAGTAAAGTAATAGGTATGTTGTAAGATTTAATAGTACAAAGGGCAGAGTCATGAATTAAACAGAAATTCCTACCATGAGTTACGAACATGATTGGACTGACAGGGAAAGAGAAGGAATTGACTGTATCCTCCTCAGTCAGAGGATAACAGAGCCATGAGTGCAACGTAACTGTAAAGAAGTAAATATGAACGTACGTCACATCAGCCAGGACGTTTCCTGTAGGGGGAAGGGAGTATTGTTTCTGTTGTACATGACACTGATGAGCCTTTTGAAGTAATACTGTCACAATTCTTGTTCGCCCTGCACCAGTAAGACGATTTTAAACTCACGTTGTACAGAGGAGGACCAGCAGGCTGATAAGGAGAGGAGAATGGAGAACTCATGGTATAAGGGTAAAGAAGCAAGAATTGGCGTAGTTCAACCTAGGAAAATAAAGACTAAGAGGGGATTAAGTTATTCACTATATTAGATCAGATGAAGGGAAGGGAGAAAAGGAGGTAAGCATGGTATTAAATTAGTAGAAAATTGACTACCTGAACAAAAAGATTTTAACCAGACAAGCAAAATTTTAAAGTACAATGTCAGAGTGAATTTCTAACCATGAGAGGAGTCAGTAATGCTTCAGGAGTTGTAGCAGGAATTAAAAAAAAAATAAAATTCAAAAACCCACCAAAAAAACCCCCAAACCCAGACTGATTTTTACAGTAAACAGCAATCATTGGAAGGAACTATACAGCACAGTGCAGACATGATCCAGTGACCCTGCACATTGTTTCTAGACCTCTAGTCCTAAACCAGAACAGCATAACAGAGCTGAGAAGTTTTTATGAAACAAGTTTCAGCAAATGGGAGGCTGAAGTAGAAATGGGAGGCAAAGGAAACAGAGAGGAAAGACTAGAAACCGCGACAGAGAAGCAGTGACGGACTGCTCTATAATATATATAAGGAAGACCATAAATGCAGTACTTAATCCAACCTTCATAACAAAAATTTACCCATTGAAAATTAAAATTCATAATTGATTAAGAAATCCCAGCCAAACAAGTGATCTGACAGGAGTCACTTGAGATTTAAAGAGTTGAAATAATTACTCATAAAAGAAGTAGAAGGGGATTAAAATTAAACAAGCCTTGATTAACTGAATTTGCTCGTGGGAAAAAAAAAAGTAAGTTTCATATGATGAGTATGTGTCCTGCAGTTTACAAAGAAAGAAGAAAATGCAGAAAGGTATACGTTGTCCAAGCATGAAGCTACTTTATGAGGGAAGACTGTTTGCACATCCAATGGGATACTGTGGGAAACATGGGGAGATTTTGCTTCTGCATGCAGCAAAATTCCAAGCTTGCCATTGCATCTCTGTGATGGTTGCAAAACAGCTTTACATAAGCAGCTTTTATAATGCTCCATGAAGATCAATAGCTTTAGGTTGGCTTATTTGTTTTGTTTTGTTCCCTTGTTACAAAAGTACTTGATCGCAGACAGGAAAGTTGCTTTGTTGTGTCAAGTACTATCCAAAAATATCAGGAAAGATAGACTTCACCCTGCAGAATACAGAAGATAGATAAAGGGCAAAGGGGAGAAGGTTATTGCAAACCTCTCCATAATAAATCTTGGCAACTGTGACATCTAACTCCATATTTATAGCCATTCCCTATCTTGACATCCAGAAACGGGAAGGCTAGCAAGTGAAATAGGAGCTTTTGCACAGTAAAGCAGTCTTAAATATCAGGCAGGTTTTCAAAACAGCTGTGCTAGGTTTACCAGATTGCATTATGGAAATGTTAGACACCAAAAAATCCTGCACTGATGTGTAAATAAGGAAAAAATGGGGGTGGTAGGCTGGGAAAGAGAATTCCCTCTGGTATTCTTCCTGCCAGAAAACAAAATCAGACAGCTTCCACCCACTAGTCTCTCCTTATCTCCCCTTCAGTTTCCAATGTCTTGCTCTGCAAAATTTCCCCAATTCCAACAAGCCATAAAATCTACTGAGGATTTAAAATTACTGCTAGATTAGCAAATTTTGACCCTTAGTCAATATTACCAGGTTGTGTGAACCAAAACTGTTTCAGCTGATCTTTAAAGCAGACATTTCTAACCATAGCTTTTCTCACTGTTGTGCAAAAAGCTCTCAGTGTTGCCATATGGTCTAAAGCAATATCTAGACTTACACTTTCTAGGCCAGTGAGAAAAAGTGTAATAACGAGAGGAGGAGCAAAGGAGGCTCTAGGGAAGGTGGCTTCTCCAAAGCTGCCAGATGATTTGTTCCCTTCAATACATCAAAACACCCTCAGGCCTGATCTTCATGTGCTTTTGGTTTCTGATGGTGTCTAAGAGCCATGGGTCAGGATCAGCTAGCCATTTGACTGTCAAAGTGCACATCTTAGTCATAAAAACAGATGTTTTTTGATGCGTTCGGGAGTGATTTCGATATCTCCAGGTAAGTGCCATAATTTTGAGAACAACATTGGACAAACTTTGTCTTACAGATAAATAGCAATCCTTTAATGAAGTAGATTAAAAACCACCGACTCTTTAAAACAGTTAAAACTCAGAGTTTATGTATACAACACTATTCTGTGGCCAAAATTCCTCCACAGACACATTTTTGATTCATCTGCTCACCCCTTCCAGATGAAAGGAAGGATGTATACCAAGCAAAGCAAACATTTCAGAACTTGAAGGGAAGAACCGATAGTTCTGGCTCAGTTTCACCAGACTTCAAACATGCAGTGCTGTTTGTCATGCATGGGATTGCATTTGCAGAGTGAACACAGCAGGCAAAACCCATACATGCAGGACTGGCATAGGTGATTCAGGATATCAGAAACGACAGTGTAGATAACAAGCTGATGGCATTGTATACACTTACGGATGTGAATTAAATAATGCTAGCATGAAGCTGCATGACCTTGCAGGATAAGGCCATGGGGATAACATGTGCATTCACATTTTGTACTGGGAGCTATAGCTTCACTGAAATACAACTATCCCCAGTTGGCAAGCATATATCAAAATCACCCCTAGAGAGGTGCTGGCAAGTGATTTCTCCATATGCAAATGCCATGTTGCATTGGTAAAATGAAAACCAGAAGGGGATAATCATGTGTCAGATCCTAGATTAGGCAGTTATTCTCCATACAATCTCTGCACAACCTCTGCACAGTCCCTATACAATTAACAGGAGGTGACGGAGAGAAAACACTCCAAAAGGCAATTCAGAACTGAAGTTTATTTTAGGTAGACTGAGTAGCCCTCCATGGGCCCTCTTCAATGGTCTAAGTAGACCAGACTCCTAATGTAAATCCCTAAGGTTAGGCATCTGAAGTAGGATATACCAATCCCTTCCACCTCTTATCAGTCCATGCCTTTACTCTTCCTATTGTTTAAAAAATGTAGTCTCCAAAATCAATTCCAAAAAAATTCAAGATACTATAAACTTCAGTTCCTGACATAAACTGTTCCCTCAGGCAAAGCACAAGTCTGGTGAAGTCATTTGTGGGACTATTCGTCCAAAGCAAGGTGGGAGGGGTCTCTGAGTCAAAGCTCATTAACTGAAATCACCCTGAACAAGCAATACGGATTTAGAGACTGCCAGTTCTAGTACTCCTTTGGCCTTCAACTGAAATACAAAAGGAAGAGAAATCTCAGCAACATACCAGTCAGGCATTTGCCTGAGACCTTAAGAAAGTAGCAGGCATCTTTTCTGTGTGTGCTAGCGTAAGTATTAATAGACTCTGAGAGGTTCTGCAGTGAGATTCATGGATCTGGCTTAGAGAAAACTGCAACTGAGACAAATAGATTGAAGGGGGACCGCAGGCTAAGTATAAAATAATTATTTGTGCACCTGTTCAAGAGCCATTTTAGTTTGTGTGCCCCAAGAGAAAAAGAGCCATTTGGAAAGCACAAGGGTTTGTGCAATTTAATGATGCTATTATGGTTCCAAGCTCAATGTAACCATCCATATGCTGCTCCTCCTGAAATATTTAGCAATTAATAGAGATAAAAGGCCCCATCACACATCACATTGTGCCAGGATCGTAAAGTCAGGAAGGATAAGCTCATACATACCGTTGTTCCACAGAAACGCTTTCTCCATTTTGAATATGCCCACTTTCCCTGCTGTGTTGGCAAATGAAAGCATGAAAAATGAGTAACAAGTGGAGCAGGCTCTAGAAAAGCAGCTTCAGCTTGGAGAACAGATAGCGTTCCAGTAGATATGCTCTTAGCACAAGGGAAGAGATTTAAAGTACAGTAGTTTGCAAGAAGAAATGAATAGTCATGCAAATCTCCAAGGAAGAAGAGGCCTCGTATTGCTCTTTTCAGTGAGGTTCCCTTTTATGGAAAAAGCTTAAGAAACTAGAACACAGCCATTTTTTAGACTAGCATGATATAATACATCCACAACACAAATGCATGGACTCAAATGAGATTAGACGGAGAAAAAAAAGATTCCCAGAAAGTACATTAGGAAATGTAGGAAGGTGTGAAGAGGAAGGGTGAGGTGAGAAAGGAAATGCAAATAAGGAGATTTTACAAGCTAAAATGGTGCTGGTTTAAAATACTACTTTTGTCTCAGAAGGCGAAAAAAGTAAGATCACTGGTGATCCATGGTGACAGAGCACAGATGAGCTGTGGAGCAGGGACTTTCAGATAATCTCAGAAAAAAAAAAACAAAACAAAACCAACAACCAAAAACAGAGAAACTGATACGACTTGTGAAACTGCAGATTGCTATTATTTATATCACCCCAAAAGCCACAACCCCATTCTATTTCCCACTGAATAGGTGCATTAGTTTGGAATATGGGTAATTTAACACATTGTAGACACAAAAGGTGAAGTGTAACGTGGAGTAGTCTGGAAGGGATGCATCCTACAGGAAAAATGATCAGGATTATGTCTGGCAAATGTCATCTTAGTTCTACTTTGCAGCTAGGTTTTCTAAGAAAAGGAGTCTTAAGTAAGGTGTCTGTTAGTGTCTGAATGCGTGCACCTGCTTGTTTGTCTGGCAACTGCCCTTCCTTCCCAGGAACGTGTTATCTGTTGGCCAATTTCAACCAAACCTGAGAGTGGGAAAGTAGTGTCAAGGATACTACCTTCCCACAGACTAAATCAAGGAGGAGCGTGGGTAAAGATGTGGGTAAGTGCCCTAAAGGAAGTGGAGGCTTGTTTGCAGTGCGAGATCAGGCCTTATTATGCACCAGAGAAGTCCTGCGGGACACAAATCCCGGCTTTCGCCGGTCACCTGGATACACCTGTGACTCCTTCGGATGCCCCGCCGGGGAGGGAGCACATGGGGAAGGCGGGACGGTCCCAAGACGGCGGGGCGAGAGGCTGCGGGAGCTGGTGCCCGCACTCCGGGGGTGAGACAGCCGGGGCCTCGCCCCCTCCCACGCCCGCCGTGTCACCCACCCCCACGGGAGGCGACAGAGCTCTCTGGCGGGGGCGCCCTCCCCTCTCTCCCTGCCGTCACACCCCCGCCACGCACCGCTCCCCGTCTGCGTCCCCCCAGCGGCAGCCTTCCCGCCCCACTCGGGCCGGGGGGCGGTGCAGGCAGCGGGCAGGGCCGCCCCCGCGGAAGCAGCGCGCCGCCCCCTCCGCCCCTCGCTGCCCGCAGGTGGCGCTGCCGGCAGCCGCGCTCCGACCCGTCGCCGCCGCCGCTGCCGCCGCGCCGGCCGGGCTAGCGCAGCCCCCCGGCGCCGGCCGCAGCCCCTGGGCCCGCCCGCGGCTGCCTCCGCGGGGCCGCGCCTCCCCCGCCCGCCCGCCGCGCTCCGCGCCGCGCCGCCTCCCTCGTTTCCACACACACGCAGACACGCGCGGCGCCGCCGCGGCCGTCCGGTCGCCCCCCGCTCTCGCTGCGAGCGGCGCGAAGCGGCCCGGAGCGGAGCCCCGTCAGCCGGCGGGTGCCGCTGCCCCGGCGTGCCCGTCTGCGCGGCGGCGGAGCGGCGCGGGAGGTGGGCGAGTGGCGTGGGGAATGGAGACGCCCGACAGCATCCTCGGGGCCGTGTGACAGCGAGGGGCGCTCACACGCGCGCACGCACCCACCGGCTGGGAGCCGGAGCCGGAGCCGGTGCAGAGCCGGTGCAGAGCCGGGCAGCGCCGCCCTGCCCCGTCCCGCGGGGAGCCGGCATGGAGTGAGAGCAGCGTGCCGCCGCCAGGTAAGGCGGGGAGGGTTACCTGAAGGGAGGCGCAGGAGGTGCTGGCCCGGGGCTTGCGTTCTGGTGCCTGTGCCCTTACGGCTCGTTGCCGCCGCGTTTCTCGAGCCTCCCCCCCCCACCCCCCAGAAACGCCCTTTCTCAAGCCCCCCGGCAGCCACAGCGGCAGTGCCGGGGGATACGGGGTGCGTTCCTTATGTAACCGGGGGGCGAGCAGCCTCGGCCGCTTTCCGCTGGGCAAGCGGCGAGCTGCTGGCGGGGGAGCCGCGGCCGAGGGGGGACACGGCGGGGCGCCGGGCCAGCCCCGGGGCGGCCCTGTTTCCAGCTGCCGTCGTGGGATCCTCCCGCGTGGGAGCCCCGGCCCTCGAGCAGAGCGCTGCCGCCGCGACGGGGCCGGGACTGCCCCGGCCTCCCCTCGCCTCGGGGCCTCGACAACGGGCACCCGCGGGCGGGGGCGACCGGCGACGACGTCCCGCCCTGGCGCCCCCTCCCCAGCGGCGCTCCAGCGGCAGCGCCGAAGCCGGGAGGAACTTCAAAGCGGGGGAGGAGGGGGATGCTGTTTTGGCTGCTCCCGTCTCACTCCTCCTCTGGGAGGGCAGCGGGGGGCGGCGGGGCTGCGGAGACTTGGGGTCGCCCTGGGCTGAGGCGCGGAGCGCTGAGGGCAGCCGGGGCCAGGCTGAAAGGAGCCGGAGCAAGGTTGAGGGGGCGGCGCGCCCCCGGCCCCTCTGGGAGGCCAGGGAGGGGAGAGAGCCTCCGCCGGGGAAGAGCGGCAGCGGGAGATGAGGGGAGGGGAGGGGAGGGAAGAGGAGGAGAGGGGGTGCTGCTCACGAAGGGGTGCCCGTCTCCTCTTGATCGGAGGGAGAGCGAGCTCGGTATCACCATGGCGACCTGAGGGAGGAAAGAGCTAAATAAATAAATAAGTAGGAGATAACACCCCCCCTTCCCCTCCCCCGGCCCCCGCCGCCGCGCCTTCCCGGCCAGGTCCGGTCCCAAAGACTGGGAGAAAGATACCACAGACAAAACTTTCCTCTCGTGATAAAAGGGTACGGCGAAGGTCCGGGGGACCGTAGTGGGGAAGGGGCCGCCCCACACGGCTCAGCAAGCCCGGTGCCCCCGAGTAGCCGTGCCCGGAGCCTCTTCTCCGGCCGCGGCGGGAGGAGGAAGCTGCTTCGGGGCGAGCTCCTCATGGCCGCTGATTGCCGCGCCAGCCATGCCCCCCAGCCGCCCTCTCCCCCGCTCCCGGGCGGCTCCGCGCACCGCCAGCCTCTGGGCGCTGTGCCGCCGGCTGCGGGCCCGGCCCGGCCCCGCTTCAGCACCGCGGACAGCGGCGGGAGCGGCGGCGTCAGCACCAGGGTCAGCGCCGGGGCGGCGGGAGCGCGGCGGCAGGGCAGCGGGAGCGCGGCTCCCGGCGGCGGGCAGGGAGCCGGCCGGGGGCTTTGGATCGGGGCCCTGCTCTGGGAGCACCGGGGGACCCCCCCGCCGGTGTCCCCGCGCCAGAAACGGCTGCCTTTCTCTGCTAGAGCCAGCCCCGAGCACAGTGCCGCTCCCCGCCAGGTGCCAGGAGCCAGAGGAAGCCTCACTTAGGGCCACTAAACTTTCCTGAGCCAAAGGCATGCAGGAGCTGAGAGCAAACACGTTAACAAATAGCATCTTTTAAACGAACTTGCTCGAGGTTGTTTCTTATGACTTTTTTGCTGTGATTCGCAGTAACTTGTTATGGCTAACTGGTTCCCCAGCAGGACTGTTCACACACACGACATCCATAAAATGAGTCCTGCAGAAATTGTGTTCTTGACTTGTTTTCCTTACGAAAACTTGTTGAGAAATTGCACTTGAAGAAATTGCACTCTTAGCTTAGGGAGCTATCCCAGTGCTGAGGTGTACTGTTACACAGGTGGAATTTGTGCTAGTCAGACAGACACGATCAGCTAATCAGAAAAACACCTCCTATCAAGAGCTGTTCCCCTCAGACATTTGGTGACCAGTTTAAGGAAATACACAAAGTGGGGGAAAAGAAGTTTTCAGGTTAGTGATAATTCACCAAAAGCCAAGAGATATTTGTTGCACTGATAGGTTGTAAATTATTAGCTCAGTTTTCATATATATATCTAATGCTAGTAGCTACATATGCAATTATTGCTTCAGACTATGAAAAAATATTCTAGAAAAGCAAACAGCATAATGAATAATATTCACTGGGGAAGACAGAGATGGATTAGTCACTTTTGTGCTGTTCACTGTGTCAGGATGTTCTTTTTTCATTAAGCAAACTAGATTTATTTAATCTTGCCTTGGTCCTGATAGGCAGTAAACTATAGATAATATAGAATTATTTGGTTTGAATCTAAATCCCCAGCCTCTTGAGGTTATGCTTTAACTATAATCAAGCTGTCAAATCACACCAGCTACTGGGTTCCTTCTTTGCCTGTGTTCCTTCTTTGTTATAGTCTGTTTCAAATAAGTCCTAGCCTACTAGAGACAACCACATAGGTGAGTCCTATTCATGCATGGGACTTAGTTGGGCTTTGTACTTATGCAGGGACTCCAAGCAAATTCATCTCTAAGAATAACAAGTTGAAGTAAAGTCTTTTTAACTGTAGATCCACATTTGCCCTAACTACACTTCTTGTCAAGCCAAGTGAACTAATGAGTTAAGCCTTTATGGAAACGGAGACCTGAATTTCTTAATGATGGGCCTCACATTTTCAGACCTATCTCATAGGGCATATGGAAATAAAGGACTGAACTGTAAGTATGGTCTTGGGAACTCATTACTTTCCTGTGGGAAAATGAGGAGAAGTAATAGAATACAGCTCTTCAGGGCAGTTACCAGATCATTTATAATACTTCAAGCTATTGATTTTGTTATGTAAGACAATACTCCTGCAGTGTCAGAATAATTTTATCAGATAATTACAAAATTATTTTGCCCTATAAGCAACATAGGAAAAAAATTAATTATAGGAACATCAACAAAAAATCCCACAACCTTAATCAGTTTAGTGGAAGACAGAATTCTTTGTGAAATTTCTGCCAGTGCATTTACACCACGTTCAATATGAGCTTCCCAAGGTGCATAATTTCACTGCAGACAATACTTACTTGTTTTTCATAAGCATGTATCTGTAGCCTTGTTTTATATTCATTTCATTGAAATATGTTATTTTGGAAGGAAGACAAGTTCTCTCCTTCAAACTATGCAAAAACCACATAATTTCATTTATATTTTCATAAAATATCAATCACAAGGGATTTATTCAAATATTTCACAGGTATAAGCTCTATGTTGTTCTTTCTTTCACCTATAAAATATCAGAAACTCTGGACACTCTTGGTATAAGATTACTGGGTTTGTCATGATCTTCTCATGGTATTTTCACATATACAAAGAGATTTTTGTTCAGGAGTTGTTTATATGCTTCTTTAAAAGTAAGAAGTAGAAGAATTCGTATTAGCATGCTCCCAAATAAAATAAACTATGTCTTAAGTAACAGCTGTTGAAGCATTGCAGAGAACACATTTCTATTTTATTATTTCTTTTATTTTCATTGTTGTTAAAAGCTTGGGAGCTCTGTTCAGTGCTTTCATCATCTGCTTGCTACAGAATGTTGCTTTTTAATTGGGACAATTAAACACTGGCAGTTTTTTAAAAGTGCTATGGTTTAGGTTAATGTGTTTGTTACATTTATGTGGATGTACAATTTTTATTGGTGCAGGTAGTTTGATACTAGAAAACAATATTCCTAATCTATTAAGTACCACTATTTAAATATTGATCATGCAGAAAGAGACCAATGCTTCTTAAACAATGAATGCTAAATTTACCAAATAGTAAACCCAAGAAAAGAGTTTTAATCTCATTCCCACTTGATAATGACTTCCTGGAAGATTTTTTGGTTTTTCCTCCAAAACTGTGCATCGGATGCTTTACTAGAATGCTATTGATACTGGAAATACAACTTTATTATATGTGTGTTATGAATAGCTGGAACAAAAATATTGAACAATAGGAGGTTACTAACTCCACTTTTTCATACACACCGCTGCAATTTTTAATTATGGCCAAGGATGCTGGCTGTCATGGAAGCTTGCAGCCTTCTGACAGAGCCTCATGACAGTGTTGTGGACTCTGTCAAAAGGGCAGCCCGCACCAGGACACCCCAACCCGGTGTACTGCAGGAGGTGAATGGGAGCACTCCTGGCCATGCAGGGGCTGGAGGGGGAAAACCTCTGTGGTCAAAAGTCATGTGCAGAGACTGGAATTTTTCAGTCATATTTGTTAGCATGGCAGATGCAAAGGCATTGTGCTGCAGATACGAATCATAAGAAGGCTCAGAGCACCATCCTCATTTAACTCATCGTCCATGGTCTGCCTAGTAGAATATCATACAGGGCCAAGGGAATTTGACAACTAAGGAAACACATCTTGTTTATATTTTAAAAGCTCATTAAAATAGGTTTTTGCTAGCCAGTAACATGCACTCTATTCACGAGCTTTTACATATGGCCAGCAGAACATCCTGTCTTCAGATACAGGACAAAAAAAAGTAAAATTTAAAGTTCTTAAAAGATATGCAATTTCTACCAGCAGTTCATGCACATGGACCCTCAGAGTCACACAATGCCTGCTAAAAGCAGTGAAGATCTGCATGAGTGCAAGGACTGTACACAGTCCTGACTGCAGAAACCCCAATTCATGCCAGAGGTTGCAGAAGAAGCTCTAACATAACTGAGAAGAACCTCTAACAGAAGTTTGCTCTGGTCAAGAGAGTTTTGAATTAAAAAATAACTAAAAGGTGAATGCTCATTGATTCCCTGTTTCTATTTGCCAGTTACAACTTCCGGTCAGCCAATTATGGTATCTAGGTATGAGGTATAGCATGATATTGCTGGTATAGGAGTCATACTCTTACTGTAGATCTAACTGACAACAAGGTCAGAAATGCCCTTAGAAGACACATTGCCTTATTACAGTAGTGTATATCACCTTCATATTAAAAAATAAAAGGCTCATTCTACCAGGCCTCAAAATGAATGCAAGTATATGACTGGAAGTGCATATTCACAATATACACCATTCTTCAGTTTGATATTATTTACTTCCAAGAAACATTTACCTTCTTGTCTCACATTGGTAGGAAGATAATGTAGTACATCCAAGGGCAGAACTAGCCTTGCAGTCAGAAAACTCTAAAATTTTCACACACAGCTTGCAATTCACAGGGTTAAATTATGATTCCACAGAGGTTTAAGTTTTTTAAGGCACTTGCATTAATAGCACTGAATGTGTTAGTGCAGACAGTGAAGGCTCATTCAAATATTTATGCGAGAGAGCCTGCTATTAATCCTTACTGCCAATGACCCACCCTTTCTGTCATGTGCACAGTGAGTGGTTCATACTGAGAAAGCTCAGCTTCAGACTTTGACGTGTATACGGACTTCTGAGCCCCCCAACCAGAAAAGCCTCCCAACCAGGGGAAATATTTGGCTGATCCTAACACAGAGACTTCAGGATGCTGGCACAAATGTAAATGTGGTCTTTGCTGTTTGGCCTTGAGGCAGTGCCACAGGATCCTCTTGTGCCCCATGGCTAAAGGCGGTGGTTAGAGACAGTATGGGTGGGGAGAGGTACTTTAGCACAAGCTTGGATATGGTTCTACATCCCATCACAGACCTGCAGAAACAGCCTTAACCTTGACTTTGATTTCACTTCATACCCTTCGACCTGACTGTGTTGGGTCTTTAAGTTCAGCCCTGCCTTTAGAAAGA
This sequence comes from Burhinus oedicnemus, assembly GCA_008921705.1. Taxonomy (NCBI): domain Eukaryota; kingdom Metazoa; phylum Chordata; class Aves; order Charadriiformes; family Burhinidae; genus Burhinus; species Burhinus oedicnemus. The sequence goes on from VFFE01005362.1 coordinate 516,805, forward strand.
GAAGTCCTAGGTCTGATTGCTACTGTCACAGCAGTGATGTCATTTCATAGGCAGATAAACACAAAAGATCATAGGTTTATACAGCTGTTCTGTATTATTCAACATCCATTTAATCTACATAGACTGTTAGAGCCTGACCTGAAGAAGCCACCATGCACAGAATTTGTTGGGACTTGCTGGAGCAGAACGCTGGGGCTTGTTTTCTGATGAAAGCCAAGTGCTGGCATTTGTGCTGAATTCTCAAAAAATCTTCTGGACAAGAAAACAATAATGTGCAGATTGAAAGGGTGAAATAGAAGGCTGAAAGAATGAACAAGATGATGAGAGAGAGAGAACACGAGAGCATAGTTAATTCAATGCTCTAATCAACAGTTCTGCAGTGCTTTATCATAAGCATCCCTGCTTTAGGCTCACCAGCTCAGAGCACTTTGCAGCATTGCAGGAAATCCTCTGCTTTTGCTTCCCATTTAAAAAAAATCTCATTGTGTCTTGTCAATACAGACAACTTTGTCAGTGAAAGCAAAGGAGAAATTATCATATAATTTAGTATTTATCATAATCAAGAGCAGGGGTTCATTAGAACAATGAGCAATTGCCAAGTTATTCCTCCAAGTATTAATTTGAAGAATAAGAAAATAATGACATTTCCTACCTTCCTGCTTCCCCCCCCATCCTGTTGACACACACAGTCTGCAGTTTCTATCAGCTTGTCAGTTCAATTTCCCATTCTTGAAAAGAAGAATTTATACTAAATGATTGTAATTAAGAACCTTCTTCTTCCAGCTCAATAACTGTCTGGACATGGAGAGGTAATTCCCCATTGATTTCCATGGGTCCAGATTTACACAGAAAAGGCTTCAATAGGCAATGCCTGCTTTGGAAGTATAGCCTCCCTGGGGTCCCTGTAGCATCGGTGAAAAGAGCTGGGCAACTCTAAAGCGCAACTCTATAGAGCAACTTTAGTCCACCGAAGATCTCAATAGGCCTCTAGACATGTCATATTTTGGTGCCTCAAGTTTCATCGGATGGGTCTTAAGTAATTAAATTAATGTGGCAATCTACACTTGCAGCAGGTGTGATGAATCCCTGTCTTCAGAGCTTCCATACAGAATGATACCCACTAAACTTCGTAATTTGCGTGGTCCTACATCACTGTCTTCCTGGCTGGCTTATAAATATCTCAATACTATGTAGAACTCAGGCTTTTTTTTTTTCTCCCATTGTTTCTGACACTCTCCAGCTGCAGCATGAAGTAGCTCAGTGCTTCCTGGTCCCAGAGATAGCCTAGACTGTCAGAGTGGAAACCAACAGGAGCAGGGAGAACATAGTTATGCAAGAAAATGGAAGGAAACCTTTTTTAGTAATTAAAACCAGTGGCTGCTTAAGGATATCAACGTTGTCATCGGTTGCCTTGGGCTCTGATTCACGGCCTCTGTGTCAATGCAGAGAGGAAAGGAGGTTGAGCTGGAAGGGAAGTAAAGGAAACTCTGCCAGCTTGGGTAGAGCCCTAGTGCTGTACTCTCTTTGGTGTGCTGCTGGCTTTCTCTGGTACAAACGCAGGAAAGCATATCAGTTAGATGGGAAATAAATAAAATGCCTCATTTAATTCTTTACTGAATGGGAACTAGGGATTATCAAATCTTCACCCAGCATCATTTTTACAGGGGAGGAGGAAAAAGGAGGCTATTGGACTGCAGCCCATTAGCACTACCCAGTGTGGTGTGTACATCAAACTGGGGCTGTCTCATAAAATGCAGTGTCTCTCCAGTAATCTTGCAATCCTTGGCTGTTGTGAATTGCTGTATAAGAATTTTAATACTTCAGGTAGTTAATCATGTTAAATAAACTATATGCATGTTTATCTCAGCCAAGTGTCTGGCGGGGATATGAACAATCTTTACAAAGTTGCTGTATTCCATTTATTAGGCATAATTACATTAAAGCATAAAGTGCAGCAGAAGTCTTTCAGGATTACAAACAAAGCAATGTTAATCTACTTTCCAGAAATATACCAAAGTTACCATTAAAATCAGAAAGAGAAACAAGCAAACAGAAGGTCGTAATTACTAAGAAAATATTCCAACAATTTCTGCAATGTTCTAGTGATGTGACTGTAATTATATGCAGGATATTTACAATATGATTTTGTGGTAGTTTTTGTTAAGCGTTGACTTTGCACTTGTGAGCACTATGCAGTACGTGAGAGCACAGCTGTCATGTAACTGTTCTCCAGACATTCATTACCATCACTTGTTCTCTACAACTGGACTTCAACTTTTAAGAGGTGACCACAAACTTCTGCTGCATCCCAGTGCCAAATTCTGGGTCTGACTGAATCCTTCATTGCTAATCAGAGATTGCAAAGCTATGTAAAAATTTAAGAAGGCTAAAATTTGGAAGAGGTGGGAAGGAGAAGGGCTTAAGAGAGAATGAATAAAAACAGATAAAAAGGAAAGGAAAAAAGCCCTAGAACTGGCTCATAAACCCTGCCATATTCAGAATGGTCCATTCCATGGTTCTGGGATAGCTCACTGAAATGTAGGCCAATTTGCAATATCCGGATGTTGCTGATCACTATTTCCCTTCTCTCTACCCCTTGCAACTAGAAAATTTATGGTTTTAGTTCGAATCTTCCGCTTACCAGATCACAGGGCTCAGAAATGCATTTCACAAGAAGCTACAGCAGTTAACACGCTAACTTAACACTACCAAAGCCTTTGCCTTCTGGATATATAAAAAATAATTGCAAAGGTATTCTAAACTGCTATCCAGAAAAGAAATAGTACCCACTGTGTATAAACAGCAAATGTCAATTATTATCACACTGCATTCCAGCAGTGTTTGCTGCAGGAAATAGCTTTGCTCTTTCATGAAGTAAGAGGTAACAATAGCAGATATGAAGCCAATGTATCTCCAACCAGAATTTAAACTGAAGTACTGTATAAAGTCAAAGAGTTTAAAAAAAAACCCACAACCAACAGACAGACAGAATTAGGAAGAAATTCTAGCTTGGACTGTTTGCGAAGAGCAGAACTCATGGTTTGTTGTTTTGTTTTTAATTACAGCTGCATTCAGAAGCCAGACTGGTGAGTTTGGGGAGTCACACACAACTCACATCTTAGAAAAGAATTAAGCTGCTGGCTGGTAGGAAAATCAGGTAGGCCCTTAGAGACGCTGGAAAGATGTGTGATATTATCATGAGGGGAAATAATAATAACAAAAGAAACTGGAGGAAGCCTTGCTGGAAATGTATAGGAATAGTAAATCCTGCCAAGCTGTTACAGAAATAGAATCACAGAAAATATGCATTTTAGTCAAAGAGCATTAAAGTCTTTCCATTAACTTAAATGGGTTTCATATCAGACCTTAAATGTAAATTTATTTTAAATAGGCTAGTATATAGGAGAGAAAGGTCTGACATATGGCTTCCTTAGTACATCTCAGGATGGCTTCATTACTTAAACCTGTCATCAGAGATCTTTGTATAATCCAGCCTAAACTTTGTTCCTATTTGTGCTACATAATTTTAAGTGTGCAGCCATCAGATAGAGGGAAAGTGATCAACTAACATATTCTAGAAATGTCTACAAATATTCCAAATCACTTTCCTTTATGATGATTTTAAGATGCAGTTTCTCACATTTTGCCATAGTGCAAACACACGGTACTCCTATGGGAGTTTTGAAGCTTCCCAGGAGTAAACATAACACATTTTTGACAGAGGTGGCTTTGTTTCAACCCAAAGAGTTACCAGGAGTTGAAACCTGAGTATTTCTGTTTGACCTTTAATAAAGATCAGCCTGCTTTAGGTCCAAAGTATGGATTTGGGAGTAAATATCAAAATATTTTTTAAAGCAGATTATTTTAAAATTAATGGCTATTGCAACCTGCATGGGATGTCAGTCAACAGCGGTCAAGGTGAGCACAGCTGAAACGGTCAAATTGGAGGCATAAAAAATGTCATCTGTTATATTTCCTCACACCAACCAATGAAATATCATAATTCTTTTTAAAAATTCAGAATAAAGTCAGATTTATGCTATTGCTACTTTCCCTTAATTAAGTTTTCCACTAACAAGTAATGCAGGATCAGACCCATATCAATTTATGGCCATAAGTCTAAACCTTCCATCAGTTAAAAGCAAAGCAAAAATGTTTAGCTCAGCTGTTTATACAGATCATAGAATCTTAGAATTTTAGAATGGTTAGAGTTGGAAGGGACCTTAAAGATCATCTAGTTCCAACCCCCCTGCCATGGGCAAGGACCCCTACCACTATACTTGGTTGCTCAAAGCCCCATCCAAACGGCCTTGAACACTTCCAGGGATGGGGCATCCACAACTTCCCTGGGCAACCTGTTCCAGTGCCCCACTGCCCTCATAGTGAAAAATTTTTTCCTCATATCTATTCTAAATGTACCCTCTTCCAGTTTGAAACTACTACCCCTCATTCTATCACTCCATGCCCTTGTAAAAAGTCCCTCTCCAGCTTTCTTGTAGGCCCCTTTCAGATACTGGAAGGCCGCTGTAAGGTTTCCCTGGAGCCTTCTCTTCTCCAGGCTGAACATCCCCAACTCTCTCAATCTGTCCTCATAGCAGAGGTGCTCTAACCCTCTGATCATTTTTGTGGCCCTCCTCTGGACATGATCCAACAGATCACTATGATGAAGGAGAAACTGAGAGAGGGGAAACTATATTATGCCTGAAGCAGATATCATGGCTTGTAATCATGCTGGTCGAGATACTGTGTAAAGAGGACCTTTTCAGTAGTAAGTGAACATTAGAACAAGCCCAATGAAAAATTCTTTACTTGAACAGTAGGCCCATTAAAATGCCAAGTAATTTTATAGCTAACAAGTGTGTAGGCAGGGCTACCCCATACGGTTCAAGACAAAGACAAGCTAAGGAGCTGGGCTGTGCAATTGAGAAAGGCGAGAGCAAACACTGGCAACTGAAATGACAAGAAATCTTTGTTTTGTTCTTGAAAACAAGGCCTCAGGCACCCCGCTTATGAGCAGAAGAGGAAGAAAAATCAGGCTTCACTTTTTCCAAATTACACAGAGGAAGAACTTTAACTTTCTACAACAATTAGATTTCTGGCCGTAGTCTAGCTTTTTGTTTCAGTGAAATCTAAAGTTGAGTGAGACTGGACCCGAAGCATATATTGCACAGTTCAGCATATTCACAGTCTAAGGACTGGCTTTTGTGCGTTGGCTTCATAGTCAGTTGAGTGGCATTGGTAAAGATGTGCCATTAGAAAAAAAAACAAACACAAACCACAAACAAAACAAAACAAAGCAAAAAAATCCCCACACCAAAACAAACAAACAAAAAACCCCACCCTAAACCCCAAAGCTAAACTTCAAACCTTACTCTCCAGTTATAACTGTAATTATCAAAACCATACTCAATAACCTAGAATTAGCACTTCTTAATCCTACACACCAACGTGGGAGGTAAAAAGGAGGAGAACAGTGTAGTTCTGATGCAGCTAGATAAACATGTATTAACGATTAGTAGAGAGGTCAAAATTAGAACTATTAGAACTAAAAGTTAAAAGAAATTTTTAAAAAGCTTCTCTGCCCAAATAAAAATGTTTATACAAGTAACTGGAAAATAAAATACTTTACCTTTATATTGCCTGTGGATGTTTCCTCTGTGCCAATAATCAAGGACCTAATCTTGAATGTCCTACCAGCTTTCAGGATTTTGGTTCATGTGAAAAGACTCTTGTTCAGTGTATATATAGTTATTACTCTAACTTAACCCCTATCATGGACCTCTAATGAACTCAGAACAAAACCTAATGAACATTACTGAATTTAAGAAAGATGAAATTGTTTCACAGAATTATAGAAAAAATAGGTTAGAATGGACCTCTGGAGGTCTCTAGTCAAACCTCACTAGTGCCAAGCAGAAGGAAATAATCCCTTCCGTCAACCTGCTTGCTAATTTGTTACTAATGTATTGAAGTGTACATTCAGCCTTATTTGCTGTAAGGGTGCACAGCTGATCCACGTGCAACTTACTGTCTGTAGAACTCACAGGTCCTGTTCTGCAGTGTTGCTATCTATCGAGTTGGTCCCCAGCTTGTATTGATGCACGGCTTGCTCTTCCTCGGGTGCAGGACTTTGCATTTGTCCTTGTTCAACTTCATGAGGTTCTTGACAGCCTATTCCTCTTGCTTGTCTAGATCCCTCTGAGTAACATCCCTTCCCTCCCTGTGCATCAACAGCTCCTTCCAGTTTGGTGTCATCTGGAGGCTGGCTGAGATGCCTTCAGTCCTGTTGTCCAGGTCACTGATGAAGGCATTAGTGCTGGCCCCAGTAGGTATCAACCCCCAAGGAACACCATGAATTGTTAGACTTGAAACTGTAGACCCTTCAAATTCAAAGGTCCAAACAATTTTTCACCCCTCCTTACAGTCTGTTCGTTTGTCCTTGTTTGGCTAGCAGAAGTTATGGGATAGTGTCGAGAGTCTTGTAAAGACTTGCTACTCTTCCCTCATCCACAGACACAATCATTTCATTGTAGAAGGCTGTCAGATTGGTCAAGCATGATTTGCCAAGGGATAAATCCAAGTTGACTCTTACTGGTCATGTTCTTATCTTTCATGTGTCTGGAAATAGCTTTTTTGAGAATTTCCTCCATAATTTTCCCAAGGACTGAAGAAAGGCTAATCAGCCTATAGTTCCCTAAATCCATCTTCTTGTCTTTCTTAAAAAGAAGGTATATAATTTTCCTGTTTACAGTCATCATGGAACTCCTTATGTATTTTGACTTTTAATATTTTCATGTTCATTATTCTCAGTTTTAAATTCCATAATTCCTTCCACTTTGAGTATCCTTGTCTCTTGCTGCTAACTTGGCTGTTTCTTAGGTTATAACTCAATTTTCTGTGTGAATAGTCTATCATCAAGTGATTACTTGGCAATCGTTTCCAAATTTGTGTCATATTTCTAGAAGGTTTATATTTCATTTGTAAAGCTTTCTCTTGCAGAAAGTAGGTGTACACAGCATCCCAGCCCAGAAATGGATTTGGAATTTTCCTTTATAAAATGCTACCTTTATAAAATTCCTACCCTAACGAAATACTTTATCTATATTCTTTCTATGTGCATGTGTACTGGAATAGGAAGCTACTTAATATGGAGAAACTTTTAACTCATTTGCAGCAAAGCAAGGTAAATGTTAAAAAAAAGGTATATGTTAAAAATTTTTAATCATTCATTTGGCAAATATTTATTGTACGAATAGCTCTGTACTACTGAATTCCATAGAGCTATCTGGGCATATATAGTTATATATAGGAGCATAGGAGTTTTGATTCAGTTACATCTGAATCCTTAATATGAGCTTGTTTTCTTCTGATTTTTTGAACAGTGTATTTTTGATACTAGTCATACATAAAAGGTAGCTGCTACTTTTGAAGTGAATGAGAGTTTTCCTACTCATTTCAGTGGGAATAAATCAAAACCCTTAATTAATTTTTGTCACCTATATCAATCTTCATGGAAGAACTTTAGCATAGTGATATTTTCCTCATAGACATATCCTTATGGGATAATAGTTGAAAATGTGAATTAACTGCATTAACTATCACATAATCAGTTTTTTTTCTAAGACAGTCGAATTTATGATTGACTGACACTGTTACAGTAGTGACTTGAATGAAACTACTGCCATTTCAGCCCACTTCGGCACAGCAAGACCATTACAAGGAATTCTGAAACAAGTATACCCCTGCTCTGCTTTGCTTTTGATCAAAATGTTTTCTTCAGCTTTTTTCTTAGCTCCATTAATACAAGTGTGTCTAGACTATATCCTAGGCCACCACAGCTGTTTCAGGTACTGAAATAAACTACGTACTCATTATTTACTCCCCATCAAGTGGCTGATTTTTCCCTCATCTTCTTTTCCCCTTGCTTTTTCTCCTGTTCCTTATATCTGTAGCAAAAAGCATTTTTTGCTTCATTCAGCTTGTCGAGGCTGCTGAACAAAGCCTTTTTTCCCCACAGGGCCTCTGAAAAAGTGACATGGTCACCCTCCACACTTGGAGGACTTCCCACATCCCTCCTGAAGGTATTCGCTTTTTCTCAATATAATCCCCAATAATAAATTAGTGCGGAAGCTCAGGGGTATAAAGGTATATTAAAATGTGGACCAATTATGCTGTTGTGAGGAGTAGGCGAATTCTAATTTGCCCAGATTAGAAGGGAGTAAATTCCATCCTCTAGTATATGCCCTCACCTGTACTGAAATGGTTCTCATTTCCCCACTGGAATGATATATTATGTCTTCTGCTGGAATGACATATATTGTCCCCAAGAGCATGCAGGGGTGAAGTGCTAAGAAGTGCTAAGAAACACTTCAGAGCATTAACCACAGGCAGACAGAATACGTTTACTAAACAAAAAGCAATTATAGCCCTTATTAACCTGTACCCTTCTACAGGCAATGGGACAAGATCAAAGAACACAGTCCTTACTAAAAAAACAGAAAACATAATTTCAGTTTAGGAAACAGCAGTGGCATCAGGACAATGACTGGGAGAGCAATGTTGCAGGGCTCTGTTTATTCTCTCTCAAATTCATCAAAGACTCTGAGTGTTCAGATGACACACATTCAGTTTAAAGTCAAATAATGGTTTCTCCTAATTACTAGTACTTTGAACTTTTAAGTAGTATCTCAAAATGAAGCTCTTCTGCCTCTAGCAACTCCCACAGAAAGAGGAACATTTCAAGCTTAGCATCACTACAGTAGATGCAGCACACAGCATCTTACAGTTCTGCGTTATTGGCAGTGCCATAAAAGGAAGATATGATGGAAAGACATGCAGACCAAAGTGACTCCTGAGTTGCATGCCATGCAGTCTCACTGCTGTCATAATCAATGGATTACATAGCAGAGGACAGAAACTCAGAGACTTGCGGAATACAGTAATCATATACCGGGCAGAAACTGGTATAAATACTACAGAGCTAGTTTCCCAGCATGGGTAGGCACAGGTATGGGACACTGATCCACAGATAAAATAGAGTGTATTCCTAGTCTTGGTCGGGTTCTTTGCTGCCATAGATGACATTGCTGCTCTGTAGTGTACTGGATGGCTCTTAGTGCCTTCAGTCTAGTGACATGAATGAAGAACACCAGATGCCAAAAGCTTCCAGCATGATCTCCACATGCTACTGATGATCATACAGCTACACCCACCTGGGCGTTTCTGAATGTCAGAAGAATGCCATGGTCAACTATTACAAATGGTCAACTATTCGCACCAAACTTGGGCCACAGGAATCTAGTACGCAATTGTGAATGCTTTTTGTCAGGTCACGGCATTAAATCCATTGGCTACAGCACTTTATTACATACAGAGAGAGATGGACATTTTGCCTGGTACAATTATCCTCTAATCCAAATAATCTCTGTTAAAGAACTTCATTCTCTTAGCTGTCACAAACTGAAGTTGTTCACCTTTATAATGAAATTCAGTGCTCCGTTCCACTGTCACTTTCCTCATCAAGTAATTCTTGTCTCTCCATGCTGCTGCAGTATTATGTAACCAGCCATGTGCAAAAGCTGGATGCAAACCCAGCTTAAGAACCAAGCTCAACACAGCACAGCCACATTCAGTTACCTATTTGGAGAAAGGTTTAAACTCTCAGTTGACCAGTTCCCATTACAAAGTAACTGTTCAAGTGTCGTAAGTGTGATTCTCCCCTGCCTTGAACTCTGGAGACTCGCATATATACCTGTAAAAATCAGGATGGGAAAATTTGACAACCACTTTGCAAGGGTGTGAACTGCATGCAGAAACACTAGAGCACGTCTTCAAAACAGCATATTGGCGTTAGCACAAGGTAAAGTAAATCCTCCATCTTGATCAGACTAATTACCCAAGGTGCAACATTTGTATGTCCAACATTTGCACATACAGGCATGATGCACTGGAGAATCAGGTCTGCTGTTGATAAAAGATAGTAAAATTACAATGAAAAATAGGGGAGTAGTGGGATGCAGAGCAGAGAACGTTTTATTAACAGCAGAGTCCAAGAGAACACTATCTCTGTAAACTTGCTAACATTTCAGTGAAGGAGTTTTAGTCTTTCTTTCAGCAACAGTGTGAATTTCTCCCAATGTGCCTGAGCAGAGATTAAAAGAAAATATAAAGGTCAAATATCATGCATAGCAATACTGATTACTTATTAAAATTCCACTCTTCAAGATACATATAAGGCCTTAAGCTCCATTCTGGGCATGTAAAGCATGTGGTGCTGATCCCTGGACAATTAGTCCTATCAAGAGGCAGGACTTCTTCAGACACAGCTGCGCCCTCATGCTTACACTGCTATACAATGTTTAGAACCCAAGTTAACAATTCTGTACCACAAAATACCTCACCATTAATTCACCACAGGTTTCAGTGTCTCCCTTACAACAAAGCAGCAGAATTCATCCAGGCCAACAGGGCAGTAAGCCACTAGGCCAGTAACTCTCAAGAGCTATTAAATGCAAGTTTCAGGATGGAATTTTAAATATAAGGTGTTAACAAGTATCACAATGTACATAACAGAGGGTAATGAACACAGGCAGTTCCACAAGAAGTATCTTGTCTCTCAATATTTGTCAACCTGCATCACTAAGGACAGTGACAGATGAGGTTAATGCTTCATCCCAAACCTTGGACTACATTTGCAAGGGCTGTATTTCCCTTTCCATGAGGTCAAGAGGGGAAAGATATTCAGCACTAGACATGCCATTTAAGAGAATTTCATAAAACTCATGAAGGAAAGCTGTGAGATTGGGCCATCAGATGAAACAATGATCATAAACATTTTAACACAAGAAACCTGTAAGACAGAGACAGTAGATGATTGTATAGGTTTTGCAACAGTACCAGTAACAGAATAGGAGGAATAGGATGGATAAAGTTGGCTACATCCATCTTTGGAGACAGTTGCCAGCTCCTGAGTAATCATCTGCTGAGATCAGGAACAGACACATCGTCCTGGAAGGCAGAAAATAATCTATTCCAAATGTATTACAAAAGAACTCCTCAAGAATTCAGAGGACGCATTACTGCCAAGCAGCCTGAGTCTGAACTGAATAACTGAAAAGTTACTCAGGCTTACCTGTACCACTAACCACAGTTCTTACTCCAGACACTGGTACTACCTTGAATGAACAAATCAAAATTAATTAGGAAGCTCAGAGAGCTGGAGTGAAGGACTTAGGGAAACACAGGGAACACAAGCATCAGAAACATGGTCTTAGCCAGTTCTTTTAGTGAAGGGCCAAGCTCACGACATGCTAATAACTAGGGTTCAGGCCCCCCTGCTCACATTGTATAACTGGGATTGAGTGTGGCTTCTTTGACCGTAGAATGGTGTTCTATGAGCTAGTGATAAAAGGAGTGCAGCCTCCCAACAAAGAGAAAGGAAGACCACCTTTACTTATAAACTTCCTCCTGGAGGAGGTTTTTTACTGCCCTTGCAAGGAAGGATGACAGAAACTTTCCAGAAAAATTTCTTCACCGAAAGGGTTGTCAAGCATTGGAACAGGCTGCCCAGGGAAGTGGTTGAGTCACCATCCCTGGAGGTATTTAAAAGACATGTAGATGTGGTGCTTAGGGACATGGTTTAGTGGTGGACTTAGTAGTGTTAGGTTTATGGTTGAACTCAATTATCTTAAGGGTCTTTTCTAACCTAAATGATTCTATGATTCTATGATTCTAGGTATATGTAAACACCAGTGACTTTGACAAGGACCTACAATCAAACACATGCATAGGGCCATTCATGAAAACGGCATAAAAGGGATGAAATGAATGAGTGAGTCAATCCATTGAACAAGTCTGATTATTTCCCTTTTATTTCCTGTCTTTCTTGTATTAGCACAGACATCTTACTAGGTGATCAAGATAACAAGTTAACTGGTGCAACAGAGGCTTGAAGAGGTAGCTGACACAGTAGGTTTCTTCAGTGCTTATCCAGCCATATTATATATAGGGAGGGACTAGATAAAAGTGTCCAGGTAATGATGGAAGAGGAAAGGAACAAGGTGCTAATACATTAGCGATTTAAAATAGGTTACTGAACTAGAAGGATCAGTAATTATTTTGTGGGTAATCAGAAGAATCATCCAGATTGCAGGAGCTGTTGATCATAGGGATTTGAGGGATTTTTGTAGAAAACTACAGCAGTTAAGGAAAGCTGTCCTTCTGAGAAAGGGCACACACCCACACATGTGCACACACACACAGAGAGAAATCCAGATGAAGTATAAGAAATGTAGTAGGACATCAGCTGAGCTAACTTGTGAATTTCACATTGACCTTACAAGAAGGAAGCATACACAAACTATTTCATAGCACTGAAGATAACTGCTGAAGGAAATAGGGCCTAACTCTGGAAGCCAAGGAACAAAAAGAAATTCAGCTTGCAAGACGCATCAGTGATAACACAAAATTCCTCTGTAAGTAAATTAGTAGTAAAAGGAAGTGCTGGGAGAGTCTTGGCCTGCATCTCAACAGGAAGGAAAGCTACAGATGATAGTCAGTAGGATAAAGAGTATTTTATGTGTTTTTTGCATCATCTCTCACTGGAAATTCTGTGGTGAGCAAGGGATTACTACTGTTCAAACTAAGAAGGAAGATCTTACCCTGTAACTGGGAAGGTACAGGCTACAGTGTACATGAAGCTAGAGGTTTTCAAATCAATTAAACATGAAGAATACATTAAAGGACTGTCTGAGACAACATCAAAGCTCCCTAAGAATTCATGGAGAATGAGGCAAATTCTAGCAGATTGGAAAGAGCAAGTGTGGTGCCCATCCTTAACGAGAAGGATGTTTGGCAGAAAAAGGAAGAGAAACTGGTGAATTATGGACCACTTACCTTAACTTAAGCTCTTTAAAAAATAAAAACTGCCTTAGGCACCAGAAAATATAAACTGAGAGCTGCCAAAATTGTTTTATCAACAGCATATTGCATCAAGCCAGTCTAATTTCATTCCACAGTAGATCAACACAGGCTAAGAAAGAAGCTGAGAAGGTCATATATTTTGATTTTTTTAAGACATTACACCATCTACCACAGTATTCTAATGAGTAAGCAGTGAAACTTGGTCTAGAAGAAATTACCTAGTCATGGTTACAAAACTGGTTGTAAAAGTGTACCAGGGAAGAGTTACCAGTGGTTCATTGACAGTATGGAAGAATGTGTCAAGTTGGGTCTGTAGAGTGTCCATTTCTGTCTTAGATGCATTGATGCTCTGAATGGTGGAATTAACTGCACTTGTAAAGTACGCAAGTATTTTAGAGGATAAGATTAGCATTCAAAATGATCTTGACAAAATGAAGAAAAGGTCTGAAAGACCAGATTCAAATTCAATAGCAACACAAGCTGTTCTCCTGAAACAAGAATAATTGGCTACAAAAACAAAGGACTGGAAACAACTGGAGAACAATATACCTTTCCCAAACATGCTAGATCTTGCATATTCCATCCTGAAACATCAGATTCTTTCTGCCTCTAGGGAGTTAGACACAAGAGAAGCAGTGCATCCTACTCCTGAGAGCAAGGATCTAACAGCTAGGTTTGATCACACCTTATGACTTTTTACATTCCTTCTCGTACTTTGCTACCACAAAGCCTCTGCTTTAAATGGCTTCAAAGTTGTTTTACATTGCTTTTAGCCAAATGTTTCTTCAAGGTGTTCAGCACTTCAGAAATGTAGGACAGCTGTTTTATCAAGTTACCTGTAAATTACAACAGACTGGTTGTGTCTGCCAGAAACGTTCTGTCCTGTGAGCGGATGTTGAGAAAGAATTAAGCATGCTTGGCTGCCTCACTGAGACATTTGGCGGAGGAGGAGGTGAGAGGAGGCCTTCACCAAGAAAGGCTATAGAACACCAACTGAGTCACCCTGGATTCAGGACCTCACGAACAGCTATGACTGGGGAGGAGCCCTGATGCCAGTCCTAAAATGTTGTTGTGTTGAAGTCCATACAACATGTGGGCTGCATAGAACAGGCTGGGAAGAGCAGCAGAAGCATATGCTGATAAAGAGGATGCTAAAAAATCTATGTCCTTTTCAGTCACGCGTATTGAAGCAACTGAATGTTCCTTTCTCATTTTTGGGCGGCAGTCACAAAAACAGATGTTACACTATGTTAATTTCTGTCACTGGCATCTAGCCCCTTGGCAAGATTAAAACAACTGTTGGTGTCTTTGGAGCAGCTGGGCAGCAGAGCTGCTTCCTTTCCTTATACAATATCATTCTGAATAACCTTTGAGCCTAAGATTTTGTTGCTTTGTAATCCATATTTTGGCAGTCTTCTCTTCCACTCCCCCTGTTCAAATATGGTATTCCTCAATACTTACAGAGTCTAGAATGTATCTTTATTGCACCATAAACTTTCATGTAAAATCCATGACATCTATGACACCCATTTAACTTCCACTGCAGCAGGAAGGACATTTTCAGGGTTATCTTTACAGTTTAACTCCTTAGTGTCTTTCTGAATTCAAGCTTCATCACTGAAGCAGGATAAACAGACTTCAGCACTGTGTCATACGTTTCACCTGGATGTCTAGCATAAGTGCATAATTTTACATAAAACGTTGAATACTTCTGACATTAGACATACGACTTTAAAGTGAAAATAGCAAAACATAATTTGAAGAATAAGTACTATTAATTCCAGTATTGATAGGTGGAATAAGAAAAATGATTTCTTATAGACCACGGGTTTTTTGCTAGGAGCTGTATGTAATGTTTTCTGGGGAAAAAATGGGAAAAAATCAAACATAAAAATGATCTACCTGTCGGTCAAGTGTACAACATTAGGAATGTGTCACTGATACAATATAAAGAAGTAGAAGTACTATACATCTGGTTAGACATCAGACATAACTTTTCCTCTGTTTTAGTTAATTGTCATTAGGAAAGAAAAAATGAGTCCAAAAGTAAACAATCTGCAGCTTATCACTTCTGCAGTCTACACTCTAAGTTGTAAGATCACACAATAGAATACTAGACAGTGCTGTATAATGTAAATCCTATGGGTGGGTGTTCCAGCAGTAAAATAGGAGATATACTTAGTAACTAAAAAAGAGAATCATGATTCAAGGGAGAAGAGGAAAAGCTAAATGGAACAGTGTTTCAACACTCTTTGAGCATTTTAATGGTTTTTGCCATAATGTTTGTAGAAAGACCATGTTTGTTCAAAAGTTACCTCTTAAAAACATTTTTCTATGAAACTGAGAAATAAATTGATACCTTTCAACTAAATGACCTCTTATTTAGCCAACACTGTAGACATTTTATTTTCCCTCATCAAATAAAAAGCTGAGTGAAATGAAAATTTAAAAAACTCTTAAATGAACTCATTTTCCAATTACATAGATGTAATAGTGCTAGCTTGCCAGAACAAATAGGATACCTGTAATATATATAAGGCAATTTTATATGACTTGGAATTCAAACACCACTCAACCCCTTAGTGCCTATAGGACATGTAGAGTTGCTGTGACAAAGCCCAGCAGAAAGGCTAAAAGTCTCATAAAGGTAAGAAGGGGAGCACAGCTAAGTAAGCTACTGTCATCATAAATTAATGCCTGGGACGGTCCTCTGACATGGAGGCACTAATACCAAACCCTCCTAGTCTCCAAAACATATAATTATGTCCAAATTGCTTGTCAGGAGTGGGCTTTGGCCCATACTAACTCCCGAACCATACTTGAGAGTCAGAGACTGCCAGTTGGCCAAGGCCAAAACTGTGCTCATGGGCACTCTAACAGTTCAGAATTACAACTGAGCTCCAGTGGCCACAACATTCATGCAAATTTCTTTACTTACTTGTGTAGACAGACCCTTGGAGGACAGAAGAGATCTAAGCAGCATCTTGGTTTGTATTATGCCAACTATTCCTCTTTGACTCTGGAGAATGCGACTGCTCTGTGCTATTTCTTCAAGAATGCATAATGCAATGGTCAGAATTTGTCATAATTTCCAGCATATCTTAATAACAATCAGATATTTCAGTCATACTAGCTGCAAAAACTTAGGCATTTAGAGTAAGTTGGACTGCTCTCTCTGCAGTTAGTCAACGAAGAGGCAATAAATATCTCCTATCTCAAATCCTGTTTTCAGTGGGATAAAATGATCTCTGGAAGTGCCTGCTTGTTGCCTGCTTGTCACCTGCTTGTCTTTGCCTCCATTGACTACAGAAGGAGCAGAAACAGCATCAGCATTTAAGAAGGAAAAAGTAGGTGAAATGAATTTCACAACTGCCACCTAAGATTTCTGTAGCTTCTGCAGGCTTGGTGAATATATTATCTACGGGAAACATGGTTGCACAAAAAATTCCACTGAAAGTTTAATTCCGTGCATCCTCTTGAAGAGAAAGAGACCTGTTACTAAAGGGACAGAGCAAGTTGCTTTCTAGAATCAAGGAGTCCCTTTTAGCCTTTGTTCAGTATCCTGGAACTTGCCGGCAGAGACAACATTCTAGTTTTGGAAGGAGCTGATATTTTAAAGGGAAAACAGTGTGGTAAAACAGTTCTTTAAAAACTGTCTGGGGAAATACAGTCAATGTAGCCTCATGAGTCATTTGTGAAATATCTGCCTATACTACTCCTAAGGTTTTCAGGCAACACTGTGCTTTATGGAATGAACTTGAAGTACAATGGTGCTGATATGAGGATATGCTGTAACTAACTTTTTCAGATTTCACTGGACATGTGTAGGATGAAGAATAACTACTGAATATAGATACTGAAACTGAATATCCTTTTAATAAATATGGAAAAACCACACTAGATTTATCATATATCTCTAGATGCTGTTTATATCTCTTTGGGAATCATAGACAAAGCTCTGCAGGATATATTTTTAGATTACTGCAGGATTTCACGTGTCTTGAATCTAAATTTAATCTAAAATTAAAATTATTACATTATTTCAAGCTGGAAGCTGGAGACCTTTCCAATAGATAATTCAATATCAAACCAAAGAACTTGACTTTCAATGGGTAGAAATGTAAAAATATGTCTTTACTTAACAAAAGAGGTGGTTAACTAGTTGAAAAAACAACAGTGTGTCACCCAGGGACATAGAATGGACTACTATCTAATGAGGAGAGAGTTGTCATTGCGTTAAGCATTCCTACAGTTATACATTTTAGAACACTCTCATTAAAATCAGATGATTCAAAGGCAACTTAAGTAATTTATTTGGACTCCCTCTCCTTCTGGGTTGAGGGTGGATCTCTAGAAAGATGCTTAACTGTTGACAGAGAGGACTGAAGTCCCTAGGACATCTGATGACACAAGTCTTAAGGCTTAAAAGCAAAACATGTCATCACTTCTTCTAACCTATGCAACCTATTAGTCCATACCCAGGCATGCGCCCTTTGTAACAATCTCCCTTCCCCTCCAGTGTTTCCTAGCTAACTGTATCCACCTTCAGGTAGGCTGCATTGAAGCCTTTTTAAGCCACAATACATTCAGTTATTAGTAAGTACAGAGAAATGCCAGCTCATAATAAGCCAAGATGAAATATTTAAATATCCACTATTTTTGTCAGTTCTGAAAATTATGAAAGCTTCCCAGTTCCATTATATATGCAGTCCCATGCCTCTGCTTCAACACGGCAAATCTACAAGCAACTGTTATTAACTGTTTTTCTAGATTAAAGGTTATGTAGTCAGAAGTCTGTGGAGGACTTTGTTTGACTGTAAATACCAAATTTTCCTCACCAATTTTCACTGTGAATCACTCATATTCTCCACTGATTCTGTCAGCATAACATCCCTTGCAAGCACACTGGAGGTACCCCACTCAAGAGTAAAATATACAGCACACATCAGAAACGTAAATTGTTGTCTGGAGAGAAGAATTTCCTCAAATTCTTTCTCCCTATATTGTCTTTTCTATTCATTTGCCATGAAGGGAATTCAGGAATCAGTAAGGAGAGAAGAAAAGCGTCCATTAAAATCACTGGCAGGAATAACAAGGAAAATAAGTATAGTAAAATTAAAATGCAAATTAAACGATGTGCAGACAGTATGTGCATTTGTGCCCACATGTTTTTGTATGTGAGCACACGCAGAGCTGTACATTCATGGACTACTGTGCATAAACTCAAAAGGACAGCTAATTCAATAGCTTGACTGTAAATGAATTTGCAACAGTCACCTTTCTTCTGACAGTCAGTTGCTAGGTATGTGTATGATCTGCCTATGTGAAGAGGTGATAGCACAGCACAGCACAGAGGTATGCAAAGATATTCAACCAGGTCCTGGAAATAGCAGTTCAGATACTGGCAACAGAATAGGTCATCCACCCAGCATTCCTCAAAAGCAAATTAGCCCACGGGTGTCTGGTCATGACAATAGTCATGATACAGTTCTAACATGCATGCTTCATAAAGATGAATGAGTCCACCACCAGTGTGCATCTAGAACACACAGCAATAACATGAGATACAGAGCTAAAACAGAGAAAAAAATAACCTTAGTGACTCAAAGTCTCACAGGATTCCTCCAGCACAGCAGACTGAAAGTTCAGAATTTCACTGCCCTGATTGATTTCTCAATCCTTGGAGCAATTACAGTGAATTTGAGGGAAGGGGATGCTGCCACCATGTTCTCCTAAACAGATCATCCTCCTACCTCCTTAATTAAAAAGCAAGCAATGCACCTCTGAGGCACAACTATGACAAAATCAGAAATGTAACTGAGTTAATGCAAATTTAATAAGTCCAGCTGATGGCTAAGATTTTTTTCTGCTTTTAAAAAGACAGTGTGTTTTGTTCTTGTAGGATGTTGAACCCTTGTTGTCTGCTGTTATCGAATGTGCGTTGTAATAGAAATGTAGAAGATGCCGAGCCCCAGCGTGTGTTTCCAACTAAGATTCTTCATTTTCAGCTCAGATGTTAGAGTATGACCTGATTAGCTCTGCCAGTTATCAGAGCTCAGCTTCTGTGACTTCTTACCTTATTCAACAACTAATGTCTGACTGTGTACATTTGGAGAGGAAAGAACCCTCAAAGATCAGGGCAATTTTTTGTAGTCCAGTGACAACATGGAAAATTTAGTGTGGCTCAGGGGAACTTCCAGCCTGTTTTCTGTCCTTGAGTCTCCCATGCTTGCTCATACACTGTAATAAGAAGCAATTAGCACAGCTCAAACTGCAACTTACAAGCTAACAGGGCAGGTAGATGTCTATTTTTCAGGTACTGCAATTTCACATAGTAGAATCTATTGCAGTAGAATTACCTGCAAATTATTAAGGCTTAACACAATAGGAAAGTGCATTTCTTTCTTTCTAGAATTTCTCAGTGATGTTATCAAATAAAGAGAAGCAAGAAAGTCCTTCCTTAACTACTGTCCTTTGTCAGCAAGAAAAGAGCAGTATATTATTTATGGAAAGTAAACAATATGGAATCAGAGTGAAAGCAACTGACATGAACTATGCTAGATGAAGTGCTAGATGAAGTCTGAGCTTTGAAAATGTATTGTATGTCACATAAAAAAATACTTCAGTATGTCTCTTAGGTAAATTATATACAATTATCAGAAGATACCTTTTCATGTAAGTTTTACTTTAGATTTTCATTTCAAGAAGTGGTCACTCATATTCAGGCAATGTCATAAAAATTCTTTTTAAAACACTTCTGCATGCTATAAAGGCAGCAGCCGCCTCTCTCCTCACCTTCCCTGAAGACATACACGTACATATTATGCAGCCGAATTCAGTGTCTTGTTCTGCACCAGCAACATGAAAGAATAGCTAGAGAGATGGGGAAAACAAGAGCAGGTTCTCCAGCTGAGAAAGGGAATGTTTTTAGAACAGAGCTGCATACGCAAAGACTTAGCCTGGAGGTGGGTGTTAACGTAACTTTTTTAAAAGTGACAGTAAAAATGCAGTGCCCATAAATGGTGGGCCAGATGGAATTCTCTCTGCTTTCACGGGTTATGCCTCAAATACCACAATGCATATGTATTTGATGTGTGAGGTGATTTTCCATCTGGGTGAAATATACTCCTAGTCGTTGCACCCAAAGCTTTCGTATTGATAACGCCTTAGATGATAGACTGGGAGTTTTCCAGGCATTGAGATGACAGATTTACGCTTTATTGACAAAGGTGTCTGTTACCTGTAGTTTTGTGCTTATGTTTACCCCAGACAGCCCGTAATACACTTGCCCATACTGAACTGTACCTTCAGTGTGAACATGCCCGTGTCAAACAGAACTGAGAAAAATACGTGCTTTAGGCTCATGAAGAAGACTTACTGCAGCCAGTGAAAGGGTGGAGGACTTGTCTTACCTCACCACAGCTGGCAAGGTGTTAAACCTCTAGGTTCAGCCCCTTGTCTGGGTACCCTTTCTAACCAATCAAAGGAGACATCTTTAGGAAGGAGCAAAGCAGTGCCTTTTCTTCCCAATTGCCTGTAGTGACAGACAGGATGACTCACAGAAGTAGATGCTTAACTTGCAGGTGGCTGAAGAGGAGCAAGGTGAATGCTGTCCTGAGCATGTTCACACAGTGAGTCAGTGCAGCATAGTAAGCCTCCTATAAATGCTCACTCCAGCATACCATGCAGAAAATGCCCCATAGAGACCAATCTAGTCTAAGCAAACACAGTCTGACCCTTTGTGAGTCCAACAGATGAGAAAAAAGAAAAAAAAAAAAAAGGAAAAAAGAAGCCCATCATCCCATATATTATGATGTGTATATCTGGAATTATTAAGGTTTATTTGTTTCAGTGCAATTTAGGATTTCTCCACCTCTGCCTTTGCAAATCTTTCTCAAAAATATTCTTACTCCTAGCTTTGCAGAGTTGTGTGGGATTGCAGTGATGCAGCTTGTACTCTGCTAGAACTTTCTAGCCTGAGTTGCACTCCAAACTCCCACAGACTTGCACTAGAAATTTTAGGCTTATGAGTCTCAATGTAACTTTTCAAAGTGGGATAACAGAACCTATATCACTTGGATGCTCTTATATATTAAACTGCTTTTTGCTTAAGTCTGGATCCTGAAGTCTCTTTTGTTACCAGTCCTTTCCAGTGAGGTTACTGTAACTGAAAGTGTAAAGGCTTAAGGAGCAGGTAATTAGTGTGCTTGCTGTGGGAGGGAACAGACAAAAGAAAAACAAAAGGAGCTATAGATTTCTATGTAACCATGAAGGGGGGTAAAAAAACCAAGCCCTTTTTATTGTACCTTAGGGAGTTTCGTCACATCATGTTTCAATAACAGGAGTGTTCTCAAGAAAATAAGAGACAGGAATGTACAAGGCTCTGCCTTCAGACTCCTGCTGAGCAGTAATGGAAGTATAACTAATTAAGGGCCTGATCAAGGGCCCATTGAAGCCAAGTAAGTGAAAGCCTCCCACTGATTTCAATGGGCCTTGGATCAGCTCTAAGTGCATGGAGTGTAAATATGACTGCATTAAAAACATGATGAGCCAATGTCTGCTTTCCATCAGGGCTGGCTGCATTATGCTGTGCTGCACCAGAGCTGGCTCAAAGCTACTCAGAAGCATCACAGGGTCAAAGGTTACTACTCCAAAAGGGGGAGCTTGAGAAAAGCTACTCTTGATCAGAAAAGTGTAAATGGACAAAGCTGGTAGAAAAAGGCCTTGAGGAAAGGTGTGGTGAGCCAAGCTTGCTGCTGTTCCTACCACTGGGTCGATAAAAGAGAAGAAATGAGTGCCTCTGCAGGAATTTTCCTCTACTCAGCAGTGGTGAGACCACACTTGGTGTACGGTGTCCAGTTCTGGGCTCCTCAGTACAAGAGAGACATGGACATACTGGAGGGAGTCCAATAAAGGGACTGGAGCATCTCTGCTATGAGGAAAGGCTGGGAGATCTGGGTCTGTTTAGCCTAGAGAAGAGAAGGCTTCTCTAGGGGGTGGATCTTATCAACGTATATAAATACCTGAAGAGAGGGTGCAAAGAGGGTGGAGCTAGGCTCTTTTCAGTGGTGCCCAGGGCACAACCTGAAACACAGGACACTTTGTCTGAATATCAGGAAACACTTTCTTTCTGTGAGGGTGACTGAGTACTGGCACAGGTTGCCCATGGATGTTGTGGAGTCTTCCATCCTTGAGATATTGAAAAACCACCTGGACAAGGTCCTGGGCAACCAGCTCTAGGTGGCCCTTTTTAAGCAGGGGGTTGGACAAGATAACCTCCAGATATGCCTTCCAGTCTCAACTGTTTTGTGATTCTGTGATTCTGTGAATTTGCCCCTGTCTCCTCAGGCATACCCATCTCAACTCAGCAGCCTGAATTTCCAGAGGTCTGGCTGGACCAAGCTGCAAGACAATAGTGATTTTGAAATTCCCAGTAGTCTGTTGTCTACTTTTCTTGTGCACAAAGCCAATCCTGCACTCACCAATGACAGTGATCTTTCTACCACACTGTTCAGGTAGCCGATACTTGTTGATTTGTAAGAACTGAAAACTAATGTCTCTATAATGGAATGGCACTTATTTTATAATTTCTTTTAACTCAGAGTCCTGACTAGTTTGGTGCTAAACTGTCTGCAGAGAATGGAAAATCTGTAATTGCGTTATATATTAGTCTTCAGATTCCACAAATGCTTCTTTTCAATTCTTTGGCCATTTATAGTACATTAGCTTAGTTCTCAGTGCCCCAGTTTCTTAGTGTGGGCTGACCTACAGCACAGTCTTCATATGCCTGTTCCTGAGGTCACTCTCTAAAGGCTATGACAGAGCTGACTACAAGAGTTGACATCAATATCATAGGAAAAAAAAAGAACCCTAGTTTGAAAGGCTATTTGCAGTCCACATAGGAGCATGGAGAACCAAACCTTTGATTTCCAATGCTGTATGGTGTGTTACTCCTCTTTTTTACATCTTGTTAAAAGTGTAAGTTCTACTGTCTGGGAGCCTTCCTGCATGCACTGCTTCAGAGCAGCCACACCTTTTCCATACACCAAAATATAAATAAATAAAAGCCTACCCGTGCAACATCTGTTTACTCCCTTGTATTCTGAGTTAGTAGATTAGACTTAGAGAAGAAACATAATGTAATATGTTAACACCCAGGAAAAAAAAAACAAAAACAAAAACAAAAACAAAACAAACAAAAAAAAAACAAAAACACTCACTCACTCATCCATAACCAAAAACCACAGAATACAGTTCATTCTGATCTTAATTCCGCAATCAGCAAGAAAACTGCCACGTGAGAAACTGTCCAGGCTGAAAAAATGTATCTTCTTTCCATTACTAGAGTAATTCTAAGCTGCAAATTGCATGTTCTTTTCCCACAAAAAGGGGATTAGTAGGCAGAGAACAAGAATTTGTCAAAATAATTTATCAAGTCAGGCCTGTTATTACATGAGTTAGATTAAAGTCATGGACTCTGCCAACTTTTAACACCCTCTTCAGTCTACTAGAAGAAGGAAGTTGAATTAGTAGACTCTGGTGCAACAGCAGATATTTTAAACATCTGAAATGCTGGAACTCCACATGCCAGGCAAGTCAGATGTAATCCTCTGTTCTCTTATTCTAATCAAAATAAAAGCATATCCTCAGTTCCAGCCAGAAAACAAAAACAGGGGCAAACACACAAAAGCACACATTATGCAAACTGGGAGAAAAATCAGCCTTCCCAATGATCAATAAAAAAGGAAAACCAGAACTAGGAGTCAATCTGTATCTTTTTCTTTTTTCTATTCTTTAATCTACCAATTGGTTAATGAATGGTACTGCTGAATCCAAAACCTGCCTTATAAACATGCAGTATTTGCAGAAGACTAGACAGGAAAGTAGGTATGACCAATAACAGCTGATCTTTACAGGATGTGTTCTATGTAGAGGAAATAATTGATTTCAGATTGTCATTGATTTTGTGGGTATCCTTTCCAGGTTAACTCACAGCGTGGCCTTAAATTTATTCAGATTAACTCCTTAGGTACTATTTTACGTATATTTTCTTTTTAATCAATGATCTATTGGTAACTAATTCTGATAATCAATCCTTTTTTCTGGAAAAATAAAGAAGTAAATATGGAGGAGGGGGGAAGATGCAAAATCAAGAAAAGTCAGAGAGTAAAAAGTCTTCAAACAGAAAAAAACAGCAAGGATCTCTAGAAAAAAAAAGGAAGAGATTTTCCCCTTTGCAAAGAAGCAATTTATGTTCTGAGGTGATGCATCATGATGTTGACCGAAGAAAAATATGTATCTCACTTGGCAAAGTGATTTACTCTCATATGCTTAAAAAATCTCCTCATAAAGCATTCATAAACATAATGTCACTATTGCCATTACCCTGCTATCAGCAATGGAAATCCAACCTTGTCTAGTAATCAGTGAATCAACCATACCATTGCTCTGCAAGAAATGACAATGCAGTTTGGGTCTTGATATTATTAGGTAGGCATTCATATCACACAAATGATAGATAGATAGATAGATAGATAGATAGACAGACAGACAGACAGACAGATAGACAGACCAACCGACCGATAGACAGAGAGATAGACACATTCATATATATATATACACATACATATATATCTCTTTCATTGTGAAGAAGCAGGTGACAAGAGCCCTTATATTAGACCTGTGCTGCAGATGGGGGCTTCAGGTACCACAAGCAAACCCCTGCTCTGTGTTTAGGCAGATCCATTCAAGCTCAACATGATCAGTGCAAACCTCTGTCCTGAGCTTAGCTTCCTTGGGAAAGTGAAAAGAGAACCATAGCAACAAAGGAAGAGAAGAGATACTAGCAAGAAAAGATCCAGAGAGCTGTATTTTTAAAGTGTTGGTTCCACAGAAAAACATAGAACAACTCTTCACAGTGACATGAAAACTCCTCCCTTCAAAGACATGAGACATTTTAAAAAAATGTTCATATAGCACCAAGAGTTCTTAAAAAACAGGTTCATTTACAAAAGAGGTGTCCCCAGGTCAAAGATAGGAAAACTGCAAACAGGTAGTTTTTTGGATTATCTTCAGATGCTTGTGCAATCTATTTATTTAAAAAAAAATCAAACAAACAGACTTCTCTAGATGAGTTCCAGCACTATGCTTCTGACTGCATCCAAAAAGATAAAAGAAATAGTATCTTTCGTATCTTTGTCTTGTCTTTTTCTGATTAGAAGACTGATGTAAGTTTTTGGGGATAGAAGACAAGTCTCAGTGCAATAGTCTTTGGACTAGGGTTCATAAAAAAATGAAGATTCAGAAAAGGGAAGGTCCCTATTTTATCCAAATTGAATTATTCACCCACAATCCAAATTGGTCCATTTATTTTTAGATATAATTGAACACCTTAGGGCCTTCATGGAAAAGTTGTATAGATTGGTTTCTAGCCAGTTCAGACATTTGGCTCAGGGCCTAAAGAGATTACTTCTGGGCAAAAATAAAATTGATATTTCAAAGGTCCATTTTATTTCTGAAATCTTTGCTTAATATGAAGTATTGCTGACATACACTACTATTAAATTTTAATTAGTCCAACTTGAAAAAATCAATGTTTTAACCTAATGATTTTTCAACAAGCAAGAAAATGCAGAACAGGCTGTTGGGCAATTGATAAGGAATGATAAACACAGTAATTCAGGATACAATTTTGCTAATACACACCAAAGAATAATAGCAAGCAACATTTGTTGAGACTGTATCATCATTTGAATTGGCTATTTTTACACTGATTAGAGACAGGACAATTTGTTGACATAGCTGTCCTGACAGGATAACCTGGGACAGACATATCCACTCTAGCAAGAACACTGTTCTATAATATAATACCTCATTTCACTTGGGACATGTGAAGTTGTCACAGAGATGATACCTCTTACTACAACTCCAGAAGCTGTTTTCCACTAAAATGTGAAAGTATTCTCATAGTAGTAACGAGAGCTTCATATAAATATAACCATTAGAATAAAATATGTAACACATACAGTGCAACAATATCCTTAAAAACCTCTCAAAATCTATTTCAAAACCATTTTTTAACACTGCCAGTACACACTTGGTTTTACTTGCAGCATAAATTACAGCTCCCATTTTGAAGAATTAGTATTTCTAGTACTAACAAGAGTAGCAATACAACCCTTGCATGGTACTTATACATTATCATTTGGAGTAGTTTAATCTATGTGTCTTTACTGTTTTCCAGAAGAAAAAAAAAAAAGTGAAGGCCAGGTTTTTAAAGGTCTTTAGGTGCCAAAATAAGTAGATGTGTCCCACAAAGTACTTTCAGAGCTGGCTGGACATCTACTCCTATTTGTTTCTCAGTGTCAGCACCTGCCTACATGAAATTTCCACCAGTCTCCATACATGCTCTGGACAGATCAATGATTTTTGTAATTTGACATGGCACTTCCCAGGCTGGCAGAGTGTGAATGAACAGTGAAAACAGACCACGAATAGAAGGTAATAGAAAGTGCCTTTTCTGATCAGTGCAGCCTGCAAGGTTAAACCAAAGTAATACCCTTCTGAGCAGACCTGAAGGAGTTAAATAATTCACAAGGACTGGCAGACAGATGAATGAATTCCCTGCAGGGAGCTCAGCAATTTAATCTGGGGTACTCCTAAAAGGAGATTGGGTATCTTCATGGGTTTCGGTCTATTTGAAGACAGTGATAAATGGCAATAGAGGCCACAAAATCTCCCTTGTCTCACCTCCCCCTTTCAATTTTCACTCCTGATAGACTGTACACATATTAACAGCTTTCTATGTCTTTCAAGGGTATGTATTTCTGGCAAGGACATATACTTTTCTGTCAAGGTTTACAGAACATTTTGTTCTGCACCATGTATACGCATGCTGCTGGATCCTGTTCCTATTATATATTCAAACACCACACATAAGATTGCCATCACACAATCTGTCTTGAGCTGTCCCAATGAGCAGAAAAAGTCCAAACTGTGATGTAAAAAAAATAATTTATCCTTTACTAATTCTTATCCAGAATCAACCGGACTGGTCTTTCTGAAATGATAGGCACACCGTGGGAGAAAAACACTAAGGTATCTGTTCCCCATCTCTCCTCACCCATTCTTTCATCCACCTGCACCTGCTCTTAATAACTTCATGGAGGCTTGTCATTTCAGGAACATCTATCCATAATGGAAGTATTCTATCAGTACAAGTCCTCATGCCCTTCTCCATTATGCCACCACAAAACAATTTCAGTGGCATTTAACCATCTGCTTAAACAGGTGTGCAATTACTTTCCTGACTAGAGAGGTTTCGCAGTATTACTACCTTAATCCATGATGAAAGCTGGCAAGCGGATGAATAGACTTTGTCAAGGATTCTAGATCACCAATAATTTTCAGCTTAGCCAAAAATACTACAGCACTAAGTGTACTTTGTAGAGTTAGCAGCAGGTCCTCTCAGGAAGTACTGGAACAAAGGAACTTAAACTATTGCAGGAAAAGGGAGAAAACAGTGTTAAATTAATTTCTAAAAGGGATTAATTAATGCATACTTTACATTAAACTGGTACTCTTGTTATACTACTGAACGACTTTTCTTGAGTATGGATAAAATGAAAAATCAAACTCATTTTTTTGTGGGTGACGTGAAATCTAAGAGACATCCATTTGGAAAAAAAAATGAAATGGCAATCCATTCTAGTCAGGAGAATTACACAGTGAGTTATTCTCCAAGTCCTACCACATCCAGAGTAAAGAGGACATAACTTTATACTCTTGTCAGAAGACAGAGGGCTGTAGCAAAATAAGAAATACAAAGAGCTACACAGCAACGTAAAGTTGTGCAAGCAAGGCTCTGTGCAATACACTTAAATATAAATTGCTCCCTGATTAAAATTTTTATCCTGTACCTAGAAACTTGTACCTTAACCAAATACATCAAAGACAACTATTACTCTAGAGCTGAAATTGTGCCTTGGGGTAAACATATTGACTGTCGTGGCTTACCAACACCTTCAGGGAAGCTATTTAAGTTTAATGGATCACAGAACTGTCACCGTTTGAGCCCCTGAGGTGCATATTCTGCACCATCTGTGGGTAATTGTTTGAGAAGCAGAAGGCACAGATTCCTGTGGAACTGTCCCATGTGAGTTCTCCGCTGCCCAGCAGTAAGTTCAGTCCAAGCTATGGCTCCTTCTCAGCTCTCAGTTTCAAAAAATTTCCAATGAATTAATGTGATTGAAAACTCTAACTGCTCTGACAAATGTGGTTGAAACTGATCTCAAAACTGTTGAAATGTTGTCAGAAGAGGGAAAAAAAAAAGACACTGTAGTCACAACAGAGTTCTTTCAGTAGGAAATCAGAATAAAAAAGAATGACAGCCCCAGGGTCATTTATAAATATATATTTTTTTAAATGGCTGAATTAAAAAAAAAAAAAACCAACCAAACAAAAAAAACCCAAACATAAATAACCCCACAGAAGTTGGTATAGAAAAGGGTATTAACACCAATGTCTCCAAACAGAAGAAATTAGGCATTTTTTTCAGTCACATCAGATGCCAATCTTTGCTGTAGCATCTCCATTAAAGTGCAAAGAAGTCACCAGTTTAAATTTTCCTTCAGCACTACCAGAAAAGACTAGTGATTCATCCATCTAACTGCCATTGTGTTGGTTGAGGGGAAAAAAAAAAAAAAGCAAAAAAATAATTACTTGGATGCACATGTCCACATAATCTATTTGAAACTGAACATTGTCTCATTTCTGGAGTGATTTTATTCAGTTCTCCTCCCTATTAAGCTGTTTTCATACTCTTCCATCAAACAAGTGGAAGCATCTTGAACCTTCAAGGTCTAAAGCTAAACTCCAAAAGCTCAGTTCTTTCACCTTTTCCTCAAACATCATGCACCAACCCATCAAACAGCGTCCAGTCTTCTGAGATAGATCTGAATAGGCTGGTACCCCTCACACAGCGCATCTTACACAGAGTTGTTCAAGACCTGAACACACTACAGCCATGTTAGCACAGCACTGTGTCCAAGCTAATCAACTCTGCTTCTCAGCAGGCTGACTGGCTCCTCTGGGAGATCCTGCCATGCTGACACAGCCATTCTGCTTCCGACCTCCAAACCGGAGCTGTGCTCAACTGTGCAACCCTTCCCTCTTTGCACAGCCCATGTGGGTTTCTCCTGCCTTTCCATGCTTTTGAGCTTCCTCAAGCATTTCTCTCCCTACACTATATTTTCTCTCCCCTCGCCGGCATTATCCCCTTGTTGTCCCCCTCTCCCGTAATCATATAGCATGAGCTGGCTGTGCTGAAGGCAGGTGATTTCCTTAGGACTAAATATAGAAAGACAAATTCTGATGTTTCTTCACACAGAAAGCAGCCCTGCTAATCTCTTGAGGAGTAAAGTATCTCTCAATGTGGCTATGCTTGGCAGAACAGGCCCTGAAGAAGGAGTTGAGGATTTAAGCTCACTAAAATCAGCAGCAGCAGCAACGACAAGAAGCAAAAGGGTAGCGAGGGAAAAGCTGTGTATTTCAAATACAACACATTCTGTAGATCAGAGACCTTCAGAGAACACCAAGGAAATCAGGTTTAAATCATGATGCATTTCAACAAAATATACAACCAAAACATAGAGAGTGACATATTTGGCTGTGCATCTACCAAGAAAGAGGCCAGAGGGGAGACAGCATGGGGAGTGGGTAGATGGTTTGTGGCTCTTTTCCATTTCTCTAATCTAGCTCAGGTTGCTACCATGCCTTTCACTAAAGGAGATACTGCATATAACTTCTGTAGTAAAGACTGTACCGTATTGTGCTAGGCAGGATGAAGAAAGGATTTAAAATCATAATAATAAAAGCTCTGCTGAAGAATACAGCCCACGGGTCTTAAAGGAGTAAAACAGATTTTATTCAGTAAAGAGTTGTAGTGGAGTGTTTCTCTTTTCAAATAAGGAAGTATAAGATAATTATAAAGTGCTGGGGTTAAATATTCTGTACACATTGTCTGGAAGTGGAGCTGTGATGCAATAAACCCAGTAGTTCTTGACTACTGTTAATTATGTGTTTGGGCATGCTAAAGTAATTTTCTGGACCAGTTTAGTAATATGGTAATAATTTCTTTCTTCTTGAATCTAGAATTCACCTAAAATCACAAAATAAGTGATTTTGGAAATGATATGACCTTGTGGATAAGGCCAAATAGAGCCCATAAAAAAAACAAAAAAAAACAACCAAAACCATAAACAAATTAAAAAACAACCAAAGGAACCCCTTCTAAAAATTATCCAAAAGTGCTAGAGGTCTCATGCCTGTCTGATAATGTGAGAAAAACTTCTCCTTTGGAGACCTGAGTAGCAAAAAACAAAAGGTAATTACCATGTGACAGCTTTCTCTATATACAAAGAATTGGTAGCTCCTAATGGGCAGGTGTCCACATTAGAAAAAACATTAATTAGTACCCTTGTTGGCAGGCTCAGCTGAGAAAAACATGACTAAATGAGCATGGAAACTGAAGTGCCTTCTGTGATGATAATTGCATGTACCCACATTTATTGTAATTTGGGATGTGATTTTCCATTTGGATCTGAATCACTGAAAGGGTCTAGTTGTTGTGACAACACACAGAGATAATGACTCTATTAAAACACTCAGGGCCTAATTTCCAAAGGTATTCATCACCCACACCTTTAATGGGATCAGAAAACTTTTGGTAGCATGGAAAATTTGGACACTCATCAGAATTTCAGTGCAAAAACTGCCAAGTACGAATTATGAGAAAGCCACAAAGTAGCAGTGACTGTGGGTACAATGAAAAGCAATACCAAATTTTAAAAGAACAGATTTCATAAAAATGAGGAACACAGAAAAGCGTGAGAGGGAAAATGTTTTGTTTTCTTTCATTTTACATGAATTTTTAAAAAGCTGTAATAAATGTTAGTACTGGGAATTACACATATCAGCAACTTCCTTCAGTAGCAGAAACACAAATTCAAATAGTATATTGAAGCTGAGTATAAGTAAATTATATTATAAATAAAGTATATTATATCTAAAGTTTCTAGAAAAGGTGAAAGTAAAATGTATTTTTCACAAAGATAGGTTGTAAGCAAGTATGGAATCATATGGAAAAGGCAGGTGTGGTTTAACTGGATCCTCAGAAGTACTGGATGAACCCTTTCACAAGAGGCTGGTCCCTAATGCTGTAACACTGAAATGCCATTCTGGGCTCCAATGTACTGCAGACCTGTCTGTGAAAAAGACAGACAGCTGTAACCTGGGAAGATCTGGGTTGTTCTGGTGGTGTGCCATAAACCTGATCTGTCTGACCAGTTGCAGAAACAATTACACACCATTTCATAAAGCCCAAACAAGTCATTTTCCCCTCATGTAAGTGTTTAGAGTGCCGGCTTTAAATTTTCCAATTGTTATTATAATTGCTATGGTAAACATCGTGTTCTTTTAATTTGCTTGATATGAAACCCTTAGTATCCATTATTCATACAAGCTTGCATCAAATTAGTTATTACATAGCAATCAATTTATCAAAGTGAAAATCATTCTGATCTGAGCAATCGCATCATCAGGGTTGATTTCAGAGGGGGGACAAAAAAATGAAGATATCTTGTTACTACTGCATACTCGGAAAAAGAAAAGGAGTATTGATTTCTCTCCTATAGAATGCAAACCAAGGCAGTCACTTTAATTTGGGGCTTTTCAAATACCACAGAAAAGCCTGGAAGGAAGTCAGAGCCTTAAGCCCTGACCCTGCACTGAGACATCTCTGTCTAGACTGAGCGTACCTGTGGTCTGACCACATCCAGCAGAGCTTCACGAAGACGTATAACAGGTCTGCCTGCACTTAATTTCACAATCCGGGCATATATGCTTATGTTGGATAGCATTCTCTGGGTTTCTGCAGCTGAAATTGCTCTGGAAAGAAACAGAAAAACAGAAAGAGGTGAAAAATAGTCCATAAAGTTGCACATCAAGCCTTTGCAAAGCGTAACAAGCTGTTCCGTTGAATGGTTAGGAATGCCTGGAACTGATCTGTTGTAGTATGAATGACTAGAAGTAGAGCTTTATTTTTCTAAAAACAAAACAAAACAAAAAAAGGAATTTTAACTAAAAGATATCAAGAAACGACAAAACATCTTACCTAAATCTTGTTTCCATTTTCTGTGAGTAAAGATTAATTTAGCCTTAAATTACCTAGAGTTGTCTGAAGTGTTAAGCATTTAAGAATTATACAGCAGTCATCAAAACCGAGTCAAGCTGCAAAACTCAGAAGATTTTTATGTGTTGCATATATTTTGCACAGTGGTAGAATGCTTATGTTAATAGGACAGTATGGGAACTGCTTATCTTTTTATTAACCAGGTTTTCACATAACTGAATGAATGTTGGGCATAATCTAGAATTTGAGGAGAAGAAAAGAAACCATTAAAATAGGAAATAAGGATGTTTTAAAAATTGGAGAAAAAACACTTAAATACTTTTTCTGACTACATTTATTCTCGATTAAAATTTCACAAAACAGCTCTTAGGAAATATATTTGTAATCCTGAGTAATAATGAACTTCCTCATAATCTTAAAATGCAGGAGACAAGGGAGTTAAAAAAGATAACTGTAATGGTTTTTCTCAGAAAGGAAACCACTGTTAACCACAAATAAATAAACAATAAGACCAAGAAAACCCAAAATCAGAATAATGTAACCAGAAAATTCATAAAACAACCTTAGAGACTTCTGACTTCTATACCACCCAGTGCAGCATGGTGCAGCTATATCCGGCTTGTCAGAAACTGTGCTACCTCTGAAACTGGAGACACTACAGTCATGTCAGTGCATCTCTGGGCCAAGCTGTTGAGCTCCACCCCCAGTGCTAACGGTGGTGCAGGTTCCCAGCCAAGCCCCTCCTCAGGCATGCGGCTGGATGAGCTCCCATCAGCGGTAGACAGGAGGTCTCTCCACTGTGGCCAGTGTACTGAGGACACTTGTCCTAAGTTTACAAGTAAATGCACTCAAGGTGACAGAAACCAAGAAGGATTCTCAGCTGATAATCAATTTGTGCTTGTTGTGCAATAAAGCTCTGATGCTCTTCTGAGTCTTTGCTGCCTGGCATTGCCCCCTGAGTGCTGGCTGTGCTAGTGCAGCTCTGGGGCTAGGTGAGCACCTCACTCTTTCATGTGTAGGCTGGACCTGAGCATACTCCTGCTCTCTGCTCTCTCTGTACCATTGTACAAGGTGTTCATCCACACCAGGAGCCTTCAGCCTTCGCACAGGACATAGGCCCAAGGGCAGCTTCTGAGGTTGCTCCCTACCATACTGCTGCTTCTATTTTATGCATGAAGGCATCTCAGACAAGAGGGAAGAGTGGTTAAAACAATCAAAAAAAGGTCAAGGAAAAGGCAGAGCTTTGTAATGTCAACAGAGCAGGGACTCCTTTGGAGCAATAGTGAGGGAAAGGTATATGATACAGGAGCTTAGAGGGCTCAGGAAACAGCAACCATGTAGGAAAGTGATGGACAGCCCTCTTAGAGACATCAAGTTACAGCAGGGGAGCCTGGAAGATATATCTGCTAGTGGTAATATCATTATGGTTTGATATCTTTGTAACAGAATAAAATGCTTTATCCTATCCCATCTCTATTGGAGCACATATTTTTCCCTTTAGAAGCAAATAGCTGTTAATATTTTGTTACTATTAACACTTAATTAGATTAAAAGCAACAGAAATGGCTAGCTTCATGAGCTGACGTTTTATCACTAGCATCATATACATTATTTTGGGGCTGGTTAAACTTAGAGAGAACTCAAGCTAGTACATTTTGAAACGTCTTCATTACATGGCACTGTATATAAAGTACAGTGCATGTAAAGTACAATCAGCTGTACTATCTCAGGAACATATAGATTTGCTGTGTCTGACTTGTAAATCTTTAGTCTGATTCACACAGAGTTTGTCTGGATATTCCGGTTAAAATGTATTCAGATCCCCAAGACACAATACAGATGTCTACATGGCACAGTACAAAACATGTCTAGGTAAAAAACTAACTGAAGTACTAACAGCGCGGTTATATTAGTGCAAGGCTCTTGCAGACTAATTTACTTGTTGACAGTTATTGTTCTTCCAGAAGCTGCTTGGGGATCTCTAGGCAGCATTGCACTGTGCCGAGACGGCATTCCCTTAGAGAAAACAGCCTTTGGGCTTAGTTTGAAACAATAAACGTGAATGCTATCTCCAGCCTCAGCTGACAATGAGTCTCCTAGAGCAGTCAGAATCCTTTGTCAGCTTGGTCTAAGAACCAGAAGAATGGTGAGAGCAAGAGCGCCAATGATTTTCACTGTTTTGCATTTTTATTAATGAGCATTTTATACTTCTCTGTCATTTATGATCACATATAATATAATATATTGTACACATTATTAAGGTAAGAATATCTCCACAGAGTCTAAAGACTTGAGGTGATGCTATGATTGAGCCTGCACAGTTCAAGCAGTAGACAGTCCCTGCCTCAAAGATGTACAGTCTATTTAGATAAGATAGATAGTACATGTGGGTTTGAGGGGTAGAGAGGGAGGCGTGTACCGTGTGATAGCAACAAACAGCATGCTAGTTTCACAACCGTTCTTTTTGGAAGTGTGGGAGAGTGTGAAGAGAGGTAGAAGGAAGGTTAGTTATAAAGTTAGATGGAGAGAAAAGGGAAGGGAGAGAGCATTTTAGGAAAGGTGATGGGCTGAAAAGGGTATGTGGGGGTGAGGAGAATGGGAGGTGAAGGGTAGGAGCAAACCTTTAGCACAGCAGAAGGATAATAGTCAATACAACAGCAGTTTCAGAGAGATGGGGTTTCATACCCCCTGTCTTTAGCCATATAACAAGTAAGTATTTAGTTTTATTTAGTTGTGTTGGTTGTATTTCTAATGAGTTGAGCACTTCCACCAGCAATTTGTCTACTTGAGACACTGCTGGTTTCCCCCTGTTGGTGCTACAGGGAGTCTAAATAACTTGCTTAGACTGTATATCCAAATTTTTAGTGGGCTGAACTTAGGTGACATGGACCCCAAGCCATATGTCCAAAGGTCCCCATTTCACTGTTTCTGCTGCAGCTCCTCTTATTATCTTCATTACCTCTGAAAATCTGGTAGATCAAAGGCCAGAGTTGTAACTCTGCATTTGGGGAAAGATGGAGTTTCACCCTAAGGTGGGAAGGTCACTGATAACAAAGTAATCATATACAAAGTGCTACACTCTCGTTTTCTGATTTTTCTCTGTGGAAGACACCAACTTAAAAATGAAGTCTCAGTTCTTAAATTCAGAAAGGCTGGTTTACCTCAGCATTTCTCTTTTTTAGTGCTTTTACAGTTTCACTGAAAAAGATCTGTGTAAGCCAGCCTGAACATCAGCATAAGCAAGCAAAAGTTCGATTTTCTTTCAGGGAGTAGTAAATGGGAAGTATTTTCAGGTATTTTTTCAGTAGGACAGGCAGATATTTTCATTATTAGCATTTTTGCATCATCTGACACGTTACTTGTTCTTTTTCAACATGTCTACTTTTGAAGATTTTTTTTTTAATAGATTGAACAACAAAGGCTGCTAAAATTGGAAACTGTGTGAGATACTTTAGGTATTATTCAATCGGAGCCAAATCTGACACTGAAGACAGTTCTTGTTTAAGAACTTTCATTGAATGAACATGATCATAGCACAAAACAAAGAAAAATGTCAGTTCTCCTAGTTGTACGTTCATCATTTTAGTCTCACAAGGTATCTGAGGGAATAGGTTCCGTTTTGAAATGGTTGATCTGTCCTATTCAGTTATGAGTTATTTTTACAATACATCAAGGCAAGTAATAAACAAAGCATACTTTATTAGATCATAATTCTCTTAAATAGTTCAAATAACGGTTTCTAGATTAGTTCAGACATGCTTCTACTTATAATTTTTCATGTGAAATCCCCAGTCTATAAAAATTCTTTAAGTGATTCTTATTGAAATATGGAATTTAATGGTATAAGGACACAAACAACGAGCTAAGTTTTTCCCTTTAGAGGGCACAGAAGAAATGAGTTCATGAAAACCTAAACATATGCATTATTAACAGCTGAAAAGATTGGATAAGCATTTTTAAGTCTCTTTTCTATAGTGAATCTCCTCTTTTGTGTTTCTACCAACATTTTAAAATAAGGTAGCTGCTGTTATCTCGAAGTAACTTACACTTCTTCTACTACAATTCAGAATATATTCATTAATTGTGTCCTAAAAGGGAAAATACCAGTTTCTTAAGAGTTTAATCCAAAGGTCTTTGAACTGGTAAGATCTCCACTGATTATAGAGTTTTCACCATGCATTAATTGTACACAGCCACCCTACCTGCACTCTGGAGATTTAGATGACAAAGCAGATGTAAGTTTATCCACTCTGTCTTGAAGACCATTTGCTGAGATGTAATTTATGCTGGTTTGTCCAATGTAGTTTTAACAGCCCCAATTAAAAAGCTTTCCAACATTTTTAGTACAGCATCACTACATCACTTTGTTGCCAAGATGTTCTTCTCGATTTTCATCTTATAGTTACACTTGCTTAGTTTCACAATTTAGGCTAGAAATGTTGTATGTAAGACTTAAATAGTTCATTGCAATTACCTTCATCCATGATTTGTTAGAACACCCAAGCTGAGCTTCTGAAAAGCAAACAGTACATATAGTTCGTTGGCTATCAAAGTACAGAAGTGGAAGCTCTCCTGGTATTTAGTCAACCCAACTCATTGTCTTAGAAGAGATGTATTTTTACTGGGATCTGAGGGAATCAAATAAATCTTCAGAATTCTGTAGTGTCTTTGTAATGGGAGATGAAAATTAAGCTGATATACTTCATCCTCTAGAGCAAAGAAACTAAGAAAATATATCTGGCTTTAATCATGTAATAATACTACATTACTTAACTCCCACCTTTGGTCTTCTAGATACCAAAAATATTTCTTTATTAACCTATCACTGTGTAATGTTTCCATTAGTTCCTTAATAGCCATTACATATTAATGTTTAAGTGACTCCTGTACAGTTGACAGCAGAAGCAACAAGTATTTAACAGCGTAAAAATGTAAAACAGAATTGTTCATAAAATAATCTGCATCTTCTGGCACCGTTACCATGATAAATTAAGGATATTTAAATGCCTGTAGTTCTGAGATTTGCTGCCAAAGGTAGGACTTTTTAATAGTTTTTAAATTCATGTTCTCTGCAATCAATTCTAATAGTTCAAAATTGTGAAGTTCTTTAGGTTATTTAAGAAAAACTGAAAACCTTAAACTTACTACAGCTTAGATCTTATTTAAAATGCCAAAACCACAACATCTTTCTCTCTCCTTTTCTTTTTTTTTTTTTTTTTGTTTCATAGATATGAGTATTCTTCCTCCTGCAAACTCTCAGAGTATTTTGTCTCTTTATCTTGTTCAAACAATTTTTTATTTATTTGTGTTCTGGTAGATGCAAGTACATTAAAAAATGTTCATACATACTCAACAGCAGTCAGTAACATTTATTTATCCTGCTTCTGTTCCTAGACAGATTTCCTACCTTCAGAACCACCACATGCCATCCCCATTGTTTAATATGTGAATATTTGTTCCTCGCAGTTAGAGAATGACAATGTACTTGCAATGGATTTAATACACGAGACTGGGAGCTTTGGATCTTGAGTCTGAGGGGAGCTGACAAGCTTCTCTGGAATTGCTGCTTGATTTTCTGCCTGAAAAAAACCCGAGATTTTTCCATACATATTTCACAGACCAAGTGTGAATGATGAGTAAGTTAACTAGAAACTATGAGAAATGTAAAAACTATATTCTAGAACCCAGAGAAATAAATTCATTTCCTCCTGCTGGTAATGCAAATTTCCTCCGTGTAAAGCATCTTATATCAGAGCTACTGAGAGTGCTTTATGACATCTGAACACGTTAATGAGCCATACTCACCCCTACTGCTTGATAACTCCAGTGAACCCAGCCAAGGTATACCCTCAGAGAACTCTGCTCTCTCCATCTATTCAAATACTGTATTTTAAGCTCATTCAAACTGATGCAAATTGAAATCACCTCTTGTGCCAAGCACAAGATAGTCCTCTAAAATGTATTCTTAGCCATTCAAACGCTGGGATCACTGCAAGGGCACGCAGATTATTTGCTAGTATTCTCACCTTTAAAGCTGAGGATGAAGTCAATCTGTTGAGATCACATTGTGCTGGGTCCTGCACAAATATATTCATTACTGTCCCTACCCCAAGAGTTAATTCTAGAAGACAAGACAAAACAGGCAGTTGGGACCAACCATCTTTCTTGGGATGGGCAAGACAGAATAATAAAAATAAATAAGATATACACTATCTTTTAGCTTTGGGACACGGAGGCATGAGAAGCAACTCCCATAAATCTAGGCAGGTCTTATATACAGCTTGAATTTTAGTAATAGTAAAATAATGCAATAACACAGTGCAACTCATTGTTAGAGGTCCCAAAGATGGGCTATTAAGCTATTTTTTTCCCTTTGTTGGATATATGTCCAGATAGAAATGAATGTTCCTATGGTATATTTCAAAAGGAAGAGTTCTAATTCCTTCCAATAATCCCTCTCCACCTAAACTAATCTATGCTTTCAAGAGTTGAGTGTAGGCTATTCTAAAATGAATAACACATAATGAGTGCTGCATTTGCCTACACACCATTGCCTAACAACCAGTATCTAATTCATTACTGTAAAGCACTTGAGGATGTCACGAGTATGAAAGACACTATATAAAATGAAATTCTATTAGTCTCATTTAATAGTGTTTCAAACGTAACACCATTTCCATGTAGTTTGAAAAGTAATTTAAGATATCCCAAGATAGATTACTCTAAGCTAAAATTTTAGAAAAGGTTCTTCTTTGCTTCTTGCTCATTGAATTTGCATTTAGTGATTGAATAGCTATTGCCTTAAAGGATGTATCAATGAAATTACTAGGTGTTTGCCACTGAATTACTTTCAACAGTAACAAAGCTTCACAAAAAGTATGTGTAATGGATATAATGTATTTGACTTCTGATCCATAGCTCAGCCAGTACAGGACTGATAAATACTATTCAAAATTTTAGCCAATGTTTTAGATTACTTCAACAGATTCCTAGCATGTCAGCACACTCTGCACTTGTGAACTGGCAAAAGAACAAGAGAAGTTTCAGCCATGCAGTAAACAAGTAAAAGACAATGATCTCATCAACTCCTGCCAGCTGAAGCTAACAGGCATTGAAGAGGAGGTTATAGGATGTACCCATGTCCTTCTATCAGAAAAATTACAGGAAGGTCATGCACTCTCTTGCCCAAGAATTTTTCTTTACAAGAGAAGTGACCTAGGTACTCCATGTATTGATTCCCATCTGGAATTCAATGCAATCCTCATTCTCTGCTAATGCACGACACTGAGAATGTTAAGTTTGCACTGCCTTGTTGGCACTACTGACATCTTCTTGTGCGTCCTCTGACAGAATCTATGGCAGACTGTGCAGCATGGGAAGTCCGGCAAGGAGCGCTTTATACAAAGGTGCCTGATTTCCTTTGGCTGAGAAGTGAAATAATGATGTGAAGGCCACACTCTCTGTGTTGGCACTTAGAGCATCACATTAAATCTGTGAATGTCACAACAGCATGATAATCTGAGATTAAATTCGGTGCAAGA
Organism: Burhinus oedicnemus; assembly: GCA_008921705.1. Taxonomy (NCBI): domain Eukaryota; kingdom Metazoa; phylum Chordata; class Aves; order Charadriiformes; family Burhinidae; genus Burhinus; species Burhinus oedicnemus. The sequence continues at coordinate 556,456 of VFFE01005362.1, forward strand.
CAGGACACCACAGTCTCAAGATACCGTAGAATTGGGCAACTGTTCATTTGCCTTAAGGAAGCTTATAGAAAGGTAATATCTTTAAATCTGTATGACTATTCAGTGAGAAAAGGCACCGTGAGTTGATAATAATGTTTAAATTTCACAGCAGTGTCAAACAAACTCTTCAAAATAAACTAAGGCCAGGCACACAGCTGAAAAGAAATAAAGGAAAAAAAAAAAAGAAAAAATGGCTCCACTAGAAAGGGAGAGTTTGTAGCTTCTTTCTTACACCCTCAACTGAATGAAAGACCTCACCAACAGTTCAGAAGTATAAAGCATTTTAAATAGCCATTTTTACTAGTTGAAGTCAGCATGCTTCACATACCAATTTACATTTCACACGTCCCTTCTTGCATCACAATAATATCACCTATCATTTGCACTTTACATGCATATGATCGAAAATATGAAGAGCAGGATTTCTTGCTTTTTATGCACCCAGGAAGACAGTAGCCATCTCACACAGGTATGCAAGGGTAGCACACGTCTGCACACAATCCAGTCTCTTACTAGAGCAGAGTCTGTCTCTGCTGCTCCCTTGAGGTTGTGGAAGATTTGGGCTCTTGGGCCCAGAACAGGTAGACGGTTAGCAGCAGCCCATGGATTCAAACCCCTGGAGAAATCACTCCGTGCTGACTGCATAGCTACAAAAAAAGATATGAGAGTTGCTGAGTTAGGACAGATGAAAAATAAGGCCTGCTTTTCTTGACATGCTTGTTTATCCAGTGATGTCAAGAGGGAATACTACCACAGTCTGCCCTTAAAGACAAGTTCTATCCTGAAATGAAACACTATGTTGTTTGTTTGTTTATTTTTTTTAAAACAAAAGCAAGTCTTACTCTGCTGTCAGTCTGTATTCCAAATCACATCTGCTGAAGTCAGGATCAAAAGTATGTTTTAATGTTTTTTCTTTCCCAAGTTAATCTGTTAGAACTCATTCTGTCAGAAAGGATGGAATTCCTTCTTTATCTGCCATTAAAACCCAAATTTCTTAGAGGTGTTCAAATTTTCTTAGAATATGCCATTTTGATAAAACAGACGAGTGGAAAAATTTGCTTAGTTTCCAGAACTTTATAGTGTGTGTGTGTGTGTGTGCATGCACATGTACTAGTGATCATTAGAGAAAGGGAAAAATGGAAAACCTGAGAGAATAATCTCATACAGATTCTAAACTTCAGTGATAACAGTAAAAAAGATTAGTTTTTTCAATAAAATACCTCAAAAATGGGATGCCATTTTTTAACCTGTCCTATTGAGAAATGACATTGATACAAGAGTACCTTCATCTTCTAAAGAAAGAAGATCAGAACTTCAGTAGTCCTGGTCATTTTACTTAGGAAAAGTAAACCAAACTCTTTCAATATTTTCCAATGCAGCAATTAGGTGAATCTTGTCTGCCACATCATGTTGTCTCTCTAATAGGGAAGTCCACACAGGAGACAGTATCGTAAGCCTGAGAACCTTGGCTTTGTTCTTTAACCTGCTATAGTTTAACTGCTGCAGTGAAGCTACGCAGTCTCTTTACATGCAAATGTTTCTGTGCTTCCCTGTCAGTGGTCTCAGGCCATTACTGGAGGAAAAAGTACATTCTATTAGTGCTTGCCCTTACCAGCGTCTTCAAAACAAACATTTGATCACTAGGAGAACTCAAGAGGCTCAAAAACTTCTAACCTTCTCCTTATATTACTTTCACTTGAAAAGGAAATGACATTCTAGTCTCCTGTGTTCTTATGATAGACCTCATCATTAGTAAAAAGTATTTAATAATATGCGAGAGCAAAGTATTAATATTTAAATTCACAGCTTGTTATTAGTCTAATAAATCCAGCCTTCCACCTTCAGGGTTCAACACTGATCTTCCCCAACTGTTCATTCCTGATAAACTAGGAGTTCTCTAGTGGAACGACATGTTTTGAGGTCACATTATAAAGCAACATGGACACAAATTACTTATGATTTTCACAGTGCTGTACTTTCCTTTGATGATTAATACCATGCAAGAAATTGCCATACAGGACCTTTTTTTTTAACTGGCGCTCTTGTGCTATTTCTTTTTTCCTTTTTTTTTCTTTTATAGTAATGCATGGATCTGATGCTACCAACAGGATCCACATTCCTATACTTTCTGCAGTATTCATAAGTAGAGAGAAGTTATCAACATGGCATAGGGCATTAACCTCACCACAGATTCAGGTCATTACCTTAAACCTTTCTCTCAATCTGAAATGCTCTAAGGGGTATGCATGCAGTTATGAAGCATTATCTGCTTGTTTCATACATTCCAATGTTTCCTATTACTATGAAATGTGGGCTTTTTGTTAGCAGTGGTCTAGCTTTCTTAAGTGCAAGTAGTAGCATATTTGGTATAGGAAACATTTAGATTTTTTGCACCAGATAGAAGCCAGTACTGGGATAAGACAGAGATGGCCAGACCTCACCTCCTCTCAAGTCATGAGATGATCCTACTCTTTTTAGTAAAGCAGGAGGGGTAGCTCTTGTGGCAGCCTGGCACCTCTGCAGCAGGGTCTGATCATGTCACAGCCAAATAGCATTGGAAGACTATGTCTATACTGTCAAATAGCACCTGGCAGGGACCATTCTCACACCATTCTCAGCCCATGGCTCACTCCAGTGCTGTTTGTTGGTATAGACCCAGCCAGAGAGATGCATGCCATGCTAAATACTGTCCCCAGCCATTTCAGCAGCTATTGCAGGCCACCCTGCTCAGAAACCCACACTTTGTCCCAGAGCTGAGATAGGGGACAGGGGGCACCTCTTTGCAGTTAAAGTCATATTTTGGAGGAAATTCTCTCTTCCAGTGAGGTTTTTGGGAAAAAAAGCTGCTTGGAACAAGAGTTGACATCTGCACACCCATGGCCTGTGAGACCCTCTCTCGTAGCCTCAACAGAGGTGGAGGCAGGCTCCCACACCCAATATTAGTCAGTGTTGACAACCAGCCCTTTTCCCTTTGGCTTTTCCAACTGGACTTGTCAGCTGTGATTGAAACTAGTGAACGTGTGGGCTGTTTGCATTTTGAAGACAGCTGTGGGGTAAGGGACAGATAACCACTGGCTCTGCGTACCCACAGGGCTGGGACTCAGTCACTGGAGATGCTTGTATAGTTTCAGGGATTGTAAAGGTAAGAGCAGCCCCACTGCATTTTCTCAAAACCAGCTAAATAGAGTTCAAAGGGCTTTGAAGGGCTGAATGTTTTAATTCAGCCCAAACTCCGACTCTGAAATCAGCAGATTGGACTCAGCCTCCATTGCTTTGGCTGAGGCATGCTTTGGGGGATTTGTCCCTGTTAAGGGGAATTCCACCAAATCTAAGGGCTCTGGATTGGCCAAGCATTCTGTCAAAACAGGCTTAGTTGCAACATCTACAACAACTGTCTGAAAGGGTAAAACAAAATTAGATCAAAAAAATTATGCCAAAAACAAGCAACAAAGGTAAGCAAGTTTGATTGGGAGTCCCTCATTGTATCAAAGAGATAAATGAAGCAGTACTTCAGTCAGTTAATTTCAGTGTCAGACCCAGTATGATACCACTCACTCCAGCTTCTGTGTGAAATTTATTTATTTCTAAATAAGTACTTTCTTTTCTTCATTATATCTGTTTTGTAGGATGGTCATTTTCATATCTTTTGTCAGGAAGTCCTAACACACTTGCAAATTTTACTGCAGAGCGCAAAACAAAGGAGGATTTCCTCCTCTATTATCACTTTGATTGAATAACTTCAATTACTCCAGCTAGATACACACACAGAGAAATAAATACAAGTTTTAGACTTCATAGTTAACACAATCCAGAGACTACAAGAAAAAAAACTCCAGAGGTACAGGCTATTTAGGAGTAAAGTTAAATCCCTAAATAAAGTAGAAATATATAAAGGATTAATGTCCTTCCCTCACATTGCCACTTGCACTCAAGTGTATTTATTTTTATATATATATTATATATATATGTTTGTTTTTTATTTTGTCTGTTCCCCCAGGAGAAGCCCAAAAGAGAAACAGAGATGGCCAAATTGACAGAGTCAATGAGTGAGTACAAATAGGAAGTTCAACCACTTTCTTTTTCCATCTGTCCCCCTCCCTTACATAATGCCACAAAACCAGAAAATAGTGCTTGCTTTCAGGGATCTCATTCAGCCCTGTCTTCACTCCTAACTTCATCATAAATCATTCTGCTCCTAAAAAAAAAGAGGAATCCCCAAAACAAGGACTGCTATTTTATTCATGCACTCATTAAATCACCTGTATTTGGACCTAAATCCAGCAAAGCAGCTACTACGTGTTTGACTTCATGAGCCTGAGTTTTACTTAAATAGAATGTAACTAATGGATTTAATGAGTGCCTAATTTACTTGATTCAGGTTAGTGCATACGTTCATTCACAAGCTTACAAAAGGTTGCATTATATCCAGTGCAATTATTCAGGATTGTCGCCTGTGCCAGATTCATCCAATAGGAATTATGCCCTGAGATATATGTGGAAAGCTTTGCATTGATTTCACTGGTTTCTAAGAGGTGTGCATTGTCTTCACTATGTAATCAACAAAAGGCAGTTTATACTTCTGCCATAATACGGGAACTAGATAATGAAGTAATGCCTAAAAACACTTGTAGCTGAGAGACTCAGACTGGATAAATTATTTCTAGACAAAATCCGGAGACAATTTAGGATGAAATCCTGGCAGGCCACAGTCTCTTTCCCAAAACTTATCTAGCTCCACAGCCTATGCAAGTTTAAATAAATTGACTTTAAAATGAATAAATCTTTTACTCTGCTTAACCAGAGACTGTACAAAGACAGAAACACAGACATGCATGAAACTCATTTACATTTGAAAGTTGTTTCCAGTTAATTTTTTCTGTTTGTGTACAGAAGGAGTGTTCCTAGGGCAGCGCTTCCCTACCTTTTTGCTCTCCCAATTCATTTTGTTTCCTTTTCAAATCATTGTCTGTATCTCCTTAGATATACCATTGCAGGGCAGAATCACCACTACTCACTATAAAAAATTATTTCAGTATCATAAAAAACCTATCCCACAAAAAGGTGCTGCAGATCTGGGAGGCACAATAGAGGCATCCATGTAGCAAAGGCCCTATTCCTAAAGCTTCTTGCACAGTTACAGGATGCAGAAGTCAACCTGAGAGCTCCTCTCCCCATGGGGAGAGTATTGATAATCAATAGCAGACTACAGGCAATGGCATAAGATGCATGACAACATACTGATGGGTAGTCAAACGCTCATTAGAGCACTTGGTGGAGGTGTCTGTTGTTATCTGAATGCTGTTCTGTCCACTTCTTCTTCTCCTGCACTGTCCGCATCTCATAATACCTGGCAAAATTCAAGTTTCTAGGGGAGATTCATAGATGAGATTTTTAATTTTTAGAGCTACCAACAGGATCCACATTCCTATACTTTCTGCAGTATTCATAAGTAGAAAGAAGTATTTCTTCATGCAGCAAAGCTTATGTGGTAACAGTGGAAAGGTCAACAATACAGTTTAGCAAGACCTCAAAAGGACAATGATACCAGACCCTAGAGAAACCTTCTGCTATAATGAATGGTACTTTTGCTCCATTAATCTCTGTGGATGTACAATATCACTCTTAGAAACATCCTGCAACCCCATCACTTCTCTGGCATTACTGGATGCTGGATAGCTGTATAATTATGTCTTGATGGAGGGGTGGAAGATGGATGGAACAATGGAGGAACCTGTTATCAAAGGTGGAAACAGACAGGTAGTGTCTGCTCTGTGCGCCAGATGTTTGCTGGACTTTGCACAACCTTTCTGAAACAAGGTGAAGGAATCTCACCAAAAAGTGTCAGGGGAAAGCAAGTGGACTTTCTGAATGGTCTGAAGAGTCAGAGGAGTGGCCTCCATAAAATTTTATAACTGATCAGGAGCACAAACTCAAAAATGCACTGTGCAGTTCTTTTAGGATTCATTTATGCTAAATTTAGTCTTGTGAATTACTTTTATTTTGCTTCTTTATGATAGCATGCTTCTTAAAAGGATTTACTGCTGCTGTTTATGAGGATTTGTTCATACTTCATGCAAGCTTTTTATGAAATTTTCAGATGATTTCATGACATTTTAAAATATTTTAATAAATTATAAACTGCATTGCAAGCTGGAAAGAAAAATTCTTACTGAACATACTACAGTGCCCATTTTAAAGCTAGTGCAGATTACAAGGAAGTAAAGGGACTGGGGAAGCAACAAGCTGGCATAGGGTGGGCCTCTGGTTTGGACTGCAGGGCCTTTTTCCTTGAACTGAGAAAATAAAGAAAGGCCTTTGAGGCCCTGGAGGGTTTCAAAGGCCTCAAGAAATAGCTTGATCATGGTAGCGATATAACAAAATTATTATTTGCCTTTGAGTTTCACCCAAGAGCTGTGCTTCTTGTCTCTTTCCTCTGTTCACATCTTTGCACAGTTTCAGAAAAAAAATCAGTCACCTTCCCTCCACTGCTCTTTTTCTCTCTATCAGAATGCTCTGATGCCAAGCACTGCTCTCTATCCCTTCTTCTCCATAAAGATTCTCTGGATGTTTCTGCAGTAAGAAAATCCCCATACCTGAGGTTCACATCACATTACACGCTAAGAGGAAGACTGAGAGAACACTGATGCAGTAGCTGTTCCAAGTCTGTTATCTTCACCAGCAGGGATAACAGTCTGTATTTTTGTCACATTTTGTATTTCCATTCTCAGAGGATCTGTCGCATTGTAGGGAAGACTGGTACAGAAAAATGCTTTCTGTCCTATTTCTATAGGACCTTTATGATGATGGAAAGATACGAGGTATCATGACAGAGCCCTGTACTTGTGCGTGTTGAGAGAACTGTCTGCTTTGAAAGTTAAAAAAAAATTTAAAAAGTGAGAGGGAAAATCATTTTAATACAACAGTTACAGTGCAAACTAGAGGGAAATGTTGTGCTAAATTTTTAGAGATAGTTCCTTAAAGCTTATATAGAAGTGGAAATGAATACCAAATAAGACCACTCTTTCCCCCAAGATATTATTTTACAACACTTGCACAGAATTAATAGAAAGCCACCATAATTACACTGGGCCCCAGGGAGCTGTCCAAGAATTTCTTTACAATGCCTTAAAATCCATATGCATTTTGAGATTTCTTTATAGCCTGAGTTGGGCAATTTACCTCATATTATCTCAGAATACTTAAAAGCTGAGCAGAGAAGAAAAAAAAAAAAAACAACAACAAAACCCCCAACCAAACAACCAAACAAAAAAAAACAAAACAAAACAAACCCCAAACAAACAAACAAACAAACCCCCAGAAACCAAATTATTTTCTCTGTGGTTGTTGTTTTCTTCTGTCCCTCTTGTTCTCATGCTTCCTATACACTGGTGGTAATTTTAAACCCAAATGATGCCATCATCTTGCCTGCAAATAGCTAAAGCACAACAAGCAAGGTGGGAGAGCAAATATTAAGTGGTGCAGGAAGGTGTCAGATGTTCAGCCTGGTGTCATTGACAAATATGAAAAATTAGATGTTCAGAGAAACATCCTGTACAGAGCTATTCAGTGCTCAGGAATGATCACTGTTTTGAATACTTTGGGGAATAAGAATTATTAGAAGACATTTAGTGAGTAGCCAAACATGATAATGTCTTTATAGTACCTTAGAAATTTCCTTTTAGGGTCCAGTGTCATTATATTGAAAGGAATTTCCTCTTTAGTTCCAGCAATTTCTTCTCCTGTTACCCAGCTAGTCAAGGTGTGCAGCATGTTCCTGAGTTGCCTTGGGTGAAAGCAAGCTGCCTACATCACAAGCCCTAACTGGTATCTATGGGATGTCTACCTTATATCAGGGGCTAGCTTGTTGCTTCTTTTGCAACATGATGGCTTATTGGCTTGGATAACACCTGCAAAGCTCTCCTCAGGGTCCTAGTATTTCTAAAAGTCCTGCCAGAGATGTGCTCTTTGCTGAAGACCAAGTGAGAATATGACTGTGTCCCTTTTCTTTCATCCAGACTGAGCTCTGAAGTCTCCAGGTCACTGATGTACAGATGAGTTTGTACAAACTCTTCTCCCTAAGGTAATGAGGAAATCCAAGGTCTCAGCTCCAAATTATGCAGAAGTATGGATCTAGTGTGCCATATGATGGCTACAGCATAATCAATGTGGGATATGAGCAGTGTGAACTTGCTACAGGCTAGAATCAAAATGGTTGGATGCCTTAAAGCATTTAAACAGAGAAGTGACATCCAATTAAGATGTTCTCTGGCCATAGGGGCACATCAGTAAACAGTCATCTTTGTTCTGCTACCCAGTTAAGCCACATGGTACACCTGCATGAGGACAGCCAGAGGCAGAAGAGTTGGTTTAAAATAAGGATGTTCCTTCATTTGTTACAAAAATGCGTACTCCAAATGTCTGTGAATTTACTTCCAGAGACAGTGAAATAATGAATACTGAGACCTTAGATGACTCCAGATAAAACCTTCTGAATTATGGATTACATGAATTTTACTCTGGGGGGTAAAAAAAATATCAAGCTAACCTGAAAGAATTTCAGGAGCAGATAAACCCTCGGAGAGACCTGGTTTGTGATGGAATGCTTTTCCCAAAAGCTTTCTTTTTCTTCTCTAGTGTCTGAATCTGAAGTGTCCCTATTGCTCTCTCGTACTTGTAGGGAGGGTTTATAAAGAGAAAAAAGTTTCTGCTTTGAGTTACTTAGAAGTCACAATTTCAGATTTACATGTGCCAGGGTAGTCCAGAATTTTTTAAGCTGTTGTAATTATTTTGAGTTTCTGGTTTATGACCCATAACAAGAACGTATGGTACATTACAGTATATACACATAAACCTACTTCAACTTTTTTTCCCAGTACTACACCTGTTATCTGTCTTTTGTTCAAAAACCTAACCTTCCACATCATGAGTTGGTGGTGCATGCATAAATGCTATCTTGTGTGAACACACCAGTTGTGCATACACAGAATCAGGACTTTGAAGAACTGATCCCAAACCCTGAGTTTCCATCTCATCCGGCTAGAATACTGATTCTTCAGTCTCAGAAGGCATTTCTAAGTACAAATAATCAGATCAACATTTTCCACTGATATCAAGTACCACCAATTTGTTAGAAAGAGCAGATCCTTACAATGCAAAATTCAAGTGCAAAAACTCCAAAGCATTCAGAAAACTCATTCAAGAAAGACATTTGCCCATGCTCGAGGAAGTTAGAGTCATTTATTTTCAAGATACCCAGTTATCCTTTTATGGTTAGTCTTTTTATGAGGGCATGCCAAGAGTGGTATAGGAAGGCTGGTTTTCCCACATTATGGATTTTCATCGTCTCTTACTCTTCAGTAAGAAAAGAGTTCTGTTGTGATTTCTGTGTTATTTCTGAAGAAGTAGTTTTGTAGCAAATATTACGCCATAGAGATAAATGTTTTATTAAGTGGAACATCTAATTATTGTTGATTTGATACTGTATATATAGGTTGATAATATTTATTTCAAAATTAGCTCCTTAAATCTTTGGTCAATTTTAAATTGCAAGTAACCAGAGTGTGTATTATTTAACTATTATTATTGTTGTTGTTGTTGTTATTTCAGCAGAAATTAGCTGATGCATATAGTGAAAAGAACAGAAAGAACAATGCCATTATCATTAAATGAAAATACAGTCTATTCTTCTTGGTAAAGGTCAAGTTTTGAGAGAAGAATGGAATTCTAAAACAGGAGTTCATTACGCAAGAAAGCAAGAAGCTCTATTGTTTCAGTGATGCATTAGCAGGGGCTTAGAAGAACTGTGAACTTATATATGCAATAAGAAACAAAAGAAATTTGTCTTAATAAGGAAGCTGATTGACAGTATTTCCAGTCCTCCGTATACAACAATGTGAAGAGTATTTGCTTTGCATTTTCTGAGCTTTTAAGGGTCTTGTCTTTAACTTCTCTCTGCAAGTGTGAGGGACAGACATGTTTTTTCCCATATGAAAACCAGGACTCTCATATATTCATATGATTCTAGAAGCTTAGATTTTACAAAAACGTAATAAAATTTGATAGCTCTGCTGATATTACTTTGCTAAGATAAAATGTTTGTGGAAAATAAACTCAAAGTACGGAGGATGAGATAACCAAAAGTTGAATTATGCATGAAGTAAAAATTCCTGGTTTTCTAGACAGGAACAGTGATTACATATAGGCTACATCGCACAGCTTCTTATTGAAACACAGTATTTCCTGTTACTTACACCTTTAACATTTATTCTGTCGAGATTGGCATTTTCCATGCTATGTGTGTGTTTCAATGCTTCCCTTACTTTTCTTAGGTCAGGATCACCCATTTCTAAAATGGAGGCAGGCTACGGTCAGTCAGACACTATTTAAAAGTTCTCAGTGCCTTGCCTTTGCGTTGCTATGGTCCATGGCACAGTGAAGCTGGGTTTTTCAGTCACATGCTTCCCAGAGCAAACACTCATCTTCTATACTAAATCTAAGTGGTCTAGACACAAAGCTATTAGATAAAACACCTTCACAGCTTCCCACAGCACGTGCTCCTACAGAACTCAATCCACAGTCATACTGCAATAACATCTTCTGATCAGCAGTAGGGCAAAATTGTGAATCCATATGAGATTTGGTATGAGAGACATTTAGGTGTAAGACAGTCTTTCAAGGGGAAATGCATGCCCAGTGTTTCTGGGGATGACCAGAATTAGTTTAAGCATGTGCAGAAATTTAATATTGAAAGCAGAAGTCACTTCAGATTTTAAGTACCAGTTTTTGAGGTTTGGGACTTGGTATGGGACTGAGTTGCCAAATATGTCAGTTGGGTGGCTAAAGCTTTTTTTGAGACAACATTTTCTCATCATATCCTGAACAATATGGGTATTTTCACATCTGGACCAGTTATCATTGTGCCCTTAACTGTCTGTTTCCAGCTACGTGAAATTTTAGTGCTTCACCATTTTAATGCTCTTCTAATGCAGAGGTTTTTCTATTTTTATTTAACATGCACTTAAATCTTCTAAACATGCTAACCAACAATGGGCTTCAGTTGGAGAAATGAGTAGTGTGCAGTGCTGAAAGAAAAGACCACACTGTATACGTAAAGAGCAGGAAGTCCATATTCACTCAGGATAAAGAAGTCATTAAAAATGTCTAATCAATTGTCTTCACAGAGAGCAGATGAGTTGAATTAAATGGCGAAAAACAGGATCAATGTTTCTGAAAGCTGCAGAAAACTGTCTGACCTGGATCAGGTTTATTGAGCTATCAAGCAGATAAGAGACCATAATGGATTTCAGTTCTAGGAAATAAGCATAGTATGACGAATGGCAAAGAATGCTGGTCAGCAATAAAGGGAAAAACAATCCAGAAAAAAAATTTATCTGAGATGTACAAGAACAGATGTTAAACAGGTAATACCATAAATGTATTGAATTTTGAGACCCTTAGACTTTGAAAATGAGTTGCTAAAGTGTCCAGAATCAATGAATGGAAAATGTCATAGAACATGGTAGGATAAACGATTTGATGTGAAAGAGAAATAGACCACTTCATTGGAAAAAGGGCCCAGTTGCATTATTCAATATCATGGTATTTTTGACAGATGTCTTTTAAAAGCCTTATAATCGGGTATTAAATTAATCTGTAAAGCTACTCTATATTATCCCTGTATTTTTCACCTGTCTCCATCACTCTTCAAACATCTGACAGGAGATAACAGGGACTATATTAACCATATTACAGGCAAAATAATGCCTCCAAGTCAAACTCTCTCTTGTGCACAGAACACATTAATTCAAAGTGTATTATTTCTGAACCAATGCTTGCACTCATAGTTCAGGCTCTTTCAACTTTACTTACCGCTATTCCTTTTACCATAAAATATCTTGACCTACATGGAAGAGAGAACCATAAAGACTCCAGTGAGAGTCATTGCCAACAGTAAGAGAGCTGTTAAAAGACAAACCAATAAGAATGAAGAGACCTGTAAGATCTGTCCTCCTTTGAGTCAGTGCAGCGCTGTTTCCAGACACCGGGATAGCAGTGATTGTGCAATGGGGCAGTTCTGCAGCTCCACATCAGTCTATCCCAGACTTCAGCATTGCTCCCTTCGCTGTCTCAGCCCAGGCATGTTGCACAGGCTTATCTTTCTGCGGGAGAGGGAGGACACAGTTGTGTGCACCTGCTGATTCTCACTGTTAGCACTGGGCACTGTGTGGATTTCTGCCATATAACAAGAGGTTGCTCCTTCTTCCTGTTGTTATCCCTCCTGTAAATAATTCCCCTATCTCACCTCTTCAAATATTTGCCAGCTTGCAGAACCGCTCTATAATTACCTCATAATTAAACTGCAGACTTAGATTTTACAGTCCCCTTCAGCATTCAGGGCCTCCAGTCCTGGGTCTTTGCTGAACTCCCTCCACTTTATCATCATACTTCATAAGCACATTTCTTAATCCGCATACCTATGAGCAAACTCTCAACACAGAACTAGCAGCAGCAAACTTTCCCTGTCTTCGTATAGTTTTAAGGCTAGGGACCCTTTTAATCCAGTGTCAGTATAGGCCACATGTGTCCAACTGAGCAGTAGTAAAAGCTCTAAGAATGACTATGAAACTATTCCAGTTTGGTCCTGAGACCTCAGAGATCCTATCCAATACCCAAAGGCAAGGTACCAGCTTAGAAAATGACAGAAAATCCATGACACTTCTGAAGCTAAGAAGGGTCACTGGCCACTATTACAAGGGCTTTCACTGGGCCTTGTCCTTCCCTAGCTGGGTTCTTCCTCACCCAGCTAATGTGGGGACTGAGAGTGGTGTGGCCAAAGAGACTGAAGACAAAACCAACAATACATTTGGCTTGTATAAACACATGCTTTCTGCCTCCATCAAGTCAGTTGAATTTTCATGTTATATAAGTGATTGAGCTCAGTCCTTGGCTGAAATTTAATTGGTTGTTTTATCTAGGAGGTCAGATCTGATGCTCCTGTCTGAGTCCAAATCTGTATCTGTATGTCTTCACGCAGCTCACACTTTATGCATGGAACAATATCAGGCTCTGTTCTACTACAACTGATTGTGAATGACTGATACAGAGATGATTATGCTTCCAAATCATGACACTTTAAATTACCATTTTCGTTCATTCACAAGAACTAAATTCACAGAATGATTGTCATCGTCTGACATATTTGTCATTGTCAAGCTGAGCCTGCTATCTCTACATCACAGGTTTACTCTGTTGCTCCCAAGAACTTACACAGTGGAGTCACGTCACGTGTCATGAAGCATTTGCTAACCTAGCTGCAAATCAAACGGACAACAAATAACATGATTACTTGTCCTTAAAAGTGGCACATTTTTGTTGAGTTTAGAAAACCTATACTTTCATTTGACAGATTTGGGAGGTGGTTTAAATATCTTGTTCTGCTCTGTTTTCTAGTATTGTTTGAATAGTTATTTTAATGATAGGCGAAGAATAATTTCCTCTGAAACCTACTGAAACATAGGATGGTGTATTGGTGCACATTTTCTTATCTTTTTTTTTTTAATAAGGCAGAAAAGAACTATCTACAGACCTCCTGCTAAGTCAGTTTGTTTCCTATGGCATATTGCTCTTGCATGCAGTTGAGTGTCTTTTTGGTGATAACATTATTATTTAGGGGAGTATTACTATTTAAGGAGCAAGTAACTCATGCTGTTGTACTAATTTGTGGGTGAATGCTGCATATTTTTAGTATCCATTCAATCATATGTGCTGGGCTGTAATGTTTAAAAATGAATTCATGAAAAGCATGATACAAAATCCATTAAAGTGAACAGAAAAACTCCTACTGTTTTTCTGCCTCCCTAATTTTGTAAGGTGCCCATGATGTTAACATGAAAAGGAAGGAGAGAGACTCATGAACTCATTTAGAAGATTTCTTTATGTCAGTAACTTTGACTAAGTATTAACCCTGCATTAAGGTATGACTTCACTGACTGCTGGTCAGGTAGAACAGTTCACACAATGGAAAGACTGCCAGTGTCAAGGTCTTAAGTATTATTGTGCTGGCATGTCTTGAACATGTGATAGGTTTTTAAAAACCAGCGTTCTCTCGGTTCATTCTGTGCTCCTACTGCAAGAGATTCTGCTCTGGGTTTCGTCATGCAGTTAACTGGCATTTACAGAACTCACAAAGGCTGCTGATTTGCAGGTGTAAGGGCAACATTTAAAATGACCACATTTCAAAGCAGCTTGAAATGGTCTAGTTTTGAAGTACATTTCTTCAAATCAGTACAGTTTACCCTTTCTTCTCTTTTGGAGTAGATCTGAAACCTGTTGGCAAATAGGTGGACTGGTAGCAAAGCTTGAGTCAGGCTGTTGGCACAACTCTGTTGTTCACTGTTCGGACACATCTGTAGAGATTTGTGCAAATGCCCTTGAAGAACAGTCAGGGGTCCATAACTGGGAGTGCCTCCCTCTGAGATGCAGAATCACAAGGAGGAGGAGGCAGTGGTCTCTGTGGCCACTTTCACAGCTTGAATGGATAACTCCAGATGGTAAACATCCTGGCCATGAGGAGACTGACTTGAAGCCCTGGAGAAACATTGTTGGTGGGAAGGATTAACAGTGGGATTTAGGTTTCATTCTGTGGAAGTGATTTAGCAAGAGTTGGTGTGTCAAACCATTTACACGTGGATCATTTGCAGTAGGTGTCAGTTCCTTCCCCAAACACACCAGTGCTTAGGAGCAGTTGGTTGACTCCCTCTGCCTCACTAGCAAAGTCCAGTTCTTCATGAAACATTTCACTCCTGAATGCTCCTATTTTGGACACCCCAACTGTAATCAAACCCTTCTCTTCTCCCTCCCTCTCTCCCTCCCTCCTTCCCTCCCACCTCCACTTCCAAATCCTTGACAAAAGATATTGCAGATCTACATCTTCCCACTCAACAGCAGAAGGCCTGGAAATGCTTCTTAAATGCTGTTGAAATTGGTCAGTGGATTCAATTTTTTTAAAGTTGTCACATTGAATGAGTGATAAACAGAATCCATAATAGTATACGTCTTAGAAAACTAGGGTAAAAGTCCGAGGCCTATCATTAAACTTGATAAAGGCATTTCCAGTAACCCTTGGAAGTGTTGCGGGTTTAAATGCAGTTATCTTTTTCCATGGCATGAAACAGTCGTAGCAAAATAATTTAATAATGTAAGAATAAGAGGAGGCCAAAAAGCAACCAAATTATACAAAATTTATGATGTACAAGGAAAATGAGTGCTGAGAATGTGTATTTTTGACTTCAGCAATGCTGTTAGATGATGAGTTTTAATTTTAAGAAACTCTTTTCAAACTTCCTTTGAAACAGAAGAGAGGTATACCACTGTGGCAAGACCATATTTTTTTTTTTAAAAAAAGAAAATACACTGAGAAGGGGGCTGGGGGAATCTCATCTTTATCAAGAGATTATAATTTCAAATTAAGTCTGCATTGTGTGTTACTATAGAAACTCCCATTTTGTGGCATGTTTGTGGGGAAAAAGTCAAAAGTTGCATTTTAATGAAGGTAGATCACACATTAGCTTCCTCAGTAAAGCAAAATAAAATAGATGTTTCTAACAGAAATTGAATAATTACTCAAAATAAGGTGAGCTAATTAAGGTCATGGGGAAGGGATATTAAATGCTGAAGCGACAATATGTCATGTTAATTTTTCAACACTAGTCCCCGCCTTACAGATTATGTATTAGATACTGCGGGAGTCTGATGGATTGAGAGGCTTGTTGCCATGGCAATATTTGCTGCTTTGCTGGTATTCCCTACAGAAAGTAAAGGATTTTTTTTTTCTACTCAGTTAGACAAATTGGTTATATATAGCAAGAGATGCTGGAGAACTGAAACAGCAGAATCTGGTGGGGGGAGGCTTGGGGGAAGGGCTGACATTTATGAGTCTTAAGGAATCACAATAGACCACATATCAGTGAGGAGTGAGGGGGTCTGCTGAAAAAGGGGAAGATAGAAAGGGAGGGGGATGGAGAGAGAGAGAAGGATGGAAGGGAGGGAGGGAGGAAAGAAGGAAGGAAAGAAGGAAGGAAGGAAGGAAGGAAGGAAGGAAGGAAGGAAGGAAGGAAGGAAGGAAGGAAGGAAGGAAGGAAGGAAGGAAGGAAGGAAGGAAGGAAGGAAGGGAAAGATGCTTATATCATATATTCATAGTATATCTTGTTTTTAGGGGCAGGGAGGCCAGCAAATGGGAACAGGTAGTGTTGCCTGTAAGAAAGCTGCAGCTGCTGTTGGTTTACTATGCTTGAGGTGGTTTATAGCTTCAGGGAGAGCTAAGGGGTAAAACCCGCTAAAACAAACAAACAAAAAATAATGGAATTGCTTACCACTGAAATGGCCAGTGTAAATCACAATTTGAGCTCCAAATATAAGCTGCCTTCTTCTGTTCTTTCTTTTTTTTAATCTTTGCTCACAGCATTTTTAAAGAAAGGTGTTGATACCGTTTCCATCCTCCTCTTGGCATAGCAAAAGCAAGTGTGCTTCAGTCAGATGTTAGGGAGTACTGTCTCTTATGTACGGTTCGGTCTGTTGCTCAGAGGTGTGGGAAGAGTGTGACAATGTGCTTTCATTTTAATATTAGCCCATCTCAGCCAAGCATCTATGGATTACTGCAGAGGAAAAAAATGACTGTTTTGTTTCTTCCTCTTTTGCACTCCTATCCCTTTTATACATAGAAATGCACCAAACAATCTATAGTATTTGCCCTGAGGCTTAGAAAGACACTATTCCAACAAGACTGACCAGGCAGCTCCAACTGTCCTCAGTGCTAATTCACTTGCCATACCCCTAGCTACTCTTTCTTCCTCCTTTTCATGCCGGTTGTCCATTATAGTTTTTTATTTTTAAAGTATCAGAGACATACACCGACCTGTGCAAAAGACAATCTGTGGCAAATCATTAATACAGCTCTTGCTGTTCACACGTACAAGAAAGAAGAGGGTCATGAGGAATATGTACTTCAGTGACCACGACTGACTGGCATTTTCATGACTATGGGACGTCCTGAGGAAATACACTTTTAAAGGACACAGGGTGAATAGACAGAGGAAAGAAGAGCAGGTCTATAACTAGGATCTGATTTCCTGTGCTTTCTGAAAGGCAGAAGAAGCTTCAATTTAATAATAAAAAGTAAAAGTGCTAGCAGAGACACAGCAAAAACTAGAAACACCATTGCAACAGTGAACAGCGGAGGGGGTGTGTGAGAGTACACGTGTGCAGAGGGGAGGAAAGGGAAATCTTAACAGTAGCTTAACAGACTGTGTTTCAGTCTATGTTATTGCAGAGAGTGTGTATTACAGCAGTTTTAGTGATGTGATTAGGTAGAAAAGACATATAAGATCATTATAAAAACACAACAAAGTAGTGAAGAAGTGAGGGAAAACCCGGGGTATTAAAGACGATACTGAAATTATGAAATGCTATAGAGACAGAAATAACAGAGCCCTCTGTTCACACCAATGACTAGAAATGGGAATGAAGACAAGAGAGGCTTTTTGGAAGGGAGGAGGAGACTAAGAAATCCTTTCTTAGACATATTAACATTCAACTGTCAGATAGACCTTAAGAAAATTAAACTAGAAAACAGAGAATCAATTACTCTTCAATAGAAACAGAGAAAAGCTGGCAGGGGGGAAGAGAATGGTGAGAATCTTAATACCCTATTTTCACCTGTGTGATCTCATAAAATCCACACCTCTTTGAAAGTACAGGTACTAGAAGACAAGTCCTCACGTAACTCACAGTTCAAAACCACTGTGCAGAGGGGCGGGGGACAATGAACAGGGATCAGCAGTAGAGTGACTATTGGTACAGAGGGATCAGGCTAATGGGAGCGGGGCTAAGTGAACAATGAAGGCAGGGACAGAGGTAAGCTTTCACTCCTGTCACCAGCAGAGGTATATAAACCACACAGTTGTTGAATCAGAGATTGTTGGGGAAGGAGGAGTTGGCTTTGGGTTTTTTTTGGTTTTGGTTTGTTTGGCATGTCTGGTTTTGTTTTGTTTTATTTTTCTGAGAGGAAGGCTGTCTCTTTAACAATAACCCACACAAAATAAATGAAAAGATGCAGCATGTCATGGAAGAAGGCAGAGTAGAATCATCAGGAATGAATGAGAGTTTGTAAAAAAAGGAAGAAAATTAAAGGAGCTCAAAAATGGATGAGATCCAAGGAGAAAGAGCAAGGGACCTGAGAGCAGAAAGGGTACAGAAAATTCATTACAAATTTACAAAAGTGTAGAAGGGATTGATGAACTCTTTTACTAGAAAAAAACAAATGAAAGAGGCTATAAGCAAATTGAGCAGGAGCACTTTCAGAGGCGTAGCTCAAATGAATGCTTTATAGGTGTGACAGAAGAAGACAAAGAATTAGGATTGTCTGAGGTGGACTGTGTCCCTTTGGAAATCCTTAGCCGCAGTGTGACTCTCCATGATCAACACTTAACATTTCAGAAGTATTGACCGCCTAATCATCATTATGTTGCTGAAACTTACGAATGGAGACAAAACAATGTGTCCCACAAAACCATACTGTCCCATTCCTGAAATCTGGCTATGAAGCCAGTTGCACATTGTGCTTAAATAAACACCAGCTGTACCCCTGTATGTACATGAATTTTGATTTGCTTAGGCATAAACAGTGAGGATCTTAAGTTTCTGCACAGGGCTATAGGTTGCCTTACCAAGATTTTCAATAGAAAAATGTAAAAAAAAAATTGACCAGAACAAAGATCTGGATGGGATATGTAGTATCAGGCATTCCCAAGGTGGCAACAGAACAACAGATGTGGTGTTTCAGCTTTTGTCTCCCACCAGTGCTGGGGAAGCTATTAGAGAAGTGTCTGTTATTGATTCACACTGCTTAGAATCCATTTATACTGGCTGGTTTGGGAGCTATTATAATTTACAGTCTGTCATGTAAATTGTTCTTGGTCTGTGAAATATTGATCTATTAGATAGACATGCTATGCATGCACACTGAACACATGGACTCAAAATCCTCAGGGATTTTGCTTTTTAAACAACAGATTATTGCCCACGTTCACTAACTACTTCTACAAACGGCTCAGTAATTTCAGGCTTTAATATCCTCCTCAACTGTCTTCTCACATAAATAGAGGTAATATTTGATGTACTAGGAATTAAAGACCTGACTTTTTTTCATTTAAAATAAAATAATCTTCACGTGCAAAAAGTATTTCTTAAATATCTTAAATGGAGATATATACACACACATATATGCACAGATTTGTCTGTATATAAATGTATATGTATCTTACACAACCTTTGATTGGATTGGAAGAGGTGGTGATGGATTGACTTCTTGGGTGAGAATTTGTTTTGGCTTTAAACCTTACACTGCCAGTAACATAAAAGACAAACTAGGTACAGCTGATCTGTAAATGACAGTGACATATGAAAGTAGCAGAGAAAAAGCAATTGTGTCTATACATATTCTGGGCCCATCAGTCTGCAGTGAAAGGCTTTTAACGGCTGTGGTTTCAGAGTACCCTCAACCTCGGACATGTCAGTACTAACATGCCCAGGTCACACCACTTGCTCACATATTTTCCCCTGGGTTGTCCCCTGGGACTTTTGATAGGGTGTCCAAGTACTTTGCAGACAACAAAGGAAATTATTTCTGTCTCCACGTTGCTGACAGAAACTGAGAGAGGAGCTCAGGCTCACCTGTCGAAGGCCACTAGAGGAACCAGAGACGGAGGCTACAACTAATGATGTCCTGAGCCCCAGTTTGTTTGCATCCCAGCTGCCTTCTGCCAAAGGTGCTAAGCCTCAGCAATGTCAGGTGCAAAGGCATGGTAACTGAGATTAAAACCAGAATCTCCAGGTCTCAGCTGAGCACCTAGGAAATGAAAAGTATGTGGTTCTAATGACAGCCAACTGCAAGTTTAATTAAGTATTTCTGTAAGCTTTCAAAAAGGACAACTAAACAAGAGTTAGGGACCAAGAACTAAATGGCCATCTAATTACAAGGTCATTATTTATACAGCTGTGAAATCTATGGATGAAAGACATCTGATGTACAACCAGCCACCTTTTTCACTGCGTATCCTTAATTCACACACTAAACATCACTACTGCAGATGGACATTTCCCAAAGAAAGAGCAAAACATGATTAGAGACCATATTATAAGTATTCACATCCTAATTTTGCTAACATTGTGGTTTTAAAAAGATCTTTTAATACAGTTATTTTTGCATACAAGTGCTTCTTTTTAAAAGGAAGAGGAAGCTACCTGTCATCATACAATGATGGGATACAGATGGAATACATGTGTGTGTTCCAGCAACAGCAGATTAAAATACAGATCCCACACTAGTGCAGCAGACTCCCTCCCCCATCCCGTGGCACAGAAATAACTGCTTAAGCGGCAGAAGGCAGCTCTCATCCTGCTTGAACCAAGCACTAGAGAACTAAAGTACACTGAAACAGCAGTTGGTGTGTTGCTACCCGTGCACCAGTAGTTGTGCTATGCAATCAGGATACTCAAGAGGAAAGAGGCACGGTTTGCTCCGAAATGCAGTGCCAGTGGGTTTGACGGGCGGAGATGCTGCTGAACCCGTGATCTGATTCTGCTGGCAGCTCTGCCCCAGCCCATGAAAGTCAAGGACTAGCTTTCATTGATGAAGAGCCCTTGCTGACAAACAGCTTCTAATGGCAGACCCCTGAAGAATGCACTTTCTTCTTGGCCCAATGGTTTCCAGCAGAAGAAAGCATGGTAGTCATGACCAGACATCCCCACTGTATCTACGTCTCATCAGACTGTTCAGACACTGTTTTAAAAGAAGTGAGTTGCTGGAGCAATGTAGCCAGTGCTATAAACCACTGATGGATTTGGAGGAATGCTGCCTTTTTGTATGGCGTAAACCATATGCAGAAAGTGGCAACTAGAAGTCATTTACTGAGACAATGCTAGGGAGATTAACTTTGGGCCAGAACAAGGCACTCCTAGTGTCCAGTTAAACATAAATGTCTTTGCAAAAAAGTGTAGATAGAATAACTTTTCTAAGAAATACTCCCACCCAAAAAAAAAAAAAAAAAAAGAAAGAAA